>CM061142.1:655215741-655635266 GCA_030789695.1 Scilla litardierei | reverse complement strand
AGTGTCGGTGGTGGTGGGTGGTGGTGGTAGGAAGGCGATCAAGGCGGTGGTGAGAGGAATAGAAATGGAGGAAGAAGATGCGGTGGTGACGGTAGTGGGAGGTGGTGGGAGGGATCTGGAGCGTATCGGTAATTTCCTCCGACGCACGTATGGAGTGACGGAGGAGGAGGGAGGAGGTAGCGTGGGTGCAATGGAAGTGGTCGGGAGGGGTGAAGTGGATACCGGGATGGGATTAGAAGAGGGAGGAGAAGAATGTGGTGAGGGGGGTGATGGATGTGGGGATGTGTGGGAGGGTGGAGGAGAAGATCGCCGGGGTGGTGAAGGTGGAGGTGGTGAAGGTGGAGGTGGTCCGTGGATATGAGTGAGAAGGCGAAGAATGGCGGCCACGTTCCTCTCAAGTGCGAGGAAACGTGGGTGAGTAAGAAAGGAGGATGGTAATGGGTCCGAGGAAGCAGAGGATATGGCGAGCTCACGATGGGCAGCGACCTCCCTCTCAAGACCCAGACGAGCAGATACCTGACGGCGACTGATCACTCCTTATTTTACACTTTTTTCCCGCATGTTTGCATGCCATTTAGATCGCCCAAATCATGTTTTTCACGATATATCAACGATATTGCGATGCTTTTCACGATTTGTTGTTTTTGTCGCATTTCAGGTGATTTGGCGTGATTTGGAGTGATCTCGAGATGCGCTTACTCCAGAGGGTCACCGACGACCTCCCCAAGGGGTATTTCGCTGTTGGAGAGGAGCGGAAGAAGAACGGACGTCACAGGAGCGACGAGGAGGCCAAAACAAGCTGATTGGGCATTTTTGGTGTCCCACTCGGCCGAGTGGAGGAGCCACTCGGCCAACCAGCGAGACACCGCTCGACCGACCAGATCAGATACGTTTTATACGTGCACTCGGCCGAGCGACGGAGACCACATCGGCCGAGTGACGAGACCCCGTCCGCCCGAGTGGCGCCCAGATGAAGCCATTCAAAAATCGCCAAGTTACTGTTTTTCGGCTGCCTGAGCTTCAGAAGACCCACTCGACCGAGTGGATAATCCCGACCGCCCGAGTACCATGAAGCCATCGGCCGAGTGACGACAACTCACTCGGTCGAGCCGCCCTCCGAAGTAGAGACCCCTGAAGATCAAGACTTACTGGAAATTTACAGGGTTTCTCACTCGGCCGAGCGACTTTTGTCACTCGGCCGAGTGCGACGCGCTGCCTGTAGAGAAAATTGCGGATTTCAGGCTGCGCAGGGGTATTTTGGTCACAGTTTTTGGACGATTTTGGGGGGTATTTAACCCCTGTTTTTACCCTATTTTTAGAGAGCTTTTCCCTTAGATTTTTGGTAGCTTTTTAGATTAACATTTTAGCATTATTCTTGAGATTGGAGAGGAGACAAAAGTTGATTTTTGTTGAATTATTTGAAGAATTCCATTGGTTTGTCTTTCTCTTCTCTAAAAATTCTATTTTTATTGTATATCTCAATATTGTGATGAATTCTATTGCTTATTTCATTGATTATTTTTGTGATCTTGCTATGAATTGTGAGTAGTCTCCACGTCTTGGGGCGTGGGGATGAACCCTACAAGCCCAATTTCATATTTGTGATGAATTAGTAGAAATTTTGCTAGAATTGTTATTTAGGGATTAGATTGGGATCGATTTACTACAGTTAGCTAGGAGTTCATACCGATTGGGATTTGCAAGAGATTGGATCCCAATTCGGTAGGAAACCCTAGAAATCCGAATTGGGTTGGAATCGAATTTCCGTGGTATCAGTTTGCAAGAGATTGGACCAATACTAGGGTTCCCGGTTGCAATTCCGTGCCGATACCCGTTTGCAAGAGATTGGACGGGTAGGAACTATCCCAACCTAGGTCGTGGGCCGAGTTTGCACGAGAGTGGGCTCGGTGCGCGATTGAACGATGATGTTGATCCTAATGCTAGCTTCCCTAGGCTAGGGTTTGCAAGAGATTGGACCCGAACCTAGGATAGCTATAGACCGGCAACAGCGCGAGAGCGTTAGCTTGGTTCTACATTCAGTTGCAACTAGTTCATCCAAAATCTTATTCTAGCAATTTTGATACCGATGAACCACATTGATGAGATACGGTGAGTAGTGGGAATTCCCCATTCCCTAGACGTTCTTTATTTGATTTGATATTTCCGCACTTTGTCTGACGATTGTGACAGGATCGCCAAAGGCAAATTTCTCTCTTCTTAAATAGCCAGGTTGATTGGAACAAGCACGATCATTCGTCCTCCCTGTGTTCGATATCCCGCTCGCCGATATACCGTGCGCTTGCGGTAAAACTACAACCGTTCTTTGGGTTACATCCCGGAGCGATCAAGTTTTTGGCGCCGTTGCCGGGGATTTATCTCCGTGCATTTGCGCCATACTAGGTTGTGCTCTTGGGTTGCATTCTGAAGCGATCAAGTTTTTGGCGCCAAGGACCCCGACGAACACTGTTCGCTAGTTTTGTGATGGATCAAGTCTCCCCGGATGGGACTATCGGGGGTAGTGTCAGAGTTGATGTGATGGACGACAAGCTATATTTCGAAGACGGTAGAATAAGTGTCGAGGATCACTATACTCCGGGAGAATCTTTAGCCCAAACCAACGTTCAGGGAGTTACACCCCATGACACTTACTCTTGCTTCTATGAGTCGTCTGATGTGTTTCTTGATTCCAGGAACGAACCTGAACCGAGTGAAAGTTCTGACGATGCTAGCACAGAATCGGGGAGCGCCTATTTCGATGCATCGTCCTCACTAAGTAGTGAGTCTGACTCGTCACAAGAGAGCGCACCACCTGAACATGAGCTAAACCCGGATGACAAGGAAGAAGCCGAGCTAATGCGAGCTGATGAAGTGGAAGGAGCAGCGCCTCCTGAGGTAGAACTTAAACAATTACCTCCGAATCTAAGGTATGCCTTTTTGGGTAATAAATTAACTTTCCCGGTGATAGTCAATTCCCACCTCACACAAGATCAACTTGAAAAACTCCTAGACGTTCTTAGGAGCCACAAAGATGTCCTGGGGTACACTATCTCCGATCTAAAAGGAATAAGCCCTAGGCTTTGCACGCATAGGATCCATTTGGAGGATACCGACGCCACCTCCATAGAGCCTCAAAGGCGGTTAAACCCGAACATGAAGGAGGTGGTTAAAAAGGAAATCCTAAAATTGCTAGAAGCCGGTATAATTTATCCTATCTCAGACAGTAGATGGGTTAGCCTCGTTCACGTCGTCCCCAAGAAAGGGGGGATGACTGTCATAAAAAATGAAAAAGGTGAGCCCATATCTACACGCACCGTCACGGGATGGCGAATGTGCATTGACTATAGGAAACTCAATAAAGCCACCCGAAAGGACCATTACCCATTGCCCTTCATTGATCAAATGCTTGAACGCCTAGCAAAACATAAATACTTTTGCTATCTAGATGGGTATTCGGGATTCTTCCAAATCCCTTTGCACGAAGATGACCAAGAGAAGACGACTTTTACTTGTCCCTATGGCACCTATGCCTACCGTAGGATGCCGTTCGGTCTTTGTAATGCTCCCGCCACCTTTCAGAGGTGTATGAAATCCATATTTTCCGATTACATTGAAAATATTATGGAAGTTTTTA
This sequence comes from Scilla litardierei, assembly GCA_030789695.1. Taxonomy (NCBI): domain Eukaryota; kingdom Viridiplantae; phylum Streptophyta; class Magnoliopsida; order Asparagales; family Asparagaceae; genus Scilla; species Scilla litardierei. Next base: position 655,631,635 of record CM061142.1, on the reverse strand, counting down.
TGGATGATTTTTCGGTTTATGGAAGTGAGTTTGACTCGTGCTTGGAAAATCTTACTAAAGTCCTAAAAAGGTGCCAACAAAACAATCTCACTCTCAATTGGGAGAAGTGTCACTTCATGGTCACGGAAGGTATAGTTCTCGGGCACCTTGTCTCTTCGAGAGGAATTGAGGTAGATAAAGCAAAGATTGAGGTAATCGAGAAACTCCCTCCTCCTATTAATGTCAAGGGCATTAGAGGCTTTCTTGGTCACGCGGGGTTTTACCGCCGCTTCATCAAGGATTTCGCCTCGATTGCCCGACCACTTACTTCCTTGCTCGCTAAAGATATTCCTTTTATTTTTTCAGGAGAATGCTTGCAAGCCTTCAACACCTTGAAGGAAGCACTAGTCTCCGCGCCCATCATACAACCACCGGATTGGAGCCTTCCTTTTGAGCTAATGTGTGATGCTAGCGACCACGCCATTGGAGCGGTATTGGGACAAAGAAAAGATAGGAAGCTTCATGCGATATACTATGCGAGCAAGACATTGGATGACGCACAGAAAAACTACACAACTACCGAGAAAGAGCTTCTAGCGGTCGTCTACTCCATAGAGAAGTTTCGCTCCTACCTTCTTGGTTCCAAGGTGATTGTCCACACCGACCATGCGGCATTGAAGTATCTTTTAAACAAGAAGGAGGCCAAACCTTGGTTGATTAGGTGGATACTCTTGTTGCAAGAATTCGACTTAGAGATCAGAGACAAGAAGGGTACGGACAATGTCGTGGCGGATCATTTATCTAGGCTCATTCGCGACAAGGAGGATGAGAGTTTGCCTATCGACGACACATTCGTGGATGAGAGGCTATATGCCGTAAGGACCGGAGAAGTCCCTTGGTACGCGGACTTCGTCAACTACTTGGCTTGTGGAATTAAACCGCATGGGATGCCCACGCATCAAAAGAGGAGATTTCTTCATGAGGTCCGTAGCTATTTCTGGGAAGATCCATACCTCTTCAAGATATGCAAAGATAGTGTCATTCGGAGGTGTGTTTCTAAAGAGGAGGCGACATCCATCATTTTGCATTGCCACGGTCTACCATGCGGAGGACATCATGCCGCCTCTAAAACTACCGCTAAGATTTTGCAGAGCGGATTCTTCTGGCCGACAATGTTTAAAGACACCCACGACTTTGTAAAAGGGTGCGATAGATGCCAACGGACCGGAAATATCTCCAAGCGCAATGAGATGCCAATGAGGCCCATCCAAGAAATTGAGCTTTTTGATTGTTGGGGAGTAGACTTCATGGGACCATTTCCATCGAGCAATGGTAACAAATACATCCTATTGGCCGTCGACTATGTCTCCAAATGGGTGGAAGCAATCGCCACCCCTACTAATGATGCAAGGGTCGTCTCCAAGTTCTTCAAGCAAAATATCTTCCCGCGCTTCGGAGTGCCTCGTACCTTGATAAGCGACGGGGGGAGCCACTTCATAGAGAACAAGTTTGAAGCCATGCTAAAGAAGTACGGAGTAAACCATAGAGTTGGCATGGCATATCACCCCCAGACTAGCGGCCAAGTGGAAGTCTCAAATAGAGAGATCAAGCAAATTCTTGAGAAGACCGTGGATCGATCTAGAAAGGATTGGTCAATGAAGCTAAACGATGCTCTATGGGCATATCGCACGGCCTTTCGCACCCCCATCGGTACCACACCGTTCCGACTAGTTTATGGGAAGGCTTGCCACTTGCCGGTAGAGTTGGAACACCGCGCATATTGGGCCATCAAGACCTTTAACTACGACTACAAGAGTGCAGCGGTGAGGCGACTCTTGGACATCAACGAGCTTGATGAAATAAGGAGAGACGCCTACGAGAGCTCGAGAATTTACAAAGAAAGGACCAAGATTCTCCATGATGCCCGCATAACCGTCACAGACTTCAAGGTAGGAGACAAGGTCTTACTCTATAATTCCCGGCTCCGTCTATTTCCCGGAAAGTTGAGGTCACGTTGGTCCGGACCTTTCACCATTAAGAACATACAACTGAGAGGGGCCTTCGAGTTGGAAAGCAAAGACGGAGCCTCGTTCAAGGTAAATGGTCAGAGACTCAAGCATTATTCCGAGGGAGTCCCAACGGGAGAAATCAATAGAATATATCTACTTAAGGGACGGCCGGATGATCTTTCATACCTCCTTGATGAGGTAATTGAGGAGGCGACCCCCCACTCAATTGGCGCTCTATTCGATGAAGATTTCGAAGAAGGCCCGGATTTAGGCCAAGATGAGAAGAAAGATGATTCCTCCGACCTCTCCGCTGAAAATGATGAAGGTGACGCTGATGTCGCAAGGATTCGAGAGCTCTGCAAGCTCTCGAAATTGAAGTCTCCGAAGAAAGCTCCGCCGATACGGAAATCGGCGTCACCGGTGAAGCCGTTGACCAGAGCAAATGCTAGCTTGGGGGAGCCTCCCCCAACACTATTCGAGACGGGAGACCACCGAGGGAGAACACGCCGCCGCCACTTTCAAATCCAAGCGTTCTCCCCGGAAAGTTTGATGGGTGCATCTCATATCACCAAACATCCCGCGTTAATTGAAAATCATAGGGGTTCGAGCTCACGACCTTAAACGAGCGCTTGTCGGGAGGTAACCCGACGGTTATCGCTTTATTTTCATTTTTCTTTTATTTTTGTTTTAGAAATTTTTAGTGTTTTGAGTCGTTCGCCCAAAAATCTTGTGATAACAGGTCCTATTTTTCCTGACAGGAGAGGAGAATGAGGTACCCATCATTAGGAGGATGCACGAGGCGACGAGGAGCGCCCCAGGAAGGCGCTCGATGATTAGGAGGAAGATGAAATCGACTGGAGGAAGAAAGACAGAGTTTAGAGCCCAAACGAAGACAAACAACAGAAAACAAGGCTCACTCGGTCGAGCATACTAGTCACTCGGCCGAGTACACAAGTTCGTCCGGCCGAGCCGTTCACGAACGAGGGAAGTCTGTTGTACCCAACTCTCTGTTTAATTTCCTGATTTCAGTATAACTGCTACTCAGCCGAGTATATATATTCACTCGGCCGAGTAAAACGGATACGCTCCTAGGGCGAGTCTTGCCGAGTAGCTTGAGCCACTCGGCCGAATGGACTTACTCCACTCGGCCGAAGCTGACAAGGCCACTCGGCCGAAGCGTAAGCGGGGAGGAAATTTCCATTGATCTCACTCGACCGAGTGACCTAGTCACTCGGCCGAGTCGTAACTTTTACTATATAAGGGGCCGAGGGGGGGCACGTTTTTCGAAACGAAAAAAAATCCCAAACGCCCGCGACCCCTCAGCTCCCTCGCCCGTTCCCCTGGCTCGTGCCCCTCACTCGCCCGGCCGTCCACCCTCGCGCCGCCGCTCGGCCAGCCACCGCCGACCGAGCTCCGCCGCGCCTCGCCCGAGTCGCCGCCGGCGGCCACCACTCCGGCCACCTCCGGTATCGCCTATTTCGCCTTTTTCTCCTCTTTTTGTGTATTTTTTGAGGATCCATGTGCTTAACGAACCCCAAACCCAAATTAATTTCTATATCTATCTATTATACCCCTAATGCTCCATATGTTTTGAATATTACCCGCTGATATCTCCATTTCATGCGCAGGTTGTTTCTGGGAGCTTAGGGGAGCCCAGGGGAGCTTCTAGGGACTGATTTGGGCTTCGCGGAGGCGTTGTCTTCGCACGCTTCCATTGCTTAGCACTCGCGGCGTGTCGGGGTACACTCTTTCCTTTATTTTGCACACGCCGCACTTTTTACTCTTTTTGGCGCGCGCTCGGGGCCCATATGCCGCCCCGGACACGGCCGAGGTCGAGGAGAGCTTCCGCCAAGCGGAAGCGGTCGGATGACGCCGGCCCCTCCCACGAGTTGGAGGACTCTCCTCCGCCATCTCCCACACACCTCGTCCACCCAGCACAGCCTGCAGGCCCCGCACACCCTGCACAGCCAGCAGAGCCCGCACAGCCCTTACACCCCGCACAGCCGCTCCCTGCCGCTCCACAGCCACCACCTCCGGCTCCACTTATCGGGCCGCTGGGGATCACGTTCCGAAACGACTCACACCGCGTCGCTTTCGAGCGTATCTCCCAGAGCTCGATCGTACCCTCCAGGTTTGCACACCTTGCCGACCTGGGACGCCTGGGGGTACTAGAGGGGATGCTCACGTTGTACGACAACGTGGGCTGGCGAGATTTCTTTCAGGTGTCGGTGGACACATTTATCCGCCCGACACTTGAGGTGCTTAGTTCGATCACCCGGACCGACGAGGGATGCTCGTTTCGGTTCATGGACCGGGAGTGCCAGGTCACTCTCGGTATGATGAGAGCCTTTTTCTCGTGGCCCGATATCCCCGGGGCCGACCGAGGTTACGCACCCACCCATATCCCCCCCACCTTCCTTCGACGCCGGTGCCTTCTGGGCCCGGATTACGGGTATTCACGCTGCCTTTGACCCTAGTAGGGCCAAGGCCTCGGCCATTGTCCATCCCTGCCTCCGTATAGCTCAGCGCCTTATGGCGACGACCTTTTTGGCCAGATATGAGCCGGGCACGATGTCTACGCCGGAGCTCTACATGCTCTACGCAATGACATGGCCCAGAGCTCTATCTAGGAATGGCGATGAGCTGGTCCCCGCCGTCGTGATTGATGTCGCGGCTTGGTTTTTGGACCGCATCATTGTATCGGTGGGCGCTCGCTCACCGATATGCTACGGCGGCCTGATCACCTTGCTTGCTCTTATGACCGGTGAGGACTTTCCCGATGACCTGCGACGAGCACCGGGCCCCACTTCTCTGTCGATTGATGTTATGGCCCGGATGAAGATGCTTCGTCCGCACGGTGAGCGACACTGGGTCTGGTTGCACGGCCCTTAAGGTGCCGATTACATGATTCTTCCGAGCCCAGCTCGGACTCAGATTGCACCAGCCCATGTGGACTGGCTCCCTGCGATGGATGTTCTCATCCCTGCTGCTTACGTGCTCGAGGACGAGGAGGCCGAGCAGGCCCATGCTGCCCCCGCAGACCCTGTTGCCCCTGCCGAGCCTGCTGCCCCTGTTGACCCCGTGGCCCCTCAGCCTATCCCCGATGTTTCCGCTGCTCCTGACACTGCTGTCGGTGTCGGGAGTACCTTAGCTGAGCCCACTTCCACTGCTTCCGTGGCTGTCACCACCACCACCGGCCCTCTGTCTGCTGAGCTCATTTCCTCTGCCCCACCCGAGCGCCCGCCGACCATAGTTGAGTGCGGAGAGCCCTCTTTTGCCACCGATGTTGAGACCTCTGTCTCCCCCTCTGTCTCCACTGCTACTGTATTTTCCGAGAGTGTCGTGGCGTCTGTCCACACTTTTGTGCCACCGACCTCTCTGGCCGCCTCGCTGCCACTTTTGTATTCTTCTTTCGTTGCTGCTGCCTCCACTTCTCAACGTCCTGCCCAGCCTCGTACTGAGGCCAGGCCCCCGCTTGCGAGTGCAGCACCTTTTGTTCCCTTGCCTGCTGAGCCCGTCACCTACGCCACCAGAGTACGCCAGCCCCGACCTGCACAGCCCCGACCGGTGCGTCCCTCTGCACCACCTCCCCCTGACACTGTACTTCAGAGCATTCGTGCTCTAGAGGGGGTGGTGAGTGGCCTCAGAGGCGACCTTAGGACCCTATCTGCCACCGTCGCCGATATGGCTCACCGCTTCGACCTGCTTCCACACATTCACTACTGTCTTACCCAGGTCTTAGAGCGACTCCCACGCGTACCCCCGCCCACCCAACAGGTTCCCACCCCCACTTCCACACACACTCAGCCTGCTACCACTTCCACACCCACCCCTGCTCAGCAGCCTACACCACCGCCACTTCCGCCTCAGGACGGAGACGGCGCAGCACCACCTTCTTAGGCACCCTTGATGCCATCGATTAGTTTTGCCGTTGTGCTGCCCGTTTCTGCTGGGTCCTGATGCATTTTTGTCCCCCCCTCCCCTCACTTATTTTGGGATTCTCATTCTGACCATATCTTTATATATCTTTTTTGGGAGAGAGGGAGAGTTTTTGGTGCCACATATATATCTGTATCACTCCTATCTTTGCATGCATCATGTCCGCATCATATTTTTCATTTCTTTCTTTTTATTTTCTTTTTTCCCTCATGCATGCATCCTCACTTACCCCTCTCATTACTTGTCTCTCGGTGTGCCACACTTTGCACATTGAGGACACTGTGCCATTTAGCTTGGGGGAGTGAGTTCTCACGTTCTTTTTCGATTTGCCACCTTTATTTTTAGTTTTTCACACCATTTTTCGCTTTTGCACTTATTTTCATCATTTTTCTTTTATTTCACCATGCATCACGTTTTTCTTATTTTTCTGTGTGCCGCATTGTAAATAGTTCTATTTTCCCTTTATCTTTATTTTCTTTTTCATCTCATGCTAGAGATGACTTTTCTATGATGATGATGACGTGGGATTTAGCTTACTCTATATGCTTGCTATATCTGTCATGTCTTAGACTTTATTTCTGATATCATATGCTATGACTTGCCTTGCATCTAGAGATAGTAACCCACACTTTTTTTTCACATGAAAATGGATGAAATTTTATTATTAGCTGAGTCTGAATATTCATATGTATGCTATCACAGAAAACACACCAAGATTCACGCATTGAATGCCTATATCTGGAGTACCGATTTCTTTTCCTATATCACTTCTATATGCATGAATTGTACGTTTCACTTCAGGATGATTGAATGATGTTAGCTATGATAAATCTGGATTAGTTAGCTTTTTTGTGATCGAAACTGAGTAGATTAGATTACCCTGCTGAAGTTGTCGTGCATGTCTTATAGAGTGAACCGAGAGTTATATTTATTTCTTTCTCCACAAATCTTGAACATCATTTCTCTACTTTTAAAAATCATTGGTGAATCTCCCCTTAGCGATTCTATTATATGGCATTTCCCCCGCTATTAATTCCTAGCTCCAATTATCCGAAATTCAAAAAAAAGAGAAGAGAAAATATTCTTGTATATCATTATCTCTCTTTGAGTTGGGATCGTTGTATATATAAAAAAACAAAAAAAGAAAAAAGAAAAAAGAAAAAAAAGAGAAAAAAAAGAAAAGAGAGGAAAAATCCTCAATAAAAGATCCCATCTCACTTCCTTTCTTTCTTCTCTCTTTTCGTGTTCATTTTTAGTACTTTTGGAGCTTTATAAAAAAATGGGGATGTGAATATTTTTTTATGCCACCATGCGTATAGATAAGCTTGGGGGAGGGAATCCATTGATGTGTGAGAGAGTGACTACTTGACGTTGCACGACAACCTAGGCTAAGTAATATTCTATACTCGGTGAGAATATTTTTAGCTTTACTAAGTCCAGAAATCTAAGCCTAGCATTCATATCATGAAATCCACACTTTTCTATTCTCTCTATTCTATTGTGTGATACTCTTATACTCCTCATAGAAAGCATTCAATTGAAAAGTGTGTGATCTGCGATTTTTATACCGCTTTAAATGATTCAGACGATGTTAATTCTAAAATTATTCCGTTTTTCATGATTATATCGTTGTTCGTGGGTTTTCTATTTCTATTTGCACTATTATACTATGATATCAAAATAAAACTCTTTGGCATGTATTTTTCATTCGGTGCATGCTATATGAGTAAGCGGAACCCACGTCCTGAGAGAATGATCTAGCAGCTTCCCTCTTCGCTTCTTTCATTCTTTCTTCTTTGTTTTTATTTCGTTTTCCATTCTTCTCCATTTTTCATTTTTCATTTTTCGCCGTTTTCGTTTTCTGAATCCACCGGGTTCGCCTTTTACTTATCTTCCTCGAGGACGAATAAGAGGTAAGCTTGGGGGATTTTGATCACTCCTTATTTTACACTTTTTTTCCCGCATGTTTGCATGCCATTTAGATCGCCCAAATCATGTTTTTCACGATATATCGACGATATTGCGATGCTTTTCACGATTTGTTGTTTTTGTCGCATTTCAGGTGATTTGGCGCGATTTGGAGTGATCTCGAGATGCGCTTACTCCAGAGGGTCACCGACGACCTCCCCAAGGGGTATTTCGCTGTTGGAGAGGAGCGAAAGAAGAACAGACGTCACAGGAGCGACGAGGAGGCCAAAACAAGCTGATTGGGCATTTTTGGTGTCCCACTCGGCCGACCAGCGAGACACCGCTCGGCCGACCAGATTGGATACGTTTTATACGTGCACTCGGCCGAGCGACGGAGACCACATCGGCCGAGTGACGAGACCCCGTCCGCCCGAGTGGCGCCCAGACGAAGCCATTCAAAAATCGCCAAGTTACTGTTTTTCGGCTGCCTGAGCTTCAGAAGACCCACTCGGCCGAGTGGATAATCCCGACCGCCCGAGTACCAAGAAGCCATCGGCCGAGTGACGACAACTCACTCGGCCGAGCCGCCCCCGAAGTAGAGACCCCTAAAGATCAAGACTTACTGGAAATTTACAGGGTTTCTCACTCGGCCGAGCGACTTTTGTCACTCGACCGAGTGCGACGCGCTGCCTGTAGCGAAAATTGTGGATTTCAGGCTGCGCATGGGTATTTTGGTCACAGTTTTTGGACGATTTTGGGGGGTATTTAACCCCTGTTTTTACCCTAGTTTTAGAGAGATTTTCCCTTAGATTTTTGGTAGCCTTTTAGATTAACTTTTTAGCATTATTCTTGAGATTGGAGAGGTGACAAAAGTTGATTTTTGTTGAATTATTTGAAGAACTCCATTGGTTTGTCTTTCTCTTCTCTAAAAATTCTATTTTTATTGCATATCTCAATATTGTGATGAATTCTATTGCTTATTTCATTGATTATTTTTGTGATCTTGCTATGAATTGTGAGTAGTCTCCACGTCTTGGGGCGTGGGGATGAACCCTACAAGCCCAATTTCATATTTGTGATGAATTAGTAGAAATTTTGCTAGAATTGTTATTTAGGGATTAGATTGGGATCGATTTACTACGGTTAGTTAGGAGTTCATACCGATTGGGATTTGCAAGAGATTGGATCCCAATTCGGTAGGAAACCCTAGAAATCCGAATTGGGTTGGAATCGAATTTCCGTGGTATCGGTTTGCAAGAGATTTGACCAATACTAGGGTTCCCGGTTGCAATTCCGTGCCGATACCCGTTTGCAAGAGATTGGACGGGTAGGAACTATCCCAACCTAGGTCATGGGCCGAGTTTGCACGAGAGTGGGCTCGGTGCGTGATTGAACGATGATGTTGATCCTAATGCTAGCTTCCCTAGGCTAGGGTTTGCAAGAGATTGGACCCGAACCTAGGATAGCTATAGACCGGCAACAGCGCGAGAGCGTGAGCTTTGTTCTACATTCAGTTGCAACTAGTTCATCCAAAATCTTATTCTAGCAATTTTGATACCGATGAACCACATTGATGAGATACGGTTAGTAGTGGGAATTCCCCATTCCCTAGACGTTCTTTATTTGATTTGATATTTCCGCACTTTGTCTGACGATTGTGACAGGATCGCCAAAGGCAAATTTCTCTCTTCTTAAATAGCCAGGTTGATTGGAACAAGCACGGTCATTCGTCCTCCCTATGTTCGATATCCCGCTCGCCGATATACCGTGCGCTTGCGGTAAAACTACAACCGTTCTTTGGGTTACATCCCGGAGCGATCAAGTTTTTGGCGCCGTTGCCGGGGATTTATCTCCGTGCATTTGCGCCATACTAGGTTGTGCTCTTGGGTTGCATTCTGAAGCGATCAGCGACCAAAAGATGTAGACTGACGCGAGGCAGAGGTGGTGCCGCCAGGTAAGGTCGAAGAGGTGCCGGCGGCAGTGGTCATGCCGACACAGGAGACAAGGCCAGAAATGGCCGCAAGGAGGTGCTCAGACGTGATTGGTCCCGGAGCAGAAACAGGACGACTCGGGCCAGCCCCTAAATCTCTCCCAGACGCAGGGATATCCTGCTCGCCTAAGTGGACGGTAGGGGACGGTGGTCTGCATGCGTCTGGGGGAAGGAAAGGAAGATTCAACCCCGCTAAGAAGTTGGGATCAGGAGGGAAGGTCCAATCTCCCACAAGAGTGATGGTCATGCGAGCGGGGTTGGGCAGAATGGTGTAAGGGGCTGGTTGGTGGCCATAATTAAAGATGAAGCGGCCATCAGAGTGGGGTCTAATCATGTGGATGTGCCGCAGGACATCAATATCAAGCTGTGAGGGTCCTGCGACAGCTGGAAGATTATTGGGGATGGTAATATTGAATTGGGCGTGAGAGCAGATGATCGTGATGATGCCCCCGCAACAAAACTTCCCCTTACCGGCCCGGCTGATCTCAAGTAGCTTGTAAACAAGCCAATCGCTGCCATGGATGGGGACGGTAGGGGCCCTGAAGCTAATTCCATCATCATCCCGGACATAAGGAAAAGTCATGGCCCAAAGGATAAAAAGGTCAGGGATAGTCACGGTGCCGGACTCGTCCCTAGGGAAAAATGCAGATGAAATGATCCTGTGGGCCAATCGAAACACGGGATGAATGATGGAGGAGGCCTTGGCCCTTCCTCAGGGATAGTCACGGATCATTGTGAGGCGGAACCAGAATTGATCGACATCAAACTCGGGCGTGTACCCATAGTGTCGGATGGAATCATCCCCGAGATTGGGGAAACCAAATATATCGTTAATCGTGTTCAGATTTGTGGTGACACTACGGTTACGCACCCTGAATTTAATGATCGACCCGGACTCCCAAACAGGTGTAGAGAGAAATTCGAGTGTGAGTGTCGGGTAGGATATGGAAGATGCATTAAGAAAGGCCAACCATCCTAAGTTAGCGAAAAGAGATTCGACCTCGGTGTAAACACCGAGATCGACAAGTGTTCGTGTGTGCAGAAACTTAGTAGATAGATGCCCTCGAGCATCGAGCCTACGGTAAAAATCTTTGTGCTCCTTGTTCCGAAAGATATACCCATGCGGGCCCAACATTGGGTCCACAGGGGGGATAACAGGCGGGGGAGGGCCAAGTGTAAGTGCTCGTGTACGGGAAGGGGGGGCGTGTTTGTTTTCGTCTCTTTCGAGACGGCTCCTCCTCCCGCATAATTCCCTTTCCCTTGTCCTTATCCTTAGCCATGTGTGAGTGTGCGTGTATGAATGAGTGCAAAAAAAACAGTGGAAGCACACTAACACAAGCAAACGAGCAAGCACAATCTATAGGGCAAATATATAAATATAAGCTTAGGAGCGAGTGTACCCAAGCGGAATGGCGGAGCTTGCTCGTAGACGTCCCCACACTGTTCAACGAGAGTAGCGTGGAGCCACGGCGATCTCCTTCGGCAATAATTTTCGAAATGGGGGTGGTTTGGGGGGAAATTAGGTCAAAACTCGAGATGAAAAAGGGGGGAGAGGGTGAAGATGATGGAAGGATTGATGAAGGAGGTGGAGAGAGGAAGTAATGGAGGAGTAGAGGGCGTGGGGGAGTGAGGATCGGTTGTTGGGGAAGAGGGGAAGGCGAAACGACTGCGGTTTTTGCGATCGGGCGAGGGTGAAAACGAGCGGATGTCGGGGGGTTTGTATAGGGTTTTAAGTCGAACCGATCGGGTGACTTGTCACCCGATCGGTTGACGGTTAGGTCGAAATTCTTGCCGAAGAAATGCTACAGGCGAACCGGTCGGTTGACTTGTCAACCGATCGGTTGGCCGCTCCACTCATTTTCCCGAGAACTTAGGGATGCTCACCCGGTCGCATCAACCGATCGCGCTCGAACTCAACCGATCGGTTGATATTCCCCAAAAATTTCCGAGAGTTCTCCCCAGCTCACCCGGTCTGTCACCCGGTCTCTTCATTGCTCAACCGATTGGGTCATTCGGGGACAGATCTCGGCATGTATCTGATACATCCCAACCGATCGGGTGAGTTATCAACCGATCGGTTGGGGCTTGTTTCCTGCAAAAACCAATAGATTTGTCTAAGTCCCCGAACGAATGTTCTTGCGGCTGATTTTATTTATAAAAATAGACAAAATAAAGTCAAAAATAACGCTGAAAAGTGGGGAAAAGTTTAGAGCATGGGTTGCCTCCCATGAAGCGCACTTGTTTAACGTCGTTGGCTCGACGCCCGCAAGAGATGTTCATGGTGGTTGATACGGGTGATGCCCGAAGTTCGGCATCTCTTCCTCATTGGAGCTGAAGGCTTTTGGAGTAGTCGACGGCTGGAGAAATATTTGCTCGACTACCCTCCCCTTGTTCTTGGGATCCGGGGGCTTTTCCTTCGTATTGGCGCTTACCGCCATCTTCTTTAGGATCCGGACCTCATCCTTGGTGAGGTCCATGGGCTCTTTCCCCGTTCTCCTCGCAGGAGGAGCCTTGGGGAACCCAGGAGGGGTCGTTCTTGCTGCATTCGCCTTTCCAGCAGCTTCTTTGTTCTTGGGGCCGTCTCCATCTTCTGAATCCCCCAAGTCATCGGGGGGGTTTCTGAAGAGAATCTCCCAGGAGCTCTCTTCTGCAGCTTTTTCTTCTTCTACCTCAAGCAAATTACACCGAGGGTCGTCCGGGGGATCGGGGTACTTCATGGATAACCCCAGATCAAACTCAACTTTTTCTCCGCTGACGTTTAGAGAAATTTTTCCATTCTTTACATCAATCATAACGCCAGTAGTGGCCATGAAAAGCCGTCCCAGGATGATGGGGGTGTGCGCGTCTTCAGGCATGTCCATGATTACAAAGTCCACTGGCACATGCACCCCTCTCACATTAACGGGGAGGTCATCCACAATTCCCACCGGATATTTGACCGACCGGTCAGCTAGTTGTAGGGTCATACCGGTGGGCTCCAAATCACCCATTCCTATCCTTCTATACATCGACAAGGGCATCAAACTAACACTCGCTCCGAGGTCGACGAGTGCACGATGAATCTTCACTGCCCCGATTGTGCAAGGAATAGAGAAGCTCCTCGGGTCCTTGAGTTTCGGCGGATTTACCCTCTGAATAAGAGCGCTACATTCCGCCGTCAGCACTACTTTCTCCTTTCTAGACCCTCTCGTCACCAAATCTTTCAAGAATTTTGCATAGGAGGGGATCGTTTCGATTGCTTCTAGGAAGGGGATTTGTAGGCTCAGGTCCTTTACCATGGCGAAGAACTTGCCATATTTCTCATCAATTTTGGCCTGAGCTAACCGTTGTGGAAATGGCACAACGGGTTTGAACACTTTCGGGCTCCCTTCCTCCTTTTTCTCCTTCTCTTCTTCAGAGACTCCCTCCGGAGTCATAGGATTTGATGACGAAGCACCGGCGTCATTTGATTTTTCGATCGGTCGCTCAACGACTAACGGTGCTTCCGGTGTGTTAGGGGGCACTCTAGTAGGGATTTGGGTCCCGCTTCTCAGAACCATAGCGGACACATTTGCGTGCTCGTGCACGAGTGCCGATGTTTGTGTTGCTCCCCTCGGGTTCACCTCCGGTTGTGGCGGTAATTGGTTCTGTGACCTTGAAAGGTTCGCCACTTGTAACCCCAGCTGGGTTACTTGGTCCGTCAGGGTCCGCTGACCCATTTCCAGCTTTTGATTGATCTTCTCCTGGTTGGTAATATATTGAGTCAAGAGAGACTCAACCGGAGAGACGGCCCTCTGTTGGCCATACTGCTGCTGCTGCTGGAATGGCTGCTGATTCCTGGGGGCATAAAATTGTTGCTGAGGTTGTTGCTGAAATGGTTGCTGCTGAAATGGTTGCTGCTGAACCTGGCTCTGCTGCGGCCTAGCCGGCTGATATGCTTGTTGTTGCGGCTGCTGAGGCGGCGAGGGCTGAAATGGTGGCCGGTAACTGAAGTTTGGGTGGTTCCGGTTGTTTGGAGAGTAGGCCGGGTTGGAATTGGTCCTTGGCGGATACGGCGCATTTCCCGTGGGGTTGTAAAATAGTGCGCTCGCCTGACCCAATGGTGGTGAGATGTCACCACCGTCGAATTCCCCAAAGAATTCGGACTCTACCGCAGAAATTTGATGTGTACCGGCCCCATCGGCTCCTACCATTAGTGCGGAGATCTGGGTCGAAAGCAAGTCGAACTTGCTTGAAAGTTTGTCGACGTCCTCGACTCTGTGTATACCCCCGGATCTTGGTGTGGCTCTCTCGTCACACCACCGCTCATTGTTGGATGCCATATTTTCCAGAATATGTCCGGCATCTTCCTCGCTCCTAGACATGAAGGAACCCCCAGCCGCAGCGTCCATAGAAGATTTCAGGTCATCCCTCAACCCATTGTAGAACAGATTAATAATCTGCCATTTCGGAAGCTCATGGTGAGGGCATCTTCTTTCCTTATATCTCGTCCAAGCTTCATGCAAGGACTCGTGGCTGGCCTGGGAGAAGGAGGAGATCTCACTCCTCAACTTCATGGTCTTCCCCGGAGGAAAGAACTTCGTCAGAAAAGCGTTGGAGAGCTTCTCCCAGGTATTGAAAGTGTTGGGGTCCTTCCCCCTTAGCCATTGCTTGGATTTATCTCTCAAAGAGAAGGGGAATAGCTTCAGACGGATAGCCTCAGTCGTGACACCATTAATCCGGAAGGTGTCACACTTCTCCAAAAAGGAGTCTAGGTGCTCGATCGGGCTCTCCATGGGTGCACCCGCAAACTGGTCCTGCTGGATCCATGTCACTAGAGACGGCTTCAGCTCAAAGCTTTGGGCCGCAATAGCTGGAGATCGGATGGCGGAAGTCGACTCGATAGATGGCATCGAGTACTCCAACAGAGACTTATGAGGTGGGGTGTTCTCCTCCATGGATTCGGGATCTTCTCTTCTTCGCTTCTCGGCGGCCAAACGCCTAAGGGTGGCATTAATCTCTGGATCGAGGGGAATCAAGTCGTCAAGACTCCTTGAACTCCTGCGCATGAAAAACAACAAACACCCGTGAAGCGACAAGTGGGAAAGAAACAGATAAAATAAGAAATAAAAATAAGAAAAATAAAAAAGAAAAAGGAGAATGCGAAAATTATCGCGAGGTAGGGATGTGAGCTAGACACTAAGGTTCAAGAGATCCTAAAATAACAAGCACGTTGCCTCCCCGGCAACGGCGCCATAAACTTGGTACGGCGCCCCATTTACGGTACGGCGGCGCGGTGTCGTTTACCGCAAGTGCACAGTTAGTGTAGGGTGCGGGAATATCGAACTCAGGGAGGCGAGGTTGTGCTTGGGTCAGGTAGGACCTAAATCACCCCGAGGGGCGAGCTAGCCCGAATCGGTGGATGGTTGTCACGAAAGGAAATAAAAGGGTATGAACAACAAGAAAGAAAACCCGGGACTTTGGTTTCCAACCCGACGAGAGACTCTCGCCGATACGGCTTACGGGTATGGATAGCGATCGGGATTATGGTCTAATGGTGAGACGTTGCCTCTGAAAGTGGTACCGGCGTCCCATGGGCCCGATATTCCGGTCGGTACCCAGGATGATACACCGGACTTCCCGGATTCGATCAGTGGGCACTCCCGTGTCCATTAACACTGATCGATCCCGGGAGCACTAAGCCCGCAACGATAACTCCCAACGTCTCATCCTGCCGCTCCCGCGTGCTAGGATTCGGTGTCTACGCTAAGGGCGTGAGCTATGGCTAGGGAGTCAACCGCCAAGTTTATTCCCTCTTGTCCCAACGGTCAAAGGCGGTTTTTTTCCCGCCGATGACAATGAAACACCCCGCGTAACCGTTAGATTCCTACTCCCTATCGATTTCCTAACCCTATGGACGCATCGGGAAGAGCCCCCGAAGGGGTTTCCACCAAAATCCCAGATTTGGGAACTACTCACAAAAATTCATGAAAAAGCGATCTAAATGAAATTTAACCGTTGGAATCATAATCGGACAATTGTAATGCGGAAGTAATAGAGTAATAAAGACAATACTAAAATTTTAGAAAGATCTGAAAACTTACAAAAGAGTAACAATTACAGCCGTCACAAAGTGAGAAAACAGTAAAAAACTAGCAGCTCCCGTTTCTGGAACCCTAGGGGTTCTATTTATAGACTTTCGCATCAACCGATCGGTTGACAAGTCAACCGATCGGTTGATCCGTTACAAAATAATAACAGAAAACGGCGAGCTTTCACCTGATCACATGAACCGGTCGGGTGAGTTCTTGAGTGACCGGTTGGATCTTGGAGCAGTCGGGTGAATCGATCGGTTCGGCGTCCGTGTCTTCAGCTCTTCATCTTCAGCTACAGATGAACCGATCGGGTGAGAGTCACCCGATCGGTTGGCATTTTGCTCGAAAAAACAGAGAACTGGCCCCCGCTGAACCGGTATGTGAACCGGTCGGGTGACTTCCTTATGAGCTGCGGAAGAGACCGGGTGGTGCACGCGTGCATCACCCGATCGGTTGGAGATGACCAACCGACCGGGTGAGGGGCTGAAAGATGAATTCTACGACGTTTGACCCCCTGGATCACGCATGACTTCTCCCGTTGCTCCGGGGACTTGGGATATCATCGTTAAATGTCCCATACGTGGTCAATCCCCTGCAATCATGGATAAACAAAGAAAAGTGAAAGAAAACGAGAAAATACACGAAAACAAATAAAAGATGGCGGAAAAACACGGAGAAACACAAAAGAAAACGTGCGTGAATATATGAAATATAAACGCACGTCACACTGCCGGTGATTCTTTATAATAGAGGTAAAGTCATGCATGAGCTTTATCTCTTCATGCTTTCTCTTCTCTGTGATCAGGTCCTTTAAAAATTTGGCATAAATGGGAATCTTTGTGATGTCATCCATGAATGGAATGTTCAGCTGTATGCCCCTCAGAAGCTCCGTGAATTTGGAGTATTTCTTCTCCATCTTAGCCAAAGCCAAGCTCTGTGGATATGGCAGGGGAGGTCGGCTTACTTTGTTTCTTGCGACATCATTAGGAGACGACGTTATTGTGGGTGTGGTAGAGGATGAATCAGTATTCTCCTCATTCTTTGTAGGCTCTTCTGGAGCCTCTTCTTTATCACCGCCAATAACGGCCTCTTCAGTTATGACTGTCTCCTTGTTCACAACCGGAATCATAACGGGGTCAGTTGCCCGTCCTCCACGCGTGGTAACAAAAACCATGGCATTTGCTTGGGCCCTTGGATTTGGCTCTGGTTGTGAAGGCAACCTCCCTTGGTTCTTCAGCAGCTCGGACATCTGGCCCCTCAGTTCATCGAGCGAAGTATTTATATTCTTGAACTCTGCGGATGTGTCCTGGTTGAACCGGGCTTGCACACTCATAAATGTTTCTAATGTGGCCTCCAGATTGGATCGAGGTGGATTTGGTGCATAGCCCTGCTGAGGTGGGAGATTGAACTGATAACCTAGTGGTCGGTAAGGCCTAGCTGGCCTAAACCCACTCTGCTGTTGATTCTGTGGCTGTACTTGTTGTTGCTGAGGAGGGGTTGACGGTCTCTGGAATTGTGGAGGTTGCAACCCTCCACTTGGGTTCCCATAAGAAAATCTCGGATGATTCCTAGCAGCCGGGTGTTGCCATTGATTTCTCCCTCTCCTTGGACGTACTGCACAGACTCAGATAATTCAGCACCATCATAATGCGCTCACTAGGAATGTAACCTTGCTCAACATAATCCTCTGCAGGATGATAAGCAGAGGTGCTGGCGGTTGCAGGGATGGAATCCAAGCACTGTTCAATTCTGGCCACCTGTTTGCATAAGGTCTCGATGTGAGAATCAAGATGGCTGGCAGCTTTGACCTCGGGGGTCCGGGTCATAATGGTTTGCTCTTCACTTCACTGCTGATTATTAGCTTCCATATGCTCTAGCAGGTCAATGGCTTCTTCAGGAGATTTGTCAAGCAAGACGCCTTGCGCGCAGCATCAATTATCATTTTGGTGCTGGGCTGCAGCCTATTATAGAAGCTCTGCACCAAGTCCCAGGGCTGGATCTCGTGATGAGGGTATTGATGTTGGAGGTCCTTGAATCTCTCTCAGGCCTCATAAAGAGGAGCTGTTTAAAATTTGAAATGGCTCCCTAGATCCGCACCGTCTTCGAGGGTGGATAGAACTTATCCACAAAGGCGAGTGTCAGCTTCTCCCATGTGTTAAAATGGTTGGGCAGATGGGCCCATAGCCAGTATGAGGCTTTATCCCTTAAGGTGAAGGGGAAAAGCCGTAGCTTGATGGCGTCATCACTCATATCCTTAGCCTTAAAAGTGTCACACTTTGCCAGGAAAATGTCGATGTGGTGGTTAGGATTCTCGTGAGGATGCCCGTGGAAGGGATCTTGCTGCATTAAATTTATAAGCCCCATCTTCAGCTCGAAGCTAGCTGTCGCCAGTTGTGGTCTCAGGATAGAAGAATTATTCCCAAAAGTAGGCTTCATGTGGTCCCTGATGGACCCGGTGCGAGGTGGGGCAGTGGTATTATCTGCCATCTGACCAGAGGGAGATTGATTTCTACTGGAGGCCCTCAAAGCCCTTGCCTTTTTCTCGATCTCGGGGTCGAATAATAACTCTTGATTAAATGCCCCAAAGCGAGTGTTCATACACCAAAATAGCTCAGAAAAATACCATTAGTATCACGGTAATAATTAAAAGAATGAAAAGGGTGGTAAGATAAGGGATGATAAGATTTGCTAGCAAACTCTTCAAAATAAAAATAAACTGAGATAACACTATTGCCGTCCCCGACAATGGCGCCAAAAACTTGATGCACCCGGAACCTACACCTAGATTCCACCTAGCGATGTCACGGTCGCTAGGCGTAGTATGGCCCCTAGGTGTCAATTTCAGGCTCTATCCGCAAGCAGACGGTGTCAAATTGTAGTATAAAAGATGTCGGATCCCACAGGGACCGTGACATTGTATTTAGGTTCTCAGCTTACTTTTATATCTAGAAATGAGATAGCTGTCGGGTTGAAAGGATTGGTTGTGGTATTGTTGTTGATTCAATAATAACATGAACTAGGGTATTAGGGATCACCGCTAAGACCGTCGGGGATCGATATTGGAATAGGATCCTTACGTTGCATTAGGTTTAGGGGATTAATCTCTCAATTCATACCACTCTCGTAGGTTAGAATTACAAGGTATTCAGGTGGCTCTCATTGACGCAATGGTGGTAGCCGTCAATGTAGTGATATAGTTCATCGGTGGATCCCCTCAAGGCATGAGCTGGGCAGGTCACGAGCCTTGGTTGAATCCACCGATTTCCCTATGTGCATGAAGCAACCATACTTGATATGTGCATGAAGCAACCATACTTGATAATGTCACTATTGATACCTAGAGAATACTCGCCTGGAAATGATATCGATGTTTTCATGCAGCCCTTAATTAATGATCTAAAGCTTTTATGGGAACAAGGTGTAAGCACTTTCGACCCCTTGACTAAGCAAAGTTTCTGCATATGTGCTATTGTTTTATGGACGATAAACGACTTTCCGGCGTATGCTAATCTATCTAGTTAGTCGACAAAAGATAGGATGGCTTGCCCGGTTTGCACGACAGGTTATGAGGGCACATTCCTGAAATATAGTCGTAAGTTTTGCTTTTGGCAGAACAGAAGATGGTTGCATGCATGTCATAGTTATAGGCGACATGGACAATTGTTCGACGGTAAAACCGAACGTCGAGAAGCCCCAAAGCAGCTAACCGGAGAGGACATATTAAAGCACTTCATCCTTTGTAGAGAGTGAAGTTTAGAAAGAACAAATATAGCAAAGAGAACCCTCTTGGTGTTAGAAGACGGTTGCAAAGGGAAAAGGAAAGGGCAAGGGCAAGAGCAAGGGAAAAACTAAAAGAAGAATGCCTCTAACGTCTTGTATATACTCTAACACAGCAGATGTTCGAATACTACCTAGTGGTTGGCAAAGTTTAGTATTTTCTTCCAATTGCCATATTGGAGGAGTTTGAAAATATGTCACAACCTGGACGTCATGCACATCTAAAAGAACATACGTGAAAATCAGTTGTACACCTTGGTACAAGACACCAACAAGTCAAAAGATGGAGTAAAGGCTCGGCTTGACTTGAAAGAATTGAATATACGTCCTAAATTGCAGGCTATACAATAGGAAAATTACAAGTACGACCTGCCAACTTCTCGGGTCACCCTTTCAAGAGATAAAATTCATAATCTGTGTGTGTTTCTCAAGTCACTGAAGACACCAGATGGATATGCTTTAAATATATCAAGATGTGTGCACGTAGATCAGATGAAGATATTTGGATTGAAGGCACATGGTTATCATATCTTGCTACATCAGTTGCTTCCGATTGCATTACTTCATGTAGATAAGAAGCTTGCAAAAGTTCTAATACAGTTCTGTGGGTTATTGACGCATTCGGAACCTACACCTAGATTCCACCTAGCGGTGTCACGGTTTCCCGGCGTTGTATAGCCCCTAGGTGTCAAATCCAGGCTATATCCGCAAGCGGACGGTGTCAAATTATAGTATAAAAGATGTCGGATCCCACAGGAACGGTGACAGTGTATTTTGGTTCTCAGCTTACTTTTATAAAAGGAACTAGGGTATTAGGGATCACCGCTAAGACCGTCGGGGATCGATATTGGAATAGGATCCTTACATTGCATTAGCTTTAGGGGATTAATCTCCCAATTCATATCACTCTCGTGGGTTAGAATTGCGAGGTATTCCGGTGGCTCTCATTGACGCAATGGTGGTAGCTGTCAATGTAGTGATATAGTTCGTCGGTGGATCCCCTCAAGGCACGAGCCGGGCATGGTCACGAGCCTTGGTTGAATCCACCGATTTCCCTATTCAAATCCCAAGGATACTCCTTACGCTCATCAATTCCACAGACCGTGGGCATGATCTCAGTGCGAGTTATCCTAGGGATCCGGTAGGATCGATCGAAAACTCCCCTTTATTCCTAATTCAACCTAGAGATCCGGATCTACATCTCCCCCCTAAAGTCTTAGGGCTAACCCATCAACCCTAGAGGTAACTACTCACTCATAGCGATTTGAACGAATAAAGATAAGATTTTTATGGGAGAAAACATCGTAGCAAATTAATCGAATAAAGATTGAAAAGCTTACATACCAAAGATGAAGAAGAATAGTAGCAAATGATAATTCGAAGAAATCCCAAAGATTCCGAAACGCAAGAACAATAGAACTCCAAAAATAATCCAATAATCTCCACGCAATTAGGTTTTGATCTAACAATGTTTTCTAATCTCCTCTCCCTCTAAAAGTAATTCAAAAATTAACAAAAGAAAGAACTCCCTATAACGCAGCAGCCAGATCCACACTTCACTCCCCAATTACGCAACAGACGGCCACGCGAAATTTCCACAATTAGCCTTCAATGTCGTCGATCGAGTCAGTGACTCAATCGAGTAGGAGATTGCTCAGTTGGCTGCTCGGTCGAGCAGCCCTTCTACTCAGTCAAGTACGTCAGTGAGTCACGCTTCTCCAAAAATCGCCACTCTATATGCTCGGCCAGAGTCAGCTCTGCTCGGTCGAGCAGCCAGCTGACTCGGTCGCCAAAAGATCTGCTCGGGCCGTTAGGAGGTTGGCTAAGCATCGGACTTAGGGGCTGCATGACCGAGCACCATGAGTGCTCAGTCCAAGCGGCATGCGTATCTACTCCATTCTTTGTCTTGCCTCTGCTTGATCGAGCAGCTGCTCTGCTCGGTCGAGTCGCCTGGGAAAATATTTGTTGAAGCTCCTGCAACTTCTCCTCTCCTCTTGCTCTCTCCTTCACTCCTCCCATGGCTCCCAAAACTCGACAAACTCCTGTAAAGCATTACCAACAGGCTCACTGGCATGTCAGATGTGTCCATATCCAAAATGGGTCCCGAATCGCTCCAAAATCCTTAAAAATCCATAAAACACTCCGAAACTCAAATATAACGTTAGAATTGTAATATCGTAGGAAAATACGGGATTTGGGTGCAAAATGGCTTGAAATGCAATGGCATGATGCTATGAAAAGATGTAAAATATGGACACATCAGTTATTCAGGCATGTGTGCTCGAAGGTGATAGACGTTGGTGAGTATGAAGATTTATAGGCATGTGTTATCCTTGCAATGTGTAATATGGAAAAAAAATTTCCCACCTTCATTCTTTACCATCACGGTTCATCTTACTGTGCACCTGGCACATGAGGCCCACATTGCAGGGCCGGTACAATATCGGTGGATGTACCCCGTTGAAAGGTGCACGCCGATGTCATATATTATTCTATTTTGCTCGAACCAAAATTAAACGTGAATTTGAATCTTTTTATGATTTTTGACCCATAGGTATCTAGGGTTCATGAAGCAACTTGTGCACAATCATTCACATCCAGAAGGGTCAATATCCATGAATTATACATCAAATGAGACCTTGATGTTCATATCTCATTATTTGTGGGGTGTAGACACAAGGGTATATCATCCGGTAAGAGTTCCTGATGGAGTATTCTATAATGATTATGGTGAGGATACACGGTTTAGTAAAATTGTGCTTGAACCTGCACATTCATATGTTCTAAATAATCTATCGATATTTGGCTCCTATCAGATGTAATAAAGATGAGTTATTTGCTTTTGTAAGTGGTTTAATTCCTAAGTTATAATAGTTTTCTTTACTTATCCCACAGTCTTCATATAGAAGCACTAAAAGCCAAATTGTGCGCAAAAACTCTTAACAAAAAGGTTGCACATGCACACTCTACAGAATTTATGTCATGGCTGAAACTGAAGGTACGCGCACCAATTTCTCACGATAGTTACATACCAATAAAAAAATCAATTTTGCGAACGTGCATATATGAATGCGATTCTTATTTATCTTAATGGTGGCAGAGCAAAGTGTTCGCGGTGCACGTCTATCCAAGGAGATCCAAAAATATGTCAGAGGTCATGACGACATAATACATCGATATGGAGGTAATTCTATCAATGGTTACATATTTAATACCATTGAAGTCGAGAAGGACCGTTGCACCCAAAATAATGGAAGCTTCTCATCCTTTTCGTTGTTGTCATATGCAAAATTCAGAGATCAACAACCAAAAGATGGGCAAATATTCTATTATGGCCAGGTTGAAGACGCGGTTGAGATATGTTATGGCTTTCGGAAGGAATTTAGCCATGTTATGTTTAAGGGGCAGTGGCATGAGCAAGGAAAGAAGAAGGACGACTTGGGCTTCACGGTCGTTAATATGAAGAAGGAAATATATCCGGAGAAGTTCATGTTTACCTCGCAAGCAAAACAATGTTTTTATGTTAAAGATATAATGGTAGATGATGCTTGGGTGGTTCTTAGAAATCCACCTAGAGATATGCATCGGATGAAACGGGGTCTCAAGAGGGAAATGAAGATGACGAAGATGTTGTACTCATAGCAGATGAAGTCATGGACAATTTTTCAATCGAGACATATAATGAAGCGACTGATGACATCACACCATTGTGGGCGGATATGCCAGATTTGGCGATCACAGGCACGTGTATTGTAGCAGCAGAGTGCATAAGACGAAGAATTACAATAAACAAAGTCATTTCATCTACCTTCGGACTCGATCACATCGTAATATCAACCTCAAATTGTTGAAATTTTTTCATTACTAATTAAGCTATAAAAACATGTAAATGTATAAAGATGTTCATTACGATGATTTTGCTTGGTAGCAATAAAGAATGTGAATTACTACATTTTGTTTACATCACTTTTATTTCATATAAATTACGCAAATATATACAGCACTTTACCATCAATTGTTTATTAATAAATATTATGAAGTGCATATGAATAAATTTTTTACCACGATTTTTTTAGCAGGTACATGGACACCCCAGACCCCGGCCATCTGGGTCAGGTATGCATATTTTGTGGTTTCAATACAGCTGTATAACATGCACATTTTATTTTTTGGAAAAAAATTGGTAAAATGCTTCATACATTTTCCGACTGTGCAAGTCATTGCTCCCCTTCGGCACATACCACCTCGCCCTCTGGGTCAGGTACACATATGTTGTAGTTTTAGTACACCTGTATAACGTGCACGTTTTATTTTTTGGAAAACTAACTGGTTAAATGCTTCATATATTTTCAGGTAGTGCAGGACATGGCTCCACTGTGGCACATACCACCCCACTCTCTGGGACAAGTACGCTTATTGTAGTTTTAGTATGTCCATATAATGAGAACCTTTTAGTTTTTTGTGTAACTAATTGCATAACATTCTTTGTATATTTTTAGGCATTGTCGGACATATCACCTCTTCCCCACATACCCCACTGCCTACTGGGACATGTACGCATATTTTTATTTTAAATGGGCAGTCATGTTGGTTAAACTAATTGAATTTGCAATTGTCTTATTGTGTATGGATGTAGGTGGCATAGAGGATATACATATTGAGACTCCCGGGTCAGCCGGGTCACATGCTGCCTCCACTTCTCATACTGCCCCACCGCAGGTCGTAGCTGAGCCGGTGGTGTACATTCCATATGACCCTGAAATAGCGCGTGTTGCCTTTCTGACGGCCTCTAGGTACGATGAGGCAAATAGGAGGCAGGAGGACATGTTAGCAACGCAGCGGCGTGTTATCGAGTAGTTGGCAAACAAAGCTGCATCGAGGATGACGGCGGCCAAAGCTGAGTGCTTTCTACAACAGGGTGTAATGTAAACATATTTATTTTAATCGAAAACATGCATTTAATATATTTGGTTTTTTGCAGGCAAAAATCCTCCATCGAAGGAGGGACGAGGTGGAACGACAATTTCTAACTTAATTCTTGGAAATGAGCAGCGGGTCGTTATACAGTGGAGCCACCAAGCTCCCATTGGCCCATGGGCGGTAAAATTTAATCATTACCTTGCTGCCCAGGCCAAAAGGTCAGATTTCTTCAACATCTGCCTGACGTGGAAGGATCAATAGCACGAGTCTTTGGTCACTTGTTGGCGGTAGATAAATGTAAGTTAGCTACCTTTTAATGTTAGGTTCTCAATATGTATTTACTGTTTTAATGTGTTTGTTATCTGTCATAGAAGCATTACGTCCTAGACCATAACCCAGAGGCATAGACCTACAGCATGGATACGATTAAAGACGCACTTGTCCAGTGGCGTAAGGAATTGAAAAAGAAGTACAGGCAATGGTTCATAGAGGACTGGGAGCGGTACTGGCAATTGTACAACCGTGCTGAACCGGTGCAGTTCTGTGGATATTGTTGTAGGGTTTTGATGGACCCTTAGGGCACATTCTGTGCACATCCTAAGTCGGATGGAACACAGACACAAAAGAATGCAGCGAAAAAAATAGTTATGTTAAACTATTTAACAAGGCCCTAAGGTTTGAGACCCTTAGCCAGGATCTCTGCCAACTTGGGATCGGTCCGACCATCCCAAGAGGGATCTAAGCTACTGCGATTAAATTAAAAGAACGCTAATTAAATTTACATACCCGGAACCTTGCCTTGCTACATGTAAGGTGTACCGCACCGTCTTCCTAGTCGCTCCACATCCCCCGCCGAACTGCTCCTCGAACCGCTCTGTGTCTCGAGGCGAGCAATCCTCTTGTCGTTGATCCAACCATGCGTCGAAGAAAGTTTCACCCGAATGTGAACCTTCGCCAAGATTTTGGATTGGATCCGAACCCCTTCGTGGCTTTGCTAGAGCACGTCAGGAGTAAGGCAGAAATTATAGTGAGAAGAGAATATTTAATTTAAGCCTAGATCCGAGAGTGCTCCAATATTTTTAGGAGCCACTCAGATCTAGAGCTTGGGACGAGTTTAGAGGAGGGGATCAGACCCCTATTTATATAGGCGGCTAACCCCTCCCCTTTACTCCACTTCCGATGTGGGACTAATGTTTTGGAAATAATAAATTCAAGTTAGTTTGCCTTTCATAAAGTCCAAACTTTCATAAATTTTAACCCCCTCACTGTTGAGCTTCACGATTGATACAACCAATCAAATCGAATGGCTTTCAACGGTGAATGCGTAGGAAAAAACGGCGAGTCGATCGGAGTCCGTTTGACCCTCCAATTGATCATCCAAAGATGAGCCCAAAAGCCAATTTTCGTAAATCTGCAGCCGTCACAAATTCACGCTGCCCTAGGAAGCATGTGGGGCCCCACCTGCGCCAAGCGCATGCAGCGCACGGGCCTCAGCGCCCGCATTGGGGCGCGCTTGCACCCGCTGGAGCGGGCGTGGGCTTGCACCCGAATCCAGCAAGCACACGTGCTTGCTAGCAGCGGGCGCCAGTGGGCGCCCGTGCCCAGCAGGCACCCGTGCCCACCTTCAGGCTGGGTTCAGCCCAACCAGTTTGGGCTGACCCCTTTGGGCTCCTTTGGCTGATTTGGCTCTAACTTGAGTATTTGGACTCCATTTATGACGCGGTTTGAACCTGCGTTTAGAGCGGGACGACCCCGTCATCCAGGTAACCTTTTCCTTGCGTTTATCTCATTAAATATTTTCGTAAACTATTTACGACACATTTAACCCTGCTTGCATCATATGCAAAATAGTCCTCTATCTAAGCTTAAAATTATCATTTGCATCAAATGCAGTTTTCTATCCCTTGTATCAAATGCATATTCTCCCAAATGTTTCTACCTATTACTAGACGAAGGTCGCACTCTGAGTGAGACCCTACAGCCTGACCCTGCTACATGTTGGGCTCGAAGCCCCATCCGGCAGTGACTATGAGCAGCAGTTATCGTCCATGTTTCAATATCATAAGTATTTGGTTAACTCATCGACATGAGTATTGTCGGGACCACCCTGACTGTGTCCGTGATGAATTCCGTAGTTTTAGTCTCTTCGTCAAGAGTATGTCGTTTAATTGAAGCCTAAGGTACGGTCAAACTGTCAACCCCAATAGCTTGGCACTGACAGTCACTCACATATTCCTCATTGGGACTGCCATTGAGGTGGTGATCGGCACAGTACAAGAGGAACAGAGGCAATGAGTGAAGAGGAGCTCGCTCACCAACCCCAGCATATACAGTGATGGGTCCGAGCTGGGCGTTGAAATTCGGTCCACTGTCATAATCAAGAAAAGGGTTGGGTAATAATAAGAACTTAACAGAGATATTGAGGGGATGGTTGGAGCAGATGGAAACAGTGTGGGGGTAGGGTAGTGGCCGTAGGCGGAGTAGCTTTATCTTTGGGGTGGAAACAGATAGTAGTTGGAGGAGGTGGATGGGGAGTGGCATTGTAGTAGTGCAGTGGTTGTTGAGGTACTAATGGTTCCTCCACCAGATGATCGATGATGAAGGTGAAGACTTAGGGTTAAGGTTAGAGTGATACAAGGTATTATACCGACACAAGAATGAGTTCTATATGGGTTTTAATGGAAGATGTAGCATAAGGAAGAAACAGGAAGAACGTATGTAGTCTCAGGTCTCGCATCATCGCATCTGATACCATGACTCTAGGTTCTAGCCCATTAACACATCAACACTCGCATCCTTAGCCATCCTGCAGAGCGACGTCATGGAACTATCTTGAGTAACATAACAGTATCGCTGATGATTTATCCGAGAAGGACAAAACAGTATCGACTTTGGTAGAAGTCGGTTTCCTAGCTGAGGAGGCATCTACAGTCATTGGTAGGTGCAGTATGTTACGCAAAACTTGAAGGACATTCTCTTCTTTAAGTTTTGCATAACATATTGCACCTACCAATGGATGCAGATGCCTCCTCAGTAAGGAAACCCATTTCTACCAAAGTCGACACTGTTTTGTCCTTCTCAGATAAATCATCTGTGATACTGTTTTGTTACTCAAGATAGTTTCATGACGTCGCTCTGCAGGATGGCCAAGGACGTGAGTGTTGATGTGCTGATCGGCTAGAACCTTAGTCACGGTACCGGATGCGATGATGCGATATCTGAGACTACATACATTCTGTTTGGTTCTTCCTCGGGCTACATCTTCCCTGAAAACCCATAACGAACGCATTCTTGTGCCAGTATAGTATCTATGAATTACTGTAACCTTACCCCTAAGGCTCCACCTTCATCATCCGATTATCAGGTTGAGAAACCTTTAGTACTTTAACAACCACTGCACTACACCATGTCACTCATCGCCCACCTCCTCCAACTACCAGCTGTTTTCGACCCCAAAGTTATTGCTACTGCAGTTACAACTGCAACCCTACTCCACACTGTTTCTTTCTGATCCAACCCATCGTCGCAATATCTCTGCAAAGTTCTTATTACTACCGAACCCTTTTTTGCTCATGACAGCGGACCGAATTTCAATCCCCACCTCGGAATCATCACTGTCCATGCTGGGGTTGGGCTCCTCTTCACTCTTTTCCTCTGCCCTCTTGTACTTCTTCGATCACTACCTCAGCTGCGGCCCCAATGTGGGATAGGTGAGTGACTGGCTTTGCCAAGTCGCGATGGTGATTAGTATGGTTGAGGTGAGGTAAGCAAAATTAAATACCCACAAAATATGATTCACGTGGATCAATATTAACAGTATGAAGATGAAAATCATAAACTGAAAATAATGTAAAATTGCAAAAAAGGAAAAGAATACTCACCTTGATCGGAAAACCCTCTCTTAACAAGAACAAACGATGGAATGAAAAAACCGACAACTGAAAAAATTCAGAAAAAATGAAAAAAATAAAAAAAATAAAAAAGGTAAAGGATACTAATTAGTAAATACTAAACTTGACTGGAAAATCCCTTGCGAAGATCGAATACCGGATGTCAAAGCTTGATCGACGGAAAAAACCCAAAACTGAAAGGAAATAAAATCAAAAACTGAAAAAAGGGGCTCGAATACGCACCTTGATCGGAAAATACTTCCTTGCAAAGATTGAATGTCAGACTCCGAAGTTCAATTGATTGTCGTCGAAATTTTTCGCTTGACGGAGCTGAGCTTAGCGGCGTAAGGAGCAGAGTGTCGAGAGGAGTGGAGCGGCATGCTTAGAATTAGGGAAAAGCAGCGATTATCTCTTAAAAATCCCGATACCTCTTGTCGTTTTAAGTAAAGGATTAGGTCGGGTGACTCGATTCGAATCCACTTTTAAGTGGACCGACCCGCTAACTTTATTTTTAAAAAACTTTGAATTACGGTCGATATTTCAACGGGATATATCGGTCGTGATATCGGCCGTAACCCGATATTGTGGCGATATTTCCCAAAATATTGGAAACCTTAATATATAAGCCCATATCGTATCGGCATAGTGATAAAACCGATATTGCGGCCGATATATCGGATATCAGACCGATATTTAGAACATGGTCGGCTAATTACGATGAGGATATCATTTAAATATCAAGATGTTATGGGCTACGCTTTAGGGCTAGTGCTAGGTTTAGTGTTAGGGTTAATATGAGTCGCGGAGTGGAGTTTCCCCTTGATTCGTGCCAAGCGTACACTTGAGTGCATGTGTGAATGCGAAAATGAAGGGTGCGATCTCTGGGCAGACTTCTTCCCAGAGCTCTAGGCAGAGTCTACCCAGCTTCTGGGTAGTAGCTTCTGCCCATAACTGGGCAGAAGTCTGCACAGTTTCTGGGCAGTAGCTTCTGCCGATAACTATGGTCAGAAGCGGTGCGCACTTTTGCGTGCACGCTTGTGTTACGGGATGGTTTGGTTATCTTGCAACTATGCGGTTATGCTAAACTCAAATTTAAGTATTTCTTTTCGCGCTATATAATTTGATGGGTTTACTCATTTAATATTTTTGTTTTACCGTCTAAGTTATTATTATTATTTGGTAGGGTCAACATGGCGCGGACGGCCCTTTAGGACCAGAGGCTGGTAGCAGGGTGATGGACGGCCAGGGGGCGATGGAGGTCTTGGCAAGGGGCGTGGGCTTGGGGGCGATAGTAGCGGGCATGGGGACGATGGCGATGGTGGTGGTTGATGACAGACATGGCGAGTGGAGTGGGCTTGGGGACGTTGGCGGTGTAGCTCTTGGAGGATTTTATTTTTTATTTTTTTATTTGTTTATTGTTTTAAACTGTGGATATGTAGGAATTTATTGTATTATATTCTATATATGAGTCTTTTAATGAAATGTGTGTGCATATAATTTTAATTAGTTGTGTGATTTATTTTGTTGTATACATGTATTTTTGATATTGTTAGAAATTTATATTATTATATGTAGGAATTTCTGCAATTTTAAAAAAAATCATTTTAAATTATCGGCCACGGACAAATCCGTAGCCGATAGTAAGATACGACCACAGAAATGTCCGTGGTCGATAGTTATCGGCCACGGATAATGTGCACAAAATTCACGCTTCCGTGCAAAGAATCCGTGGCCAATACTTTCTGGCAAGTGTCCTTTACGTGGGCGATGTTTATTTATTGCCACAGAAAATTCCGTGGCCGAAGATTTTCACCCACGGATTTTGTGCCCAGTTTACTCAAGTTGGTGCACGTGTTCCATGGTGGTTAAGTACTTTCCGTGGCTGTATATGAATATCGGCCACGGATTTGTCTGTGGCCGATATTTTTATATAGTTTTTTATTCGTATGATCGGCCACGGACATCCATGGGCGTTAATCCATGGTAGATTATCGGCCACGGAATGTTCCATAGGCAAAGGGTGTATCATCCACCATGGTATCAGCCATGGATTTTCGGCCATAGAATTTTTTTCCGTGGCCATCATGTTTTAGCCACTGACTGGAGGCTTTCAGCCACGGATTTGTCCGTGGCTGAAGGCCGGATATGTAGTACTGTAAGAGGAAGTCCTAACCTACCAAAAGACAGGAAAGGAGTGGATACCTCCTAGCAACCTGAACAACTTAGATGATCTCTTCGGTAACTAAAGCCAAATTCAAGGTATGTAAATGTCACATTAGTTGAAGATGACACAATCACCAAACCAACAATATGTGAAGAAGCATCACAATATGATGAATCAATCCAAGCTACGGAACAGAAAGGAACATGATCGAGAAGATTGATACATGAAAGTTAGTCGACAGGCCAATAGAAAAAGACATTATTGGAGTAAAATGGATTTACAAAACTAAAGTAAATCAAGATGGCTCGATACAAAAACACAAGGTGAGGCTAGTCACAAAAGGATATTTACATGTGCCTGATGTTAACTTTATAAAGACATTTGCCCCAGTTGCTCGACTGACACCATTAGAGCTCTAATAGCTCTTGCGGCTCAGAAGAAGTGGAAGATATATCAGCTTGACATCAAGTCAGCATTTCTAAATGGATATTTGGATGAATAAATATATGTAGAACAACCACATGGATTTGTGGTACATGGTCAAGAATCAAAAGTATTGAAGCTAAAGAAAGTGTTATACAGATTGAAGCAAGCTCTATACGCATGGTACAGTCGCATCGACACATATTTCCTGAAGCAAGGTTTCAGGATGAGCCAAAGTGAGCTACATTGTATGTTAAGACACAAGGTATGGTTGATAATCTCATTATTTCTCTATATGTTGATGATCTCATGTACACAGGAAACAATGAGAATATGTCGCAAGAAGTTTAAGAAGATATAATGAAGACTTTCGAGATGATCAATTTGGGGCTCATGCACTACTTCCTCGGAATTGAAATCAAGCAAGAAGAAGAGGAAATATTCATCTCCCAAATGAAATACATGGAAAATTTATTAAAGAAGTTCAGGATGTATAACTGCAATCCAGTTGCTACTAATTTGGCAAACAATGTCAAGGTGTAAAAAGATGGTGGAGCTGAACAGGAAAACCCCTCAAGATACATAATTCTCATCAAGGGTTGTCTATATCTTACAGCCTCAAGACCAGATATTATGTTTCCAACAAGCATGTTATTCAGGTTCATGAAATGTCTGAGCCAGATACATTATGGTGCCGTAAAAAGAATATTGATATATTACGAAGGACCATTAATTATGGTATCCAATACAAGCCTACAGAAAATTAGAGATTAATCGGATATACGAACTGTGATTAGACAGGTTCAATTGATGACTCAACGAGCACTTCATGATATGCCTTTACACTTGGCTCATGTATTTTCTCGAAGCAAGACATTGTTGCCCAATCATCAGCAGAGGCAGAGTATGTTGTGGCATCAAAGCAACCAAACAAGTAGTATGGCTTAGATACATATTTGCAGATATGAGAAAACCCCAAGATGCACCAGAAATGTTCTGTGACAGTAAATCTGCAATCACAATTGCTAAAATCCAATCAACCACAACATGACAAAGCATATTGCTATCAAGTATCATTATACATAAGAGGCAGTTGCAAACAAGCAGATCTAGTTAGCCTATTATAGAATAGAGGAACAACTTGCAGATATATTCATAAAGACAATACCTAGACAGAAAGTGTTTGAGACATCGTCTTGGAGTTGTTTAGATATGGGCAAAGGAGCAGTATTGATATTAGCCCTCATTTGAGCCCAAACCCCATGGAAACATTCGAAAGGGCCAAACTCTACAAGAATTCTTTAAACAAAATATCTAAACTCTAGACATTTCCATTAGGGTCTATAAATAGGCATGGGGTGTTTGGGTTGTGTTGTTGGTGAAGTGTTGTGTGGTTGTTGTGAAGCTGTGTGGGTGTGTTGCGTGTGTTGTGTTGAGAAGTGTGTGTTGTGTTGAGTAGTGTAGCCAAGTGTGAGTATTGAGAAAGGCATGTAATTAGTTATAGTGTGTAAGTGAGTAAAAGAGGAGTAGTGTAAGTGTGTAGTGTAATTTTAGTTCTGCAATGCACTGTAAGAAAAATTATAGTTAGTGTTTAACATAAAGTTGTTCAATATAAAGTTGTGTTCAACATAAATTTTAGTGTTCAACATAAAGTTGTGAATAACTTATCTGAAGGATACTATACCTTGTTATCCATTTTTGCAAGTGGACTGCAATATGTTGAGCTATAGAGCAATGACACTTCAAATTGAGTGACATGTCCGTGTTAGTTACTGACACTTGCACAACACATATAGGACACCCCAAAGCCTTGTCCTATTTAAAAATGCCAAAATTTTGCATGTCAAAGTGGTGTCAGCTTTAAATAAAACCAAAAATTTGTGTCAGACACTTTGAAACCACATCTCTTATAAAATTTTGAAAAATGATTTTCTTAACTAAGTGGGCACGAACTATGTCAGCAGAACCTATGAACTTGGCGTCATATCAATTTGTTTCTTTTGAATCTTTTTGTTCGATTATGCTATTTCATTAAAAGCTATGGATTTTGCCATGAAATTTATACCATTTTTTCTTATATTTTTAATGGAACACATTCTAATTTCTATTGGATCGGACTATTCTATAGGTATTCATGCATGCACAAGCACAGGTTATCGCCAAGTTTCTATATCCTAGTTTTTAAGAATTTGTCATGTCTATGTGTCACTGTTATGCCGTGTATTGTGCCATATCTGTGCATCATGTCCATGTTGATACTTGATACATGAGACTTCTTTTTTGCTTCCATAACTCTAGGATCATTAATGCTTCCTGATTTCTCTCTTTTGTGCCAACAATAAGCGGTTTTTTTACTAGAACACATCCTAGTTGCTATAGGACTGATGTGTTTTCTATCTGGATGTTCATGCACATGCATACACAGTTTATCGCCGTGTTTCTGTGTCCATGTTTTTATGAATTTGGCATGTCGTATCAGTGTCCTGTGTCCCTGATAGTTTCACACACGTAGAATTCTTTTACTTCCAGGAGTCTAGGATCATCATGTCCAGAATGTTGAAACTGCAGACATCATCACATCACTAGAATTTATAGACAAGTCCAGAAATAGATTTTTGCATAAACACACAAACGCATACACAGATTCAAGTCCGCCTCAACTAAACTCGTCTAAATTTATCTAAAGAAACTAAATCAATTCAAATAAAACTTCTACTGTAATATTTATCACATGTAGGGTTCACATATCATATATACATTACATAACAAAATTCCACACAAGGAAAGCAAAGCATTGCTAAAACAGTATGTTGAATTTTGAATATATATGATAAGATTCATTATGCTATATCTAGCTTGGCTCTAACACATCTAGCTCATTATGGTATTAATCCATGTGCCCATTTGGATTGTTCCAAAATGATCTGCTCTGACTGCAATGGAAACTGTCCTTGGATAGCATGTGCACTAATGGTATGCTTGCTAATGTGTATCTACTTGCCTGACCATACCTTTAAATACAAATTTGTAAACTTATCCATATTAACACAATGATTACATGCAAGTAATAATTTTGGATTAAACAAACTTTATTTTACATGTATGAGCGTTACACATGAATATAGCTCCTTTATCTCCATCCGATCTAGCTTTATCAATTCGATATTAGCTTGGGCAAGAATTGCACTCCCCCATGACTTACTCCTGCATGTATCAAGATTCTCAAGCAGCATTAACCATCTTAGGTGGATAGACACTTGCTAGGATCTTGAATAAACAATGTGCCTTTTTCCGATGCACCAAAAAAAATAAACAATGTGCCTAGAGTACGGAGTATGTACATGTTGGTTCTTTGTGCACCTCCCCAACACCTAGGCTAGGTACACAATGACGCATAAAAAGGTCCCAAGCCCAAATTCCATCAAGACGTCACCGAGGCATAAAACCAAACACCTCACGGGCACAAGAGAGAGTCGTCACCAACTACCAACTCCCGCAACGATCTTGCAATAGATAATACATGCACACGAACATAATACGAAATAAAGAAAGCAACACAAAAGAAACGCTGAGATTTACACTAGTTTGGTTGCGAACAACTTACATCCAGCATCCAATGCACCCGGTTCCACTAATGATCAAGTAAGGCATACACCGATCACTTCTTCTTCTTCTTCTTCTTCCACTGCAATGAGGAAAAAGCTCCAAGCAACAAGACCTAAATCTAGATCTCTCACCAAGCTCACACACAATATCAACTAAGTGAGAATCCTTGATAACAAAGCCCCTACAACATGTGGAGCTCCTCAAGAGACCAATTTAACACCTAGCTAGATCACTCCTTGGTAATATAGCTCCAAACTAGGAAAGCTATCCAAGAGACTTAAGATCGACAAGCTAAAGGAAGAAGATACTCAACATGGATCTCCCACAAGAAGAAGCTCTCTTGGTTCTCCAAAACCTAGCTTCATCTCCTCCAAATCTGGGATCCAAGCATTCAGATAATTCCCTAGAGCCCCAGCTCCAAGAATCAGCAGCTCTTTTCTCTGAAAATGCAACGGCATCCCCTCTTGTTTTCTGGGAAAAAACTGAGTGTTATGTCACGCTCACTCACTGCCGGTTGCAAAAGGAAAAAAAGAAGGCCCACTGCCTTTAATTCCCCACCACCAAAATTGGGAGATGTCCCATCATGACTGTGCAAGTTGAATTTTGCAGCAAATAATAACACTCTACCTTGCTACAAAATCGCTAGCACTTCCAGCACTCCATCGTGTATGAACTCACCTTGCCTTGACCATCGAACATGTGAACCTCCATCATGTGCATCGAAAATCATGCCCTCTGGCATATCAATCATATGAGACATGCCAAGCTCAAAAGTCGTCTGAGTCTAGCCTCACACATATCCGCCTCGTCCACTGCTATGTCTGCGATGAAGTCATCTTTCTCTAAGGATAACCATGAGAGCTCGAACGCCATGAACGAACCAAATGACGTTGTGCCAGCATGTAATAAGTCCTCTATCGATCATTAAACATCTATATCATCACCCCACGGGTCTGCAAGCAACTCATGCTCTACATGGCCATCATCTATAAGAAACACACCGTCTTTCACGTTGTTCTGTAGACTTCCCCCAGCTAGATCACATCGATACGTCGTCTGTAGTCTGCTGATGCCTATCAACAAAACTTGTCGTACATTGGCTCTGCGACTCAATTGATTGTGCCAACGACCAAGACATGAATGCGCTCTCCCCTGTGCTAAACTGTCCACCACACCAACATCCAGCTTCTGGAGATCGTCCTCACCTACCATGCCCTGTGATGGACTCACTAAAGATGAGAGATAAGCACACACTGAAGAAGGTCCACTCGGCTCTGCCTCCTCCCTATATCGAGCGAGAACTCACTCGATACGTGGCTTCCTAACTCTTAACTCCATGTCCCTGGTGGCAACTTCACCTGGGACAACCATTGCAGTCTACACACTGTTATAAGAGCCTCTACGATCCACTATGCTGTCAGATTCTCTACTCCTCTGCATCTCCACCGGTCTAGCCACCAAAGTATCAGAATATGCGCCTGATAAATCATCCTTAGCCAAACAAGAGCCATATCTCATGTACCAATGCTGTGAAGACTGTTCTACCTAGTAAAACGAATGCTCTACCCTGATGTCAAGCTCCTCAGAAGACATCTCTATCCTGAAGCAGAAGCTGCGCACCTCAACACGTTAGTCCTCAATAGAAGCAACCAACTCATGCGCGCTGGAAACGTGAGAGACCTCTGTCTCCTCATCCACTGTAACCTCTGGCATCTGCACGGAAAACGACTGCCATAGTCCTCTGTAGATCGACAGCTCTACCTCAAAGATTGGTCTTCTCAAGAGCACCCACACGTGCATGCTGGAACTGTGAGGGACCTCTGTCTCCCCACACATTGTAACTGATTGCATCGATACAATGACCGACTGCAATGCCTCCTCGTAGACCTCTGTCATCTGCACCTCCAACTGAACTGAATCTAGAGCTACATCGTGAGATGTCGGATGATCACTGACACTGACCACATCAGATGAACACTACACCATGTATGTCTGCATGCGTGTCTGATCACTTGCCTAAGTCGCACCACCTCATCATCTCTATGGACCGAGCTGTCCTCTGTTCTCTGCACATCATCATGAGTCTGCTCTGCCCTACATACTGCAGACTCGTCAACCATGACGTGTCGTCTAACAATCACCTCGTAGGTACAAAGACACCATAACCTATACCTTCTTGCACATCCAACAGCGTACCCGAGTAGGACATAATCATGTGCACATTGTCCTAACTCGTCATTGTCCCTCTCGTGTAGCCGCCGGACATCCAAACATACACAAGTACGAGAAGTCAATAACTCTACCCGTCTATAACTCCTCGAAAATAGAACAACCTATGGCTAATGACGGTGTTCGATTACTGAGGTATGCCACAGTAGTACAGGTCTCCTCCCATAATTACCTAGGAAAGACGGATGGTCTCAAAGCCCCCGTGTCTTCTCTATCAACAACTTGATCATGATGTCCGCTACGCCATCGTGAGGTCTCCATCAGGGATGGTGTATCTGCATGTGATCCCCTCTGACTTGCAAACATCCAGTATCTCTATATCGTTGGTACGGATCTCTCCTGCGGGTCTACCCATTCGCCTCTCGACTATGCTCCTTTATAGCCACACCTTTTCATGGATCTTCTTCCGAGATCCTATGAGAGTAACCATGACTCTCCTCGAGAAGTCATCAATAAAGACCGTAAAGTACCTCGTGCCTTCCAGGGAAGGAACTGGACATGGACCCCATACACCAATATAGACACACTACATGGGCTCCCTGCTATGTCTGACAGCTGTCCTAAACTATACTTTCCTCGACCGCTCTGCACCACAGTCACTACAAGACCCAAGCCCATGAACACCTCCAAACACACTCCTCCTCTGAAGAATGTCAAGGCTCTGCTCATCAGCATGCCCCAATCTATGATACCACAGTCTCACTGGATCTCCACACTCGAACTCCTGTAATCTACCAGTCCCATCCCAGTGAAAGCTCCTATCGATTTCAGGCTGCTACAAAGATCAGAAACATGTCTGACGCCATCGAACACACAGACGATGCCATCGTGTATGCTGACTCTGACCGTACCACTCCCAACCAGCCGCACTCCATACCATTCCCCATGAGAATTTTCTCTCTAATGCATGGAATGTATGAGTCAAACGCACTATGATTCAGAGTCATATAGAATGAGCACCTCGAGTCCAATAGCCACGAACATTGTGCTTCTCCCACGGAGTATGCCACAAACACCGAGCGATCATTCTCGTTAGAAAACATCTCGTTTAATGCTCTAACATGAGTCAAACTCTAAGCAACTTATTTCACAATGCCAATCGACGTCCTCACTTTTAACATCGGGCAATCCCTCTTCCAATGCCCTCTTTCCTTACATAAGAATTGTTACGACCTAAAGATCGTAGTAGCCCGACACCCGCCCGGATCCGCTAACATACCCCATTAACTCACCATTTCACAAAAGGGCCGCTGCCCTGAAAATCCGGGGTATCATGGAGACAGGCGCGCCTTGTAGCGCTCCCCGAACCGGTCGAGGCGAACAACCACAGCCGGCCGAGGCGGACAACTGCCGCCGGCCGAGGCGCACAACCGCATCCGCCCGACCCCCCGGGGTAGTGCGCTGGGGGACGCTTGGGTAGCTAGGCCAGGCCTATTGACGGGCGCGGCCGGGCCGGACAACCCCCGATCGGAACGGCCCGCCCGACTCCCGCGAACCGCGGCGCCTAGAGTGACACGGTCTGGCCTTTGGTTCGTCGCTAACGACAAACAGCCTAGGTTAAGGACACGACTGACACATACGTCACCCGACCGCCTGACAAAGCACCCCCAGGCGGCTGACCCATCCGACGATTAGTGCTTTCGGCCCTGACATCCCGACAAAAGCACCCCTTGGCCGTTGCGCCGCCTGACAGGAGCAGGTCGGGAACTCCTGTTCCCGATGTCCTTGTCCGAAGCTTCCGCTGACACCCGAGCCAGCTCAGCACGCCTAGTCATCACCCGTCAGGTATAAATACCCCCTCTCCTCTTACGGAAAGGGGGGTTGAAGAATTCTCTCTCATTCTATTTACTCACACACGAGAGCTAAGGTCTTCCATATCTTGGCTCTCCCACCTATAGCTCGTCACGCGCGGCGGGCACACAGAGAGTCCGACCAGCGTGTCTAGCCCCCATTTCAAGCCATATTACTGACTTAGGCATCGGAGGGGCTAAGGGTTGAACCCCAACCCTGCCCCTCTGACGAGCTGTTCGTGCTGCAGGAGAGCTCGCCCCTGGACCGGAGTCAGCTTCAGCCCCCTGCCGTCCAACCTTCCTCAGCTGCATCGGGCGAGATTCGACCCCGTGAGCCTCACCGGCGACGGATCCGACCTGTTCACCCCACTAATCACTTGTAAAACAGCCTACCCAAACCCTCATTTCCATATAACCACCGTGCCCTTGGTTCCCCATAATATAAATTCATTGTACGCGAGTTCCACCTGGTAACAATTGGCACCGTCTGTGGGAACGAAGGGTCACACCCATGTTAGACTCCATGCCAATCTCGCGGAACCCTGACCACGGCAAAGATCCTGTGGGTCAGGAACCGCTCTCTCTACAAATCACCCCGGCGTCCGACGCCCTTCCGGGCGTGGGCACCGGAACCGAACCTACTTCATCCCACGTCGTCCTGAAAAGCTTCGAGGCCGTCACTCAGGCCAGGGGAGGCTATCAGACGACCGGAACGGAGCCTCCGCCCGACCCCTCAGAGCCCCAGAACATGAGGCGGAACCTCCGCCTTCAGTTCGAGGAGGAGGGAGAAAACAGGGGACTCGCTGAAGAGATTGCGGCCCAGCAAAGGCTCCTGGAAGAGGAGATGGAAGTTGCGCAGCGGTGGAGGCGCCTGGGGGAGGCGGCCGCCGAGCAAAGGCGTTTGGACGAGGCGGCCGAGACCGCCCGGAGGGCCTACCAGGAGGAAGAGGCCGCCCGCCGCCAACTCCGCTTCATCGTCGCGGAGCGCGAGAGGATAAGGAAGGAAAACAGGAGCAACCAAGAAGTCCTTGAAGAGACAGCGACGGGACGGCGGCCCAGGAACGGGCGGGGCCCGTTGTTGAACAGATCCCCGCCTGGAGGTGGCGGCCCACATCACCAGCACCACCCCTCCGATACCCTGCACGAGGAAGCCGTTTGTCGACAACTACGCTTCCTCTCCGCCGAGCGCGAGAGGCTCCTCCGAGAGAATCAGGAACGGATGGAGGCCCGAGGAGAGCTGGCCGGGAGGCGCTGGCGCTGGGAGAGCCATAGCCCGCAACCCGTCGAGTCCTCGGCCCAAGGAAGGAGCCCCGCCAGACAACCGTCGGGCTACTCCCCGGGGGCGGAGGACCGTCGACGGCCGCGGTGCGACCGAAGCCCGACCCCCGAATGGCGGAGAGGGGATGCCCCGGATCGCCCTACCTATCCGGAGGAGGCCACACCGCTCGCACGGTGGATCACGTCCGCCCCAAGGCCCAAAAGGTTCAAACCCCCTCACTTGGCCACGTATAATGGGAGGGGCGACCCCCTTACACACGTCCAACAATACCGGGGGGCGATGGAGGCGCAGGATGTGGACGAGGCGTTCCTATGCCGACTTTTCTCCCAAAGCCTGAGGGACACAGCGCTGGACTGGTACTTCGGCTTGCCCGTGAGATCAGTCGGGAGCTTTGGCGAGCTATCCCACAAGTTCTACCAAGAGTTCCGGGCCGGGCGGACGAAGAAGAAACCATTGGACTATCTCTGCACGATAGTCCAAGGAGAAGGAGAGACAACGGGTAGATACCTCCGCCGTTTTCAGGAGGAGAGACGGGCGGTGGTGACATGCGGCGATGAGGTGCTTATGCTGGCCTTCAAAACGGGGTTGCGGACTCGAAGTCTCCACAAATCCCTGCTCCGGGACCCGCCGACCGACTATGAGGCGTTGGTAGCTATGGCGGAGAGACACGCGTTGGCCGAAGAAACCCTCGGTACAAAGGCCTTATTCCCCCTGGCGAAACCGACTCAAGGTGAACCCCGATCACATCCTCGGCCGAGACAGGAAGAGGGGGACCGAGGTCGCGACCGGCTAGCCCGACCAAGGCGGGAACCGCCCGGGCCTCGCCCCCAAGATCGTCCAGGTCCGACGCGCGAGTTTGCTCCGGCACAAGGGCTCCCTCGAGTCGCCCCAAGACAAGAGGGCCACCTACGGGCGCATTACACGCAACTCAATGCCCCCCTGATCGAGGTGATGGCCGCGGCTACACGAGCCGGTCTGCTGCCGGAGCCGCCCCGAGAAATGAAGTCGGACCCAGCCCGGAGAGATTTTAAGAAATACTGCCGATACCACCGGGACCACGGCCACGACACCGACGACTGCTTCACCCTCAAAAGGGAAATCGAGCGGCTGATCCAGGCGGGCCACCTAGGGGACTTCGTCGGAGGCCGGAGACCGGACCGAGAAGATGGAAACCACCGAAGGGCACGGAGGGCAGACCCTCCGGCAAACGGCGAGCGGGAAGAGCTTCACCCACTGAAACCCGTCATGCGCATAAACACGATATGCGGCGGGCCATCTTCAGGAGGGGCATCGTCGTCAAGCAAAAAGGCGTATGCAAGGTAAGTGATGACGGCGGGTCTTGGAGGGGACCAGAGAGGGAGAAGGATGGCCTACCCTCCCATTACTTTCAGTGACGAGGATCTAGAGGGGATCGAGCAGCCCCACGACGACGCCATCGTCATCGAGGCCCAGATTGGGACAGCCATCGTCAGCCGCCTCCTGATCGACACAGGGAGCTCTTGCGACATCCTGTTCATGTCCACATTCGAGAAGATGGGGTTAAGGCCGACGGACCTGAGACCTTGTACCGGACCCCTCATCGGTTTCACCGGTCACTCGACCCCCATCATGGGGGTGATCACCTTGCCAATAACCCTCGGAGAAGAGCCACAGGTCGTCACTCGAATGACGCTGTTCGTTGTGGTCGACATTATGTCGGCGTACAACGGGATTATAGGACGACCACACATGTCAGCCATTAGAGCGCTCCCCAGCCTTCTCCATCAGATGGTCAAGTTCCAAACCCCCCGAGGGGTGGGGATCGTACGGGGAAGCCAGAAGCTGTCTAGGAGCTGCTACGTGGGGTCGACCAAGCACAAGGGACCAGAGGTGAACCTGAAGATCGACTCCTCCAGGCGGAGTGATGACCCCTACCGGCCAGAGCTAGCTCCAGCCGAGGCCACTCCCGAGGGAAACAGGATCAGCCACACCCCCCTTGTGAAGGACGGGCTAATCACTCCAAGGGGCGCGGTGCGCCGGTCGTGGCATAGCCGAGAACTGTAAGTCATGAACGAAATACCTTGTTCCCTCCTTTTTGTCTTCGAATTTCGCCTTTTCTGCATAACAATTTTAGTTCAACCCTCTCAAAGACTCCGGGGCAGGACCAATCCTTGCCACCCAAACCGGAGAGGGGCACGGGCCGAGCTGCGCACTCGCTCCCCCCCAGGAAGACCTCCGGGGCAAGTTCACTGAGCTTGGCCACCCAAACCGGAGCGCCATATGCGGGGTAGGCGACGGCCCAATACCCGTCCGACTATAGAGGCTGCGGGGAGGCGACGGCCCAATACCCGCCCTCTCAAAGACTCCGGGGCAGGACCAATCCTCGCCACCCAAACCGAAGAGGGGCACGGGCCGAGCTGCGCACTCGCTCCCCCCCAGGAAGACCTCCGGGGCAAGTTCACTGAGCTTGGCCACCCAAACCGGAGCGCCATATGCGGGGTAGGCGACGGCCCAATACCCGTCCGATTATAGAGGTTGCGGGGAGGCGACGGCCCAATACCCGCCCTCTCAAAGACTCCGGGGCAGGACCAATCCTCGCCACCCAAACCGGAGAGGGGCACGGGCCGAGCTGCGCACTCGCTCCCCCCCAGGAAGACCTCCGGGGCAAGTTCACTGAGCTTGGCCACCCAAACCGGAGCGCCATATGCGGGGTAGGCGACGGCCCAATACCCGTCCGACTATAGAGGCTGCGGGGAGGCAACGGCCCAATACCCGCCCTCTCAAAGACTCCGGGGCAGGACCAATCCTCGCCACCCAAACTGGAGAGGGGCACGGGCCGAGCTGCGCACTCGCTCCCCCCCCAGGAAGACCTCCGGGGCAAGTTCACTGAGCTTGGCCACCCAAACCGGAGCGCCATATGCGGGGTAGGCGACGGCCCAATACCCGTCCGACTATAGAGGCTGCGGGGAGGCGATGGCCCAATACCCGCCCTCTCAAAGACTCCGGGGCAGGGCCAATCCTCGCCACCCAAACCGGAGAGGGGCACGGGCTGAGCTGCGCACTCGCTCCCCCCCAGGAAGACCTCCAGGGCAAGTTCACTGAGCTTGGCCACCCAAACCGGAGCGCCATATGCGGGGTAGGCGACGGCCCAATACCCGTCTGACTATAGAGGCTGCGGGGAGGCGACGGCCCAATACCCGCCCTCTCAAAGACTCCGGGGCAGGACCAATCCTCGCCACCCAAACCGGAGAGGGGCACGGGCCGAGCTGCGCACTCGCTCCCCCCCCCCCCCCAGGAAGACCTCCGGGGCAAGTTCACTGAGCTTGGCCACCCAAACCGGAGCGCCATATGCGGGGTAGACGACGGCCCAATACCCGTCCGACTATAGAGGCTGCGGGGAGGCGACGGCCCAATACCCGCCCTCTCAAAGACTCCGGGGCAGGACCAATCCTCGCCACCCAAACCGGAGAGGGGCACGGGCCGAGCTGCGCACTCGCTCCCCCCAGGAAGACCTCCGGGGCAAGTTCACTGAGCTTGGCCACCCAAACCGGAGCGCCATATGCGGGGTAGGCGACGGCCCAATACCCGTCCGACTATAGAGGCTGCGGGGAGGCGACGGCCCAATACCCGCCCTCTCAAAGACTCCGGGACAGGACCAATCCTCGCCACCCAAACCGGAGAGGGGCACGGGCCGAGCTGCGCACTCGCTCCCCCCCAGGAAGACCTCCGGGGCAAGTTCACTGAGCTTGGCCAACCAAACCGGAGCACCATATGCGGGGTAGGCGACGGCCCAATACCCGTCCGACTATAGAGGCTGCGGGGAGGCGACGGCCCAATACCCGCCCTCTCAAAGACTCCGGGGCAGGACTAATCCTCGCCACCCAAACCGGAGAGGGGCACGGGCCGAGCTGCGCACTCGCTCCCCCCCCCAGGAAGACCTCCGGGGCAATTTCACTGAGCTTGGCCACCCAAACCGGAGCGCCATATGCGGGGTAGGCGACGGCCCAATACACGTCTGACTATAGAGGCTGCGAGGAGGCGACGGCCCAATACCCGCCCTCTCAAAGACTCCGAGGCAGGACCAATCCTCGCCACCCAAACCGGAGAGGGGCATGGGCCGAGCTGCGCACTCGCTCCCCCCAGGAAGACCTCCGGGGCAAGTTCACTGAGCTTGGCCACCCAAACCGGAGCGCCATATGCGGGGTAGGCGACGGCCCAATACCCGTCCGACTATAGAGGCTGCGGGGAGGCGACGGCCCAATACCCGCCCTCTCAAAGACTCCGGGGCAGGACCAATCCTCGCCACCCAAACCGGAGAGGGGTACGGGCCGAGCTGCGCACTCGCTCCCCCCCAGGAAGACCTCCGGGGCAAGTTCACTTAGCTTGGCCACCCAAACCGGAGCGCCATAGGCGGGGCACCCGACGGACCAATACCCTCCCTCTCCGAAAGGGCCTGTTACCACTCTCCTCAAACCTCGGGAAACTACTCAAGGTCCGCAAATCAAGGCAACCCTTACACAGAGCCATCCCTGAGGAGTAACGCCAGACCCCCTATAAAGCCGACGCCCGAAACGACTTGTCCAACCCAAAAGGACACTCGGGACGGACGCCACTGACAAATGTCAGGCATGCCTGAGGGGTCACATCACCTATCACCTATCGGGAACGCCCCCCCCCCCCCCCCCCAGAACGAAATTCCAATACGGCCCCGACTCTCAATGA
This sequence comes from Scilla litardierei, assembly GCA_030789695.1. Lineage (NCBI taxonomy): Eukaryota > Viridiplantae > Streptophyta > Magnoliopsida > Asparagales > Asparagaceae > Scilla > Scilla litardierei. The sequence goes on along the minus strand of CM061142.1, from coordinate 655,586,978 downwards.
AAAGTAAATGAGGGCAGAAATTCACCATTATAAATGCCCCCCCTCAGCTTCCTTGAAGGGGGGAAGAAGGCAAAAGATAGGACGTGAAGAAAGACTAGTCATCTTTGCCACCCTCTTTCCCTTAAAATGCGCGGAAAATGCGAGCTTCGCCGACCGCCAAAATAAACGATCCCCCAACAGGATATTCCCCTTACACGACGGTTGCCCAGCCTGCCGCGCCCCCCTTCCTTTAGACAACTTAAGGCATGGGACCTGGCGCTCCGCTGGCATACCATGCCTCTCCACGGACGCCACGTGCACGTAGGAGCGGCCGGCCGACAACCCGATGGATGGGACAGACATGCCAAATCACCTCACCGGACACCCCGGCAGCCGCCCGCGCCGCCCCAACCGAGGGGAACTTGTCCCCGAGCTCCGGCGTGCTCCAACAGGCTACTCCATTCACACCAGTAGCACCCCCCCTTCCACTCATCGACCTCCCCTGGACCGCTCGGACCAGGAGGACGCACAGAGGGGCTACGACCTGCATCCCTTCGTGCCTACCAGGCGGAGCCCCCAATCGAGGGGAGCAACATGGCCCCGGGGGATAGAACAACCACCAAGGACTCCCTCTCCCCCCAATTCTGGGAACGAGGGCCAAAGCCGCTGCCTGGCTCTGACGCGACCATCCACCCCACGCCCCTTGTCAGGGGCGCAACGCCAGAGAAAGGCGGATCAACTGCGGCGAGAACATCATCCTACCTAGAGCGACACAATGTTACGCCTACGGGCCGACACAACGTTACGCCTATGGGCCGATTCAATGTTACGCCTACAGGGCCACCCTGTTTTGTTAAACTATCAATAATAGTCGATGAAAAGACCAAAGACTAATCCCAGTTGACCGCTAATTAGATCTCGGGTACACCTAAACCCGAGCAACCCACAAAAAGGGAGGCTACCCCGCTGCAAAATATCTCGGGCGCCCTACACGAAATAAAGGGACTCAACACGATTCCCCCTTCGTAAGGATAGAAACGACCGCACCAAGGCGTAAATCAAAGAAGGGAATTTATGCACACAAACAGACGGAAAATCCAAAATAAATGCGGGGCCGAGCCCGGCGAATCTTTGCTTTCTTTCGTTTTCAAAACTACAAAAAGGGGGAGGAGTCTACACAAAACTACTTGGCGCTTCCGCCAATCACGATGCCCTCTCCCTCCAGGGAATCCCCCACCGCCCCGCCGTCCTCCGGCTCCTCACCCTCCCCTCCGTCTCCATCCCCCTCCTCGTCGCTTCATGCGGCGAGCCCGTCAAGATTGACCTCTACCGGCAGGACCAGGCCCGCCACCTTCTCCTTCATCCGAGCCAGGCAGGCATCCCATCCCTCCGTGCGGCCCTTCTCCATGCCCTCGGTCATCGAATTGGCGAGGGCGGGGATGACGGTTGTCTCCTGATACGCTCGGAATTTCTCGACCCTACAGGCCAACTCCTCCTCGGCGGCCTTGGCACGCCCCGCCAGATCCTCCGCACGAGCCTCCTCCCTCTGAAGGGCCTCCTCCAGCTCCTTCACTCTCTCTCCAGCCTCGGCCTCCCTCTGCTCATGATCGGACACGATCATCTTCAGGCGCTCTACCTCCGCCACGTTTCGGTCGCCCCTCTCCCTCTCCTTGGCAAGGTCCTCGCCAGCGCTCTTGCGAAAAGCAGCGAGCTCGGCGACCGCCTTAGCCACGGCGCCCTCTGCCTTGTGGATAGCTGGCACGTGCCTCATCATCCCAAGCATCAGGTTGATGATCTGAGTAAAGAGAGAGAGAAAAGTGAACCCCTTTAGGGTGCTCTATAAAACCGACTAAAAACGTCGCCCACCTTACAGAACATACCTGGACGTCGTGCATCACCGCGGACCCGCACAGACCCTCCGGCCCCACCACTTCCAGCGCCACCTTATCGCGGGGCAGGAAAATGTTCTCCGCCAGCCTCGTCACCACACCTCCATCCTCAAACACGGATTCATCGCTTGCTACTTTGTACGGCGCCCGATGAAGCGCCCGGTCGGGGTAGCCCTCGACATCGGCCCTCCTGGCCTTAAACTTAACCAATGAGGCCTCACAGCGGGGGTCGGCGGCCCTTTCGAGACCGAACAGGGGACAACCGTAAGGCCAAGGGTCCCATCCTTCGGACCCGGTCGGGCCACTCGACGATTCGGCCCTCACCGGTTGACCACTGGCCGACGCCCCCTCCCCCCTGCAGGTACCAGGGGGCTAGACGGCCCCGTTCGGGGCATTCCCCCCCCCCCCCCCCCCCCCCCCCCCCCGTCACCTATCGACCCTTCGTCCCCGCCCTCCAAGTCGATGACAGGGCCCGACATCCCCTCCCCGGATCCGCCGCCCGCCAGACCGGTTCCCCCCGGCATGTCAGGCTCAGAGGCCTTCGCCGGCCTCTTCCTCCTCTTCGCGGACAATGGCGCCCCAGTCGAGCTCCCCGCCCCACCTTCTGCTCGTGACCTCTTGGGGCCACTTCTCGTCGACGATCGCCCCGCCTGCTCTGAGGCCCGCCGCATCATCTCCTCGAGGGACAGACTCATTGTGCCACCTGCCACAGAGAGAAAGTTCAGCGTAAGCATATCAGGCGCATGAACACCCAAATCTTCTGTACCTTCGGGCCATGTATACGCCGTTATCATCTCAGCCCGAGAGAGCGTCCAATAATCTCGGCCCTCTGCTGGTATGGCCATTAAAATCTGGGCCACCACCTTCTCCTCGTCCCCCAATTTCACCACCTCTCTCGCCTCGGGATTCAGCTCCGCCCAGTCAGACCTCATCAGCACGTCCTCCGGTACCTCCACAAACACATATTGCTGGCGCCACGACTTAATTTTGCCAGGCAACCCCCTGATGAGCGGATGCGTCCTCTTCACGGAGAGATAGTAGCATGACCCCTTCCTCTTGACCAAGAAGAAGTGGCGAAATAGGGACAGGGACGGGTTAACCTGATTGCTGACACACAGCACTAGGAACCCCACAATGGCACCGATGGCATTGGGCATCAGGCGATACAGGGGCAGTTCCAGGAAGTTCAACACTTCCAGCACGAACGGATGAGGGGGGAAGCGCAAACCCTGCTCAAACGAAGATACGTATACTCCAACCTCCCGGTCGCCCGCAAAACACACCCTTTCTTGCGGCTCCGGTTCGCAAACCGAATATGGCGGCCTGACGTACATCATGAAGATCTCCGCAATGGGTTTCTTCAGCACCGACTTCACGCCGACAATCTCGATGGGCACCCTCCCCGTCTCGGCGGCGGTGCTCCCCTCCTCAACTGCCCCCGAACCCTGACCATGAAACAGAGACATCGAGGAAGACATTTAGAAAACGTGCGTCTTACCTAACGGGTTCCGACGACTCGGACGCTTGCGCTGCTTCGCTGACTGCTCCCACGATGACGACTCTGTCAAGGATACTGAAATCTCCCCCGAGCCCTAGCTGCTTGTCAAAAATTTTCGCCCGACGATCAGCCCGTTTTCCCTCCCCCCCCCCCCCCCCCCCCCGTGAGAACTCTTTAAAGCGCCTGGGTAAAACATCACGACCGTCAAGCCCATGACATGTGTCACCAATCCGGGCCCTGTCCATCACCGACCCACGTGTTCTGACGCTTCGCCTACTGGCAAAACCGTCAACTCTGCCACGCGTCAAAACTACTGTAGTCGGGCCGCCTCGGTTCCCGCCCGCCGTCGATTCGCCAGGATGACGTCTAGTCAGACGACCGCCATCAATTCCCGCCCAAATCCCTGTGAAATGATTACCCTCATTTGAAATTACCCCCTGAGCAGCGCTAGATCCAAGATCTGGTCTGGCCTCCGTCAGGCCGGCCAAAACATGAAATCATCGCTAGATCATAGATTTGTTCCGGCCTCCGTCAGGCCGGCCAAAACATGAATTCAGCGCTAGATCCAAGAGTTGGTTTGACTCCCGTCAGTGCGGCCGAAGCGTGAGCTACCCTCGTACCGTTGATTTTTCCGCTCTCCTTCGGCCCGGCCGAAACAGGGACCCGCCGCCCATCTCAGGTGAATCTCAATTCCAACACTTGGCAAGGGCTTCCAAGCAAACCGGCGGAGAGCATGACTCATCTCAACTCCCCTCTCCCGGGTACCCCGGCAGAGCGAAGTTGGGGGCAATTACGTCCCTCACAAATCGGACGTTCTATGAGCAAACCATGCACGAATACAGTTTGACACAAAACAATCATAATGTATTTACTCAAACTGCTAACCCGTACATTGGACATTTGATTTTCCACTCACTACAACAACACATCGCTCATAACCCTCTCACAAGACGGTACGGCCCTTCCCATACCCACGTTTCTAGCGGCGCCGCCTCTCAACCGACCAATCCTTCACATCCTTAACCACTTGCCGAATCGCTACCTCCTTAGCCTCTTGTAGCATCGGCACAACATGCTCGTCATGATAACGGCGGATAGCGGCTTCGACAATTTGCCCTCAGCATCCCGCTTATCCTCCAGTCGCCACACCGCTAGACCCTTCTCCCTCTTCTCGGCCTCCAGGGCGGCCTTTAGATCCTCAATCTGTCGCCTCTGTAACCCGATTACAGACTCCTTGCTAACAACTTCCGAGGTATGCTTCGCCCGGATATCATCCCTCTCGCGTGTTACTTCTTGGAGCTGCTTCTCGACCACTGCTTTGGACGAATCGAAATACACGGCCCGCCCCTTCTCCACCCCATAGGCCGCCCTAACCCTCTCCAGCTCCGCCTCCGTGTCCCTCAGCTTCGCCTTGACCTCACCCAGGTTCGCCTTCGCTACGTCCAAAGACGCCTTGGTGGCAACCGCGGAGGTACGGCCCCGCAGGGCTAACACATTCGCGATCATCTGCATAAATCTCGAATCAGCGAAACACGAATAAATATAGCCTGTGGGCGAAGAAAGAAAGCCGGCTTACCTGCACGACGTGCCATATAGCCGAGCCACCCAACCGTTCCGCCCCCACACGAGTCAAAGACTCACGATCGCGCGGTAACACGCAATACTCCGCGAGATGCGCCGCCACTCCCGCATCCTCGAACACCGATTCGTTGCCGCCGACTCGAAAAGGAAACTTGTGGAGACGATCCTCAGGGTACGCCTCGACCTCCTCTCGGGTCCTCTTAAAACGAATAAGGGCGCCCTCGCAAGCAGGACTCGACGACGCCCCCATCTCCCACAAAGGGATCCTGTAGGGCCACCTTTGAACCACAGGCCCTCGACGAGGCGCGACCGCCGCTGGTACCCGTGGAGGGAAGGAGGGCATGGCCCCCCGCTCGGGTGCGTCCCCATGGAGATCCTCGGCGGGCCCACCGGCGGGGATACCTTGCCTGACTGCCCCCCGTCCTGGGTGGGTCCTCTCCCCACCGGGGGCCCCTCCCCCACGTCCCCGGGATCTTGCCTCGCTAGCCACCCCCTTGCCCTTCCCGCGGGGATCAACATCCTCCGATATCGGGGCCCCAGCCGAACCTGACACCTCCTCCGGCCCCCTCATCGCGTCTTCACCTGCCAAAGGAAAAGAGAGACAATCAGGGCGAGCCTAGCCCAAAGTTTACAAAACTTCAAAGATACCTAGGGTCCAAAAATCTTGGGCGAGCCGACTGATCAGCGTTAGACTCGCCTAATGACGGCACGCCTCGGGCAGCTCCCTCAAAATCTGAGCTCTGGCAATATCCTCCCCGGTCAGCTCCACCCCCTCATTTACGAAGGGATTCCACGCCCCCCAATTCGACATCAACGCCACGTCACCTGGCACGGTCACGAAGACGAACTCCCTCATCCAATCGTCGACATCGTCAGGCACCTCGAGGATGAGTTCTCGCCCCCTCCTGGCGCAAACGCGATGATACACCCCCCACTTTCGAATCACGAAGAAATGCTGGAACAACGCCAAGGAGGGACTAAAGGAGCAAGCAAGACACAAGACGACAAACCCCACTAACAGGCCCCAGGAACGGGGCGCCAAGGCAAATATCGGCAGCTCCAGGAAATTCAACAAATGAAACAAGCACGGGTGAATCGGAAAGCGGAGCCCCAACTCGAAGGACCGGACATAGACCCCGACCTCGTTATCCCCCGGTGAACTCACCGCTTCCTCCAACCCGGGAACCCGCACCTCATAGGGTTGTCGCACAAACCGCACGCGAATCTCCCTGATGTTGATCCTATCCAAACTACGTCGGATGGACTCAATGTCTCTCGGTACAATGGATCGCCATGACCGTCTCTCCCTGGGCCGCCGCACCCCCGGCTGCAACGCCCCCTCGCCCGCCAACTCCTCCTCCCCCACCCGGATACTTCCTCCAATCTCGAAACGAGAAGCCATTGATCAGAAATGAAGGAAATTAACTGTGGTTACCTGTTGATCCTCTGAACCCGGAAGGCGATCGGAAGAAGATGGCCGGTGACGGAAGTGGCAAATTAGCCAGCAAGCTCCAAGCAGAAATATCGAACGCCGAAGGAGAATCGTAGAGAGACAAAAACTCCCGCCGACCGCCTCCCAGACCCTTTTAGCGGAAAGGGTGGCACCCGGGCCATCTCAGCCGTCGAACTTTCGCCACGCGGAGACCATCGAGACGCCCCCGATGCCTCGACTGGCGTAAGGGTCACCTCATCCACGTGTCGCAAACTCAATCGCAGAAATGCTTCGTTTTCCTCTGCCCCCCCTTTCAAATCATAATAATGACCACTAAGGCGGGAATTCCGAAGCCACCGCCATCACTACCCGGTGGGTCCCAAGGCCCATATTGATGGTCCGGAGCATTGGAGATGGTTCGCCCTCCGAGCCAAGCCGGGCTGCCGCCTCAGACTCGAAGGCCGTGGGCAATTGTTACGACCTAAAGATCGTAGTAGCCCGACACCCGCCCGGATCCGCTAACATACCACATTAACTCACCATTTCACAAAAGGGCCGCTGCCCCGAAAATCCGGGGCATCATGGAGACAGGGGCGCCTTGTAGCGCTCCCCGAACCGGTCGAGGCGAACAACCACAGCCGGCCGAGGCGAACAACCGCCGCCGGCCGAGGCGCACAACCGCATCCGCCCGACCCCCCGGGGTAGCGCGCTGGGGGACGCTTGGGTAGCTAGGCCAGGCCTATTGACGGGCGCGGCCGGGCCGGACAACCCCCGATCGGAACGGCCCGCCCGACTCCCGCGAACCGCGGCGCCTAGAGTGACACGGTCCGGCCTTTGGTTCGTCGCTAACGACAAACAGCCTAGGTTAAGGACACGACTGACACATACGTCACCCGACCGCCTGACAAAGCACCCCCAGGCGGCTGACCCATCCGACGATTAGTGCTTTCGGCCCTGACATCCCGACAAAAGCACCCCTTGGCCGTTGCGCCGCCTGACAGGAGCAGGTCGGGAACTCCTGTTCCCGATGTCCTTGTCCGAAGCTTCCGCTGACACCCGAGCCAGCTCAGCACGCCTAGTCATCACCCGTCAGGTATAAATACCCCCTCTCCTCTTACGGAAAGGGGGGTTGAAGAATTCTCTCTCATTCTATTTACTCACACACGAGAGCTAAGGTCTTCCATATCTTGGCTCTCCCACCTATAGCTCGTCACGCGCGGCGGGCACACAGAGAGTCCGACCAGCGTGTCTAGCCCCCATTTCAAGCCCTATTACTGACTTAGGCATCGGAGGGGCTAAGGGTTGAACCCCAACCCTGCCCTTCTGACGAGCTGTTCGTGCTGCAGGAGAGCTCGCCCCTGGACCGGAGTCAGCTTCAGCCCCCTGCCGTCCAACCTTCCTCAGCTGCATCCGGCGAGATTCGACCCCGTGAGCCTCACCGGCGACGGATCCGACCTCTTCACCCCACTAATCACTTGTAAAACAGCCTACCCAAACCCTCATTTCCATATAACCACCGTGCCCTTGGTTCCCCATAATATAAATTCATTGTACGCGAGTTCCACCTTGTAACAAGAATCATTTGTTGTCATCGTGACCCCTTGATTTGGACTGATGCCGATTCCGACTCTTGGAACGGCCCGCCTGGGATCTTGGAGTGGGTCCGCCCTCTTGGTGACCCCCGATGACATTGGATGCCTTACAACCCTCGGTGTCACTAACCACCAAACTTTAGAGATCCTCTCTATATAATGCAAACTTCATCTCGTCCAACGTGAGTGAGTCCTGGCCATTTAACATCGAGCCTACAAACATGGAATACACCGAAGCAAGATAACAAAGTAACGCCATGGCATGTTGCTCGTCCTCTATCACACTCCCTAATTCCTGTAGGACCATTACTATATGGTCCATCTCGCCAATGTGGGTCCAGAACGAGATTCTCCTTTTCATCATGTGAGTATTAGAAGCATTGACATAATTTCAACCTCCGTCCAATGGGTGTCTTGGTCAAGTACCAAGCGTCAAGTATCCTCCATAGGTCGCTCACGACCTCCACATCGGCAAATTGCCAAAGGATCTCATCCTCCAAGGATTGCATGATCTCGCCGATGGCTTTAAGCTCAACCCTTTGCTTATCATACGCTGTTACCTTACATGGCATGTCTGTATCATATACGACACCATAAACTCCCTGGTGCTTGAACAAAGCCATCTTTTGTTGCCACAGACCATAGTTGTCCCGGCTATTAAGCCTCTTTACTTCATATGAACACCCGGCCGTCTCCTCACATGAGCAAGATGCCATTACGGCACTACCCTTCTTCAAAAACCGGAAGCTCTAATACCACTTGTTGGATCCTCGTGTGCCTCCCCAACACATAGGCTAGGTATATAATGACGCACAAAACGGTCCCAAGCCCTAATTCCACCGAGATGTCACCTTGGCATAAAACCAAACACATCACGGGCACAAAAGAGAGTCGTCACCAACTACGAACTCCCTCGGCGATCTTACAATCGACAATTCATGCACACAAACATAATATGAAATAAAGAAAGAAACACAAAAGAGACGCAGAGAATTTACATTGGTTCAGTTGCAAACAACCTACATCCAGTAACCAATGCACCCGGTTCCACTAATGATCAAGTAAGGCATATACCGACCCCCATCATTTTCATCTTCTTCCACCACAATGAGGGAAAAGCTCCAAGCAATAAGACCTAACTCTAGATCTCTTACCAAGCTCACACACATTCTCAACCAAGTGGGAACCCTTGATAATAAAGCCCCTACAACATGTAGAGCTCCTCAAGGGACCAATCTCATACCTAGCTACATCACGTCTTGGTAATATAGCTCCAAACTAGGAAAGCTGCCCAAGGAACTTAAGATCTACAAGCTAGAGGAAGAAGAAATACATTCACCATGGATCTCACACAAGAAGAAGCTCGCTTGGTTCTCCAAAACCTAGCTTCCTCTCCTCTAAATCTGGAATAAAAGCATTCAGATAATTCCCTAGAGCCCCAGCTCCTAGAATCGACAGCCCTTTTCTCTGAAAATGAAGCGATGGCCCCCTAACATTTTCTGGAAAAAAAATGAGAGCTATGTCACTCTCACTCACGACTGGTTGCAAAAGGAAAACAGGAGGGCCCACTGCCTTCATTTTCCAACAACCAAAATATGGAGAGGTCCCATCATGACTGTGCAAGTTGAATTTTGCAGCAAATAATAACAGTACATACTGGCATGATACCAAACTTGTTCATTTGTAGCATCCTTGAGGACCTCCTCAAAACCCTATGGGATCCATCCTAGCCAAACATTGCTTGCTTGGTTCTTCTTGTCTCTGCATCCTAAATCATCAATAACCTCTCCACATATCATTTTACCATGATGTCCAATACAGATAGCGAAACCGTCAACTAAGAGTCCATGGTGAATGCCACATCCTGCAGTGTTATAGTCATCTCTCCATTTAATGAGTTCAGCTGGAGTCGATCGATCCGAGTTCGAGCAACATGTCAAGCTTCTCAAGCTTGTGTACGATCCTAATAATAGTTTATTGCGAACTACGCATGGATTATTCAATGTAAACGAGTCAAAATTTAACATGAACTCTAGGTACAAAGCTTATTCGGGCCAAGCTCGTGTGTGAGTCAAGTTCAAACAAGATGTGTTCGTGTTCATGTTCGTTCATTTTTTATGGAACATAATTTCACGTTCAAGCTTCGTTTGTTTAGTTGTTGAATAAACATTGTTGAATCATCGGGCCGGTACTTGATGGGGCTCGTTCGACGAGCTACTAAGGCCCATAGAACCCAAGAAAGAGGCATGAAGATAACTCAGTCAAAGCCCGCATACCATTCGCCCGTTGTACTCCCACCAATTGAACGTGTGATTGAAGATGAGCTCATAAATAGCGAGGACGTGGGCGATGGTTACCCCTATTAAGGAGAAGATCGTGGCACCATAATTGGTGACCGTTACCCTCACAACATCATTGAAGAGACCCTGAAGGTCTAAAAATACGCAGGAGACAGACAGAATAGGGGAGGTACGAGATCTGATACTCTGACATTACATATTCTAACATGTATTTCTTTCACAAAAGAGCTTGCGACGCTAAACCTGAAACGAGCCTACGTGGGTCGATCTCAGCTGCACCAGGCTCCCTCCCTCTCTTAAGTCACATTCTAACTTAAGCATCGGAGGGGATTTGGGTCGGGACCCAAATCCGACCCCTTAATGCTTCCTTGTGGTGCAGATCATCGAGTCCCGATCCAGCGAGAAGGTCGTGCCTGATCTTCTTAACAGAAATCGACCGAGGCTCGACCCGTTTGTGGGTCGAATGAGCACCGCAATTCGACTACCATCTACCAACGATCTTAGTTCTTCCAACCTAGGTCCCACTCAACCGACTGACGAGGATCCAACTCAGCGGGAAAGGGTCCACTTCAGCATCTTGATTGTTTTGGTCATTTTTGGCCTTAATAGTTTGGCGCAGTTTGTGGGAAACATTTATCAGTTCGACATCCCAGAGAAATTAACAAGCTATGTCAGCTGGACCCAGCAACATCGGACCAAACCCAGGTCCAAACGAGAATCAGAACGCGAACACTGTCCAAGTGGAGGATGCTGCAGATTCTGCATCCTCATCGAAAAGACCCAGAAGGATAACCAAGGTACCTAAGGTGTCCCAGGAGCAATTCGATCGATTTGTAGAGCAAATTGACAAGAGTATCAGCATATTGGTGACTCTGGTGCGTCAAAGCATGGGAGGTCCGCCACCCGCAAATGAACAACTACCGCCTCCAAATCCAACTCCGACACTGACGAGGGATGCTGCCATGCTCAGGGATCCAAGAGATCCAAGAATCGATCGACAAGAGAATGCCACACTAAATACAACACCCACATCTCACCATAATGGTGAAACGGGGAATGATAATCGTGCCTTCGGTTTCCAGGGAGGACCCAGTCCCTCTAACTATAGATGCATGACTCACAGCATCCTGTATTAGGTAATAAATGGGGTCACTACAGACCACAACCCTCTCAATTTTGCAGGTGTAAGTGGGAGGAGAGAGGCGGAAGAAATTCCTAACCGATCCTCGGGAGCTACTTACCTGCAAGGCGGGGACGGCCGATTCCAATAACTTACCGATTCCACAATTCGGCAGACCCTGTTAAAGGAGAACATCACGTCTGCTCCTTTTCTCCCTAAGTTCAAGCTCACTCACCGCCTTGCCGAAGTATGATGGCAAAGGCAACCCGTGGGCACACATCTGCAAATACCTAAACGTGTTGCTGCTTCATGGGGCCGATGAGCCATACCTCTGCCGAGCTTTCCACACTACCCTAATTAAGACGGTAGAAGGGTGGTACAACGGATTACCCGACAACTATGTCGGGCCATTCGACGAATTGGCCGATTTGTTTTGCATGCAATTTTTCGTGGGTCGGTGTCCCAAAAGAAAGTCCTCCTACCTCTTTGCGTTCAAGTAGAAGGATAAAGAGCCAATCCGAGCCCTCGTCCAGCGGTTCAACAACGAAAGGATCGAGGTAGAGGGCACACCGGATGTGACTGTCATCGCCGCTTTTACTCAAGTAGTGAGGAACAAGCATTTGCAAAGGGCCCTCCACCAGTTTCCACCTAACAACCTTGTGGAGCTGTTCAATATAACAGATCGGTTCACCATCTCTAAAGAAGCAAAGGAGCCAACTGAGACTACTGAGAAAGGCACACCTGCCTGTCGTGGAGACACCAAACGAGAAAAGCAGTCCCAGGGAACCCCTCACCAGGAATCTCGGGATAAGAGACATAGGGAGAGGAGCCCTCGAAACAAGGAGCGTCCAGCTTATGCAAGACCAAACGCATCCAAGGCGGAGGTCCTAGCTTATGCCCAGCGAGAGGAACTGGTTCACGAATCTGCCAAGAAGGGCAAATATGAAAAAAGGGATGACCACAAATTCTACAAGTGCCATAATGATCATGGGCATTATACCAATGATTGATGGATACTTAAGAAAGAAATCGACGCACTAACCAAACGTAGGCACCCCAAGAACCCAGTTGGCGACTAACTAAGCAAAGAAGGGGCCTCAAAGCAAAAGGGCAAGATGATGGAGTTGCCTACCACTAAGGTGGTCGATTAGCAAGCTTCTAAGCTCAAGATAAAATAAAAGCGTGGAAATTAAGCGACCCCCGGCGAGAATCAGAAATGCATGTACGCTTTTTTCTTTCTTTGTTAAACATGTTTTTCATTAAATACAATTCTGCTTCCTTTTCGAAACAACTTTCTTCGTTAGAGCATTCATGAATTTTGTGAGAATTATCCCATCAAGATCATCGCTACAAGGATCCGATCCTTAGGAAAAACTAGATGGTCTGCATTTATTAAACAATTATATTGATGAAAACTAACATGTGCACTTTAAACAGTCGTTATACATAAGTCAAAGGGGCCACGACGTCGCCACTGAACGAGCCCATCACATCGTCAGCCGTAAGTCGAATGGGCCACCCCCTCGCAACTGAATGACCTTCTCGTGTCGTCGAACGTAAGTCAAAGGGGCTACCCCCTCGCTACTGAATGACCCTATCGTGTTGTCGAACGTAAGTCGAAGGGGCCACCCCCTTGCCACTGAACGACCCTATTGTTTTGTCGGACGTAAGTCGAAGGGTCTACCCCCTCCCACTGAATGACCCTCTCATGTTGTCGGACATAAGTCAAAGGGGCAACCCCCTCATCACTGAACGACCCTATCATGTCGTCGGACGTAAGTCGAGAGAGCCACCCCCTCACTATTGAACGATCCTATCATGTCGTCAAATGTAAGTTGAGGGGAGACGTAAGTCGAGGGAGCCACCCCCTCGCCATTGAACGACCCTCTCGTGTCGTCAGACGTAAGTCGAGGGGGCCATGTTGAGTATTGGTGTTTCATACCAATATTATTTTGATGATGATCATAACATTATGTTGTTGCTAATGACTCTCTTATTTTAGTCTCATAGTTAACATTTCAATAATATCATTTTTGGAGATTAAGCACGTGGTGTAAGGATGGACATCAAGAGAAGAAGAGCCAAAGCTTGGACTCAAGGGGTGCCAAAGCTTGGAGATGATGGGGAGCATCAAAGCATCAAGATTGAAGCCATATACTCTAAGAAAAAGCAATGTAATTCATGTATTATTTCATTTATTGCTTTTCTCTTTTTGAGTCTAGGTTTAATGTAATTCCTTGATAGATGGTCTACTCATTCATGCGTATGCATTTAACCATCTTAGTGAGCCTTAGGATTATCATAGAATACAACACAATAGGTTCAGCTTGACCAAAGACTCAATTGGAGTCTCTAGCTCTCCATCAATCGACTGATGAAGGTTTTACAGTCGACTGGGTGATTCCAGTTACCTGTCGAGCCTTCTTCGACTGTGGTGCACTGATCAAGTCAACCTTTTATTCACTCATACTTGAGCTTTTAGAACGATCGACTAACTGTCAATTTACAATCGGCTATCTTCCAATAGTCACCTGAGAAGTGTTCAACAGTCGACTGTGCGCAACTTGCATTGTCTGGGTTTTATCCCAATTTACTAGTCAGTCGACTGGTTCAGTATTTACAGTTGCATGTCTATTTTATAGACGATTGTACACTGGACATCAATCGTTTGCCTACATACAGTGCGAAAGATTGCATCTCTCTGTTTTATTCTATTCCCTCAGCAGTCGCCTGCTGAAGGATTTACAGGTGCCTACCCTGTATACAGTCGACTGTATTGTCTTCATCAGTCGACTGTCATGGCTCAGATTATAGCCGTTGGGAATTATTTAGCCGTTGGATAGTCGACGGTCATTTGTTCATAAGTCGACTGTCGATGACATTTTTGCCCAGATTCTAGCCGTTGTAGCTTTTTGTTTTTGGTTGTTTCATTGGCTTTTGAGAGTTCATATAGGGTTCCTATATATAGGAGAGTGCTAAGTTCATTAGAACTTCTTGATGCTATTACAAATCTTTTGAGATTGATTAAGCCACTCTCAAACTCTCTTATTTTCCTCTTAGAGCTCATACTCTCCTTCATGCAATGAAGTCAAGCTCAAGGGAAATCATCCAAGTGCTTTCATGCAAATCTCATCACTTGGAAATCATCTTCCATGCCTTGCATTCATTATTGAGTAAGTTCATCTCAAGGCATAGGTAAGAGTATTTGTTTTACTTTGTGTTTCTTTGAAACTTTAATTCTCTTTGTGGGAATTAGATATTCTCTTTGTTGAAATAACTCTCTTTATGGGAGTAACTCTCTTTGTGGGAGTTTGGTGTCCTAGTGTAGGGCTAACCATAATTCTCTAAGTGGGAGTTAGTAATTCTTGTTACGAGGTGGAACTCGCGTACAATGAATTTATATTATGGGGAACCAAGGGCACGGTGGTTATATGGAAATGAGGGTTTGGGTAGGCTGTTTTACAAGTGATTAGTGGGGTGAAGAGGTCGGATCCGTCGCCGGTGAGGCTCAAGGGGTCGAATCTCGCCGGATGCAGCTGAGGAAGGTTAGACGGCAGGGGGCTGAAGCTGACTCCGGTCCAGGGGCGAGCTCTCCTGCAGCACGAACAGCTCGTCAGAAGGGCAGGGTTGGGGTTCAACCCTTAGCTCCTCCGATGCCTAAGTCAGTAATAGGGCTTGAAATGGGGGTAGACACGCTGGTCGGACTCTCTGTGTGCCCGTCGCGCGTGACGAGCTATAGGTGGGAGAGCCAAGATATGGAAGACCTTAGCTCTCGTGTGTGAGTAAATAGAATGAGAGAGAATTCTTCAACCCCCCTTTCCGTAAGAGGAGAGGGGGTATTTATACCTAACGGGTGATGACTAGGCGTGCTGAGCTGGCTCGGGTGTCAGCGGAAGCTTCGGACAAGGACCTCGGGAACAGGAGTTCCCGACCTGCTCCTGTCAGGGGGCGCAACGGCCAAGGGGTGCTTTTGTCGGGATGTCAGGGCCGAAAGCACTAATCGTCAGATGGGTCAGCCGCCTGGGGGTGCTTTGTCAGGCGGTCGGGTGACGTATGTGTCAGTCGTGTCCTTAACCTAGGCTGTTTGTCGTTAGCGACGAACCAAAGGCCGGACCGTGTCACTCTAGGCGCCACGGTTCGCGGGAGTCGGGCGGGCCGTTCCGATCGGGGGTTGTCCGGCCCGACCGCGCCCGTCAATAGGCCTGGCCTAGCTACCCAAGCGTCCCCCAGCGCGCTACCCCGGGGGGTCGGGCGGCTGCGGTTGTGCGCCTCGACCGGCGGCGGTTGTCCGCCTCGGCCGGCTGTGGTTGTTCGCCTCGACCGGTTCGGGGAGCGCTACAAGGCGCGCCTGTCTCCATGATGCCCCGGATTTTTGGGGTAGCGGCCCTTTTGTGAAATGGTGAGTTAATGGGGTATGTTAGCGGATCCGGGCAGGTGTCGGGCTACTACGATCTTTATGTAGTGCCCTGTGGTAGCTACTGCACACGTACTAGAGGGGGGGTGAATAGTACTTAAAATAAGCAAGATAGTTATTCCTAATTATTGTGCAAGAAACAAACAACAATGCGGAATTAAACAACTATCAACAAGAATTAAAACATACGCAAACAAACAATATTACTGGGTTCGGATCCACCCAAGTCTCCCCGACTTGTTCCCGGTGATCCTACGTCCCAACCACCCGGATCCCCTCCGGATACTTGAGTTAGCAACCCTAACTCAAGATTTCCACTATGAAGTACTTGTGAAAAACCTTCACAAGTCAAATCATACACAAAGACATGTGACTCCCACAAACCGGGATCACAACCTCTCTCACAACCGAGAGACACAATTCAAATACGATTGAAATGAAATAAACTCTTACCTTACAAAATCCTATGCCTTGAGTATACTTACCAAATTAGGGCAATGATGGATTTTGAGGAGAGAATGTCACCAAACCGAATCTCCACCAATAAGATCAGCGATCGAAGGCTAGGATGGAGGATGGTGACTTTGGATCAAGCTTTAGGCTTGAAAGGCTCACAATGGAGAGAATCTCTCTTGAGGAAATGGCTCAAAGAGTTGAGGGAGAGATTCTTGTGAGGAAGAGAAAGCTTTAGAATGGAGTTGAATAGCTTCTCTTAGGTTTCTTCAAATCTCTAAAATGGCAGCCTTGGATCTTATGAAAGAGCCCCTCCAACTATATATAGGATAGAGGAGAGAGAGAGAGAAAAACGTTTCAAGAAAAGCTCCAACGGCTCTATTCTGAACCAGACTAGTCGGTCAAAGAAGGATCACTGACCGACTAGTTCATCAACTAGTCGGTCGGTGATACAACGTAGACCGACTAACGGTTGAACAGCCAAAAGGTCGAAGTACAGGCAAAGACAACTAGTCGGTCTAAGAAGACTTGTCGACCGACTAGTTTCACAACTAGTCGGTCGGTGAATGTTCTTTGACCGACTAACGTCGAAATAGAATAGGCTGACTTCAAGTTGACTTAGTCGGTTTAAGAACAAATGCTGACCGACTAGTTTCTCAACTAGTCGGTCGGTAAACGTTCTTTGACCGACTAACTCGAAACAGTAGCTCTGGCTGAAAATGACTGTACACAACTAGTCGGTCTGAGAAGGACTCCTGACCGACTAGATCGTCATCTGGTCGGTCGGTGACTCTTCTTTGACCGACTAACTGTAGTCATGAAAAGAGCTGAACAGAGAGAAGGCAAACTAGTCGGTTCATGTAGAGTTGCCGACCGACTAGATCGTCATCTAGTCGGTTGGTGACTCTTCTTGAACCAACTAACATGCACTCGAAGCCGAGGGAAGAAGAAATAGGCTTCGGGAAATTTTCTAATGGCTTCTATGAATATCCTAGCTCTAAGATATGAGCGAAATGAAGTATATAATGTAAGTCCTACTCAAGGCTTAACATTCTAATCTATGAAGCTAGAAGACTATAAAATAAACCTTACGAGCCATCTTCAAAGCTTCAATCTTCATTCCTCTTGACTTCCATATTGCTCCTTGAGCTTCAACGAAGCTCCAGGCACACGATCACGCGTATTGAGAAGTCTTGAGTTGTCGCTTTTGATGTACGTGGTATTTTGGCGACGATCTCCATAACTGCGCTCACAAATAAGTTAGTATACATTATTTATGTTTGCTCATCATCCAAAACCAAATCCGGGGAATTATATCACAACACTTTAGGTCGTAACAATTGCCCCCGGCCTTCGAGTCTGAGGCGGCAGCCCGGCTCGGCTCGGAGGGCGAACCATCTCCAACGCTCCGGACCATCAATATGGGCCTTGGGACCCACCGGGTAGTGATGGCGGCGGCTTCGGAATTCCCGCCTTAGTGGTCATTATTATGATTTGAAAGGGGGGCAGAGGAAAACGAAGCGTTTCTGCGATTGAGTTTGCGACACGTGGATGAGGTGACCCTTACGCCAGTCGAGGCGTCGGGGGCGTCTCGATGGTCTCCGCGTGGCGAAAGTTCGACGGCTGAGATGGCCCGGGTGCCACCCTTTCCGCTAAAAGGGTCTGGGAGGCGGTCGGCGGGAGTTTTTGTCTCTCTACGATTCTCCTCCGGCGTTCGATATTTCTGCTTGGAGCTTGCTGGCTAATTTGCCACTTCCGTCGCCGTCCATCTTCTTCCGATCGCCTTCCGGGTTCAGAGGATCAACAGGTAACCACAGTTAATTTCCTTCATTTCTGATCAATGGCTTCTCGTTTCGAGATTGGAGGAAGTAGCCGGGTGGGGGAGGAGGAGTTGGCAGGCGAGGGGGCGTTGCAGCTGGGGGTGCGGCGGCCCAGGGAGAGACGGTCATGGCGATCCATTGTACCGAGAGACATTGAGTCCATCCGACGTAGGTTGGATAGGATCAACATCAGGGAGATTCACGTGCGGTTTGTGCGACAACCCTATGAGGTGCAGGTTCCCAGGTTGGAGGAAGCGGTGAGTTCACCGGGGGATAACGAGGTCGGGGTCTATGTCTGGTCCTTCGAGTTGGGGCTCCGCTTTCCGATTCACCCGTGCTTGTTTCATTTGTTGAATTTCCTGGAGCTGCCGATATTTGCCTTGGCGCCCCGTTCCTGGGGCCTGTTAGTGGGGTTTGTCGTCTTGTGTCTTGCTTACTCCTTTAGTCCCCCCTTGGCGTTGTTACAGCATTTCTTCGTGATTCAAAAGTGGGGGGTGTATCATCGCGTTTGCGCCAGGAGGGGGCGAGAACTCATCCTCGAGGTGCCTGACGATGTCGGCGATTGGATGAGGGAGTTCTTCTTCATGACCGTGCCAGGTGACGTGGCGTTGATGTCGAATTGGGGGGCGCGGAATCCCTTCGTAAATGAGGGGGTGGAGCTGACCGGGGAGGATATTACCAGAGCTCAGATTTTGAGGGAGCTGCCCGAGGCGTGCCGTCATTGGGTGAGTCTAACGCTGAGCAGTCGGCTCACCCAAGATTTTTGGACCCTATGTATCTTTGAAGTTTTGTAAACTTTGGGCTAGGCTCGCCCTGATTGTCTCTCTTTTCCTTTGGCAGGTGAAGACGCGATGAGGGGGCCGGAGGAGGTGTCAGGTTCGGCTGGGGCCCCGATATCGGAGGATGTTGATCCCCACGGGAAGGGCAAGGGGGTGGCTAGCGAGGCAGGATCCCGGGGACGTGGGGGCGGGGCCCCCGGTGGGGAGAGGACCCACCCAGGACTGGGGGCAGTCGGGCAAGGTATCCCCGCCGGTGGGCCCGTTGAGGATCTCCATGGGGACGCGCCCGAGCGGGGGGCCAGGCCCTCCTTCCCTCCGCGGGTACCAGCGGCGGTCACGCCTCGCCGAGGGCATGTGGTTCAAAGGTGGCCCTACGGGATCCCTTTGTGGGAGATGGGGGCGTCGTCGAGTCCCGCTTGCGAGGGCGCCCTTATTCGTTTTAAGAGGACCCGAGAGGAGGTCGAGGCGTACCCTGAGGATCGTCTCCACAAGTTTCCTTTTCGAGTCGGCGGCAACGAATCGGTGTTCGAGGATGCGGGAGTGGCGGCGCGTCTCGCGGAGTATTGCGTGTTACCGCGCGATCGTGAGTCTTTGACTCGTGTGGGGGCGGAACGGTTGGGTGGCTCGGCTATATGGCACGTCGTGCAGGTAAGCCGGCTTTCTTTCTTCGCCCACAGGCTATATTTATTCGTGTTTCGCTGATTCGAGATTTATGCAGATGATCGCGAATGTGTTAGCCCTGCGGGGCCGTACCTCCGCGGTTGCCACCAAGGCGTCTCTGGACGTAGCGAAGGCGAACCTAGGTGAGGTCAAGGCGAAGCTGAGGGACACGGAGGCGGAGCTGGAGAGGGTTAGGGCGGCCTACGGGATGGAGAAGGGGCGGGCCGCGCATTTCGATTCGTCCAAAGCAGTGGTCGAGAAGCAGCTCCAAGAAGTAACGCGAGAGAGGGAT
Organism: Scilla litardierei; assembly: GCA_030789695.1. Taxonomy (NCBI): domain Eukaryota; kingdom Viridiplantae; phylum Streptophyta; class Magnoliopsida; order Asparagales; family Asparagaceae; genus Scilla; species Scilla litardierei. The sequence continues at coordinate 655,567,169 of CM061142.1, read as the reverse complement.
GATATCCGGGCGAAGCATACCTCGGAAGTTGTTAGCAAGGAGTCTGTGATCGGGTTACAGAGGCGGCAGATTGAGGATCTAAAGGCCGCCCTGGAGGCCGAGAAGAGGGAGAAGGGTCTAGCGGTGCGGCGACTGGAGGATAAGCGGGACGCTGAGGGCAAATTGGTCGAAGCAGCTATCCGCCGTTATCATGACGAGCATGTTGTGCCGATGCTACAAGAGGCTAAGGAGGCAGTGATTCGGCAAGTGGTTAAGGATGTGAAGGATTGGTCGGTTGAGAGGCGACGCCGCTAGAAACATGGGTTTGGGAAGGGCTGTACCGTCTTGTGAGAGGGTTATGAGCGATGTGTTGTTGTAGTGAGTGGAAAATCAAATGTCCAATGTACGGGTTAGCAGTTTGAGTAAATACATTATGATTGTTTTGTGTCAAACTGTATTCGTGCATGGTTTGCTCATAGAACGTCCGATTTGTGAGGGACGTAATTGCCCCCAACTTCGCTCTGCCGGGGTACCCGGGAGAGGGGAGTTGAGATGAGTCATGCTCTCCGCCGGTTTGCTTGGAATCCCTTGCCAAGTGTTGGAATTGAGATTCACCTGAGATGGGCGGCGGGTCCCTGTTCCGGCCGGGCCGAAGGAGAGCGGAAAAATCAACGGTACGAGGGTAGCTCACGCTTCGGCCGCACTGACGGGAGTCAAACCAACTCTTGGATCTAGCGCTGAATTCATGTTTTGGCCGGCCTGACGGAGGCCGGAACAAATCTATGATCTAGCGATGATTTCATGTTTTGGCCGGCCTGACGGAGGCCGGACCAGATCTTGGATCTAGCGCTGCTCAGGGGGTAATTTCAAATGAGGGTAATCATTTCACAGGGATTTGGGCGGGAATTGATGGCGGTCGTCTGACTAGACGTCATCCTGGCGAATCGACGGCGGGCGGGAACCGAGGCGGCCCGACCACTGTAGTTTTGACGCGTGGCGGAGTTTACGGTTTTGCCAGTAGGTGAAGCGTCAGAACACGTGGGTCGGTGATGGACAGGGCCCAGATTGGTGACACGTGTCATGGGCTTGACGGTCGTGATGTTTTGCCCAGGCGCTTTAAAGAATTCTCGCGGGGGGAGGGAAAACGGGCTGATCGTCGGGCGAAAATTTTTGACAAGCAGCTAGGGCTCGGGGGAGATTTCAGTATCCTTGACAGAGTCGTCATCGTGGGAGCAGTCAGCGAAGCAGCGCAAGCGTCCGAGTCGTCGGAACCCGTTAGGTAAGACGCACGTTTTCTAAATGTCTTCCTCGATGTCTCCATTTCATGGTCAGGGTTCGGGGGCAGTTGAGGAGGGGAGCACCGCCGCCGAGACGGGGAGGGTGCCCATCGAGATTGTCGGTGTGAAGTCGGTGCTGAAGAAACCCATTGCGGAGATCTTCACGATGTACGTCAGGCCGCCATATTCGGTTCGTGAACCGGAGCCGCAAGAAAGGGTGTGTTTTGCGGGCGACCGGGAGGTTGGAGTATACGTATCTTCGTTTGAGCAGGGTTTGCGCTTCCCCCCTCATCCGTTCGTGCTGGAAGTGTTGAACTTCCTGGAACTGCCCCTGTATCGCCTGATGCCCAATGCCATCGGTGCCATTGTGGGGTTCCTAGTGCTGTGTGTCAGCAATCAGGTTAACCCGTCCCTGTCCCTATTTCGCCACTTCTTCTTGGTCAAGAGGAAGGGGTCATGATACTATCTCTCCGCGAAGAGGACGCATCCGCTCATCAGGGGGTTGCCTGGCAAAATTAAGTCGTGGCGCCAGCAATATGTGTTTGTGGAGGTACCGGAGGACGTGGTGATGAGGTCTGACTGGGCGGAGCTGAATCCCGAGGCGAGAGAGGTGGTGAAATTGGGGGACGAGGAGAAGGTGGTGGCCCAGATTTTAATGGCCATACCAGCAGAGGGCCGAGATTATCGGACGCTCTCTCGGGCTGAGATGATAACGGCGTATACATGGCCCGAAGGTACAGAAGATTTGGGTGTTCATGCGCCTGATATGCTTACGCTGAACTTTCTCTCTGTGGCAGGTGGCACAATGAGTCTGTCCCTCGAGGAGATGATACGGCAGGCCTCGGAGCAGGCGGGGCGATCGTCGACGAGAGGTGGCCCCAAGAGGTCGCGAGCGGAAGGTGGGGCGGGGAGCTCGACTGGGGCGCCATTGTCCGCGAAGAGGAGGAAGAGGCCGGCGAAGGCCTCTGAGCCTGACATGCCGGGGGGAACCGGTCTGGCGGGCGGCGGAGCCGGGGAGGGGATGTCGGGCCCTGTCATCGACTTGGAGGGTGGGGACGAAGGGTCGATAGGTGACAGGGGGAATGCCCCAAACGGGGCCGTCTAGCCCCCTGGCACCTGCAGGGGGGAGGGGCGTCGGCCAGTGGTCAACCGGTGAGGGCCGAAGCGTCGAGTGGCCCGACCGGGTCCGGAGGATGGGACCCTTGGCCTTATGGTTGTCCCCCGTTCGGTCTCGAAAGGGCCGCCGACCCCCACTGTGAGGCCTCATTGGTTAAGTTTAAGGCCAGGAGGGCCAATGTCGAGGGCTACCCCGACCGGGCGCTTCATCGGGCGTCGTACAAAGTAGCAAGCGATGAATCTGTGTTTGAGGATGGAGGTGTGGCGGCGAGGCTGGCGGAGAACATTTTCCTGCCCCGCGATAAGGTGGCGCTGGAAGCGGTGGGGCCGGAGGGTCTGTGCGGGTCCGCGGTGATGCACGGCGTCCAGGTATGTTCTGTAAGGTGGGCGACGTTTTTTAGTCGGTTTTATAGAGCACCCTAAAGGGGTTCACTTTTCTCTCTCTCTTTACTCAGATCATCAACCTGATGCTTGGGATGATGAGGCACGTGCCAGCTATCCACAAGACAGAGGGCGCCGTGGCTAAGGCGGTCGCCGAGCTCGCTGCTTTTCGCAAGAGCGCTGGCGAGGACCTTGCCAAGGAGAGGGAGAGGGGCGACCGAAACGTGACAGAGGTAGAGCGCCTGAAGATGATCGTGTCCGATCATGAGCAGAGGGAGGCTGAGGCTGGAGAGAGAGTGAAGGAGCTGGAGGAGGCCCTTCGGAGGGAGGAGGCTCGTGCGGAGGATCTGGCGGGGCGTGCCAAGGCCGCCGAGGAGGAGTTGGCCCGTAGGGTCGAGGAATTCCGAGCGTATCAGGAGACAACCGTCATCCCCGCCCTCGCCAATTCGATGACCGAGGGCATGGAGAAGGGCCGCACGGAGGGATGGGATGCCTGCCTGGCTCGGATGAAGGAGAAGGTGGCGGGCCTGGTCCCGCCGGTAGAGGTCGATCTTGACGGGCACGTCGCATGCAGCGACGAGGAGGGGGATGGAGACGGAGGGGAGGGTGAGGAGCCGGAGGACGGCGGGGCGGTGGGGGATTCCCTGGAGGGAGAGGGCATCGTGATTGGCGGAAGCGCCAAGTAGTTTTGTGTAGACTCCTCCCCCTTTTTGTAGTTTTGAAAACGAAAGAAAGCAAAGATTCGCCGGGCTCGGCCCCGCATTTATTTTGGATTTTCCGTCTGTTTGTGTGCATAAATTCCCTTCTTTGATTTACGCCTTGGTGCGGTCATTTCTATCCTGACGAAGGGGGAATCGTGTTGAGTCCCTTTATTTCGTGTAGGGCGCCCGAGATATTTTGCAGCGGGGTAGCCTCCCTTTTCATGGGTTGCTCGGGTTTAGGTGTACCTGAGCTCTAATTAGCGGTCAACCGGGATTAGTCTTTGGTCTTTTCATCGACTATTATTGATAGTTTAACAAAACAGGGTGGCCCTGTAGGCGTAACATTGAATCGGCCCGTAGGCGTAACGTTGTGTCGGCCCGTAGGCGTAACATTGTGTCGCCTTAGGTAGGTTGATGTTCTCGCCGCAGTTGATCCGCCTTTCTCTGGCGTTGCGCCCCTGACAAGGGGCGTGGGGTGGATGGTCGCGTCGGAGCCAGGCAGCGGCTTTGGCCCTCGTTCCCAGAATTAGGGGGAGAGGGAGTCCTTGGTGGTTGTTCTATCCACCGGGGCCATGTTGCTCCCCTCGATTGGGGGCTCCGCCTGGTAGGCACGAAGGAATGCGGGTCGTAGCCCCTCTGTGCGTCCTCCTGGTCCGAGCGGTCCAGTGGAGGTCGATGAGTGGAAGGGGGTGCTACTGGTGTGAATGGAGTAGCCTGTTGGAGCACGCCGGAGCTCGGGGACAAGTTCCCCTCGGTTGGGGCGGCGCGGGCGGTTACCGAGGTGTCCGGTGAGGTGATTTGGCAGGTCTGTCCCATCCATCGGGTTGTCGGTCGGCCGCTCCTGCGTGCACATGGCGTCCGTGGAGAGGCATGGTATGCCAGCGGAGCGCCAGGTCCCATGCCTTAAGTTGTCTAAAGGAAGGGGGGCGCGGCAGGCTGGGCAACCGTCGTGTAAGGGGAATATCCTGTTGGGGGATCGTTTATTTTGGCGGTCGGCGAAGCTCGCATTTTCCGCGCATTTTAAGGGAGAGAGGATGGCAAAGATGACTAGTCTTTCTTCACGTCCTATCTTTTGCCTTCTTCCCCCCTTCAAGGAAGCTGAGGGGGGGAATTTATAATGGTGAATTTCTGCCCTCATTTACTTTTCATTGAGAGTCAGGGCCGTATTGGAATTTTGTTCTTAGGGGGGGCGTTCCCGATAGGTGATAGGTGATGTGACCCCTCAGGCATGCCTGACATTTGTCAGTGGCGTCCGTCCATAGTGTCCTTTTGGGTTGGACAAGTCGTTTCGGGCGTCGGCTTTATGGGGGGTCTGGCGTTACTCCTCAGGGATGGCTCTGCGTAAGGGTTGCCTTGATTCGTGGACCTTGAGTAGTTTCCCGAGGTTTGAGGAGAGTGGTGACAGGCCCTTTCGGGGGAGGGAGGGTATTGGTACGTCGGGTGCCACGCCTATGGCGCTCCGGTTTGGATGGCCAAGCTCAGTGAACTTGCCCCGGAGGTCTTCCTGGGGGGAGCGAGTGCGCAGCTCGACCCGTGCCCCTCTCCGGTTTGGGTGGCGAGGATTGGTCCTGCCCCGGAGTCTTTGAGAGGGCGGGTATTGGGCCGTCGCCTCCCCGCAACCTCTATAGTCGGACGGGTATTGGGCCATCGCCTACCCCGCATATGGCGCTCCGGTTTGGGTGGCCAAGCTCAGTGAACTTGCCCCGGAGGTCTTCCTGGGGGGAGCGAGTGCGCAGCTCGGCCCGTGCCCCTCTCCGGTTTGGGTGGCGAGGATTGGTCCTGCCCCGGAGTCTTTGAGAGGGCGGGTATTGGGCCGTCGCCTCCCCGCAGCCTCTATAGTCGGACGGGTATTGGGCCGTCGCCTACCCCGCATATGGATCTCCGGTTTGGGGTGCCAAACTCAGTGAACTTGCCCCAGAGGTCTTCCTGGGGGGAGCGAGTGCGCAGCTCGGCCCGTGCCCCTCTCCGGTTTGGGTGGCGAGGATTGGTCCTGCCCCGGAGTCTTTGAGAGGGCGGGTATTGGGCCGTCGCCTCCCCGCAGCCTCTATAGTCAGACGGATATTGGGCCGTCGCCTACCCCGCATATGTCGCTCCGGTTTGGGTGGCCAAGCTCAGTGAACTTGCGCCGGAGGTCTTCCTGGGGGGGAGCGAGTGCGCAGCTCGGCCCGTGCCCCTCTCCGGTTTGGGTGGCGAGGATTGGTCCTGCCCCGGAGTTTTTGAGAGGGCGGGTATTGGGCCGTCGCCTCCCCGCAGCCTCTATAGTCGGACGGGTATTGGGCCGTCGCCTACCCCGCATATGGCGCTCCGGTTTGGGTGGCCAAGCTCAGTGAACTTGCCCCGGAGGTCTTCCTGGGGGGGAGCGAGTGCGCAGCTCGGCCCGTGCCCCTCTCCGGTTTGGGTGGCGAGGATTGGTCCTACCCCGGAGTCTTTAAGAGGGCGGGTATTGGGCCGTCGCCTCCCCGCAGCCTCTATAGTCAGACGGGTATTGGGCCGTCACCTACCCCGCATATGGCGCTCCGGTTTGGGTGGCCAAGCTCAGTGAACTTGCCCCGGAGGTCTTCCTGCGGGGGAGCGAGTGCGCAGCTCGGCCCGTGCCCCTCTCCGGTTTGGGTGGCGAGGATTGGTCCTGCCCCGGAGTCTTTGAGAGGGAGGGTATTGGGCCGTCGCCTCCCCGCAGCCTCTATAGTCGGACGGGTATTGGCCCGTCGCCTACCCCGCATATGGCGCTCCGATTTGGGTGGCCAAGCTCAGTGAACTTACCCCGGAGGTCTTCCTGGGGGGGAGCGAGTGTGCAGCTCGGCCCGTGCCCCTCTCCGGTTTGGGTGGCGAGGATTGGTCCTGCCCCAGAGTCTTTGAGAGGGCGGGTATTGGGCCGTTGCCTCCCCGCAGCCTCTATAGTCGGACGGGTATTAGGCCGTCGCCTACCCCGCATATGACGCTCCGGTTTGGGTGGCCAAGCTCAGTGAACTTGCCCCGGAGGTCTTCCTGGGGGGAGCAAGTGCGCAGCTCGGCCCGTGCCCCTCTCCGGTTTGGGTGGCGAGGATTGGTCCTGCCCCGGAGTCTTTGAGAGGGCGGGTATTGGGCCGTCGCCTCCCCGCAGCCTCTATAGTCGGACGGGTATTGGGCCGTCGCCTACCCCGCATATGGCGCTCCGGTTTGGGTGGCCAAGCTCAGTGAACTTGCCCCGGAGGTCTTCCTGGGGGGAGCGAGTGCGCAGCTCGGCCCGTGCCCCTCTCCGGTTTGGGTGGCGAGGATTGGTCCTGCCCCGGAGTCTTTGAGAGGGTTGAACTGAAATTGTCATGCAGAAAAGGCGAAATTCGAAGACAAAAAGGAGGGAACAAGGTATTTCGTTCATGACTTACAGTTCTCGGCTATGCCACGACCGGCGCACCGCGCCCCTTGGAGTGATTAGCCCGTCCTTCACAGCGGGGGTGTGGCTGATCCTGTTTCCCTCGGCAGTGGCATCGGCTGGAGCTAGCTCTGGCCGGTAGGGGTCATCACTCCGCCTGGAGCAGTCGATCTTCAGGTTCACCTCTGGTCCCTTGTGCTTGGTCGACCCCACGTAGCAGCTCCTAGACAGCTTCTGGCTTCCCCGTACGATCCCCACCCCTCGGGGGGTTTGGAACTTGACCATCTGATGGAGAAGGCTGGGGAGCGCTCCAATGGCCGACATGTATGGTCGTCCTATAATCCCGTTGTACGCCGACATAATGTTGACCACAACGAACAGCGTCATTCGAGTGACGACCTGTGGCTCTTCTCCGAGGGTTATTGGCAAGGTGATCACCCCCATGATGGGGGTCGAGTGACCGGTGAAACTGACGAGGGGTCCGGTACAAGGTCTCAGGTCCGTCGGCCTTAACCCCATCTTCTCGATTGTGGACATGAACAGGATGTCGCAAGAGCTCCCTGTGTCAATCAGGAGGCGGCTGACGATGGCTGTCCCAATCTGGGCCTCGATGACGATGGCGTCGTCGTGGGGCTGCTCGATCCCCTCTAGATTCTCGTCACTGAAAGTAATGGGAGGGTAGGCCATCCTTCTCCCTCTCTGGTCCCCTCCAAGACCCGCCGTCATCACTTGCCTTGCATACGCCTTTTTGCTTGACGACGATGCCCCTCCTGAAGATGGCCCGCCGCATATCGTGTTTATGCACATGACAGGTTTCAGTGGGTGAAGCTCTTCCCGCTCGCCGTTTGCCGGAGGGTCTGCCCTCCGTGCCCTTCGGTGGTTTCCATCTTCTCGGTCCGGTCTCCGGCCTCCGACGAAGTCCCCTAGGTGGCCCGCCTGGATCAGCCGCTCAATTTCCCTTTTGAGGGTGAAGCAGTCGTCGGTGTCGTGGCCGTGGTCCCGGTGGTATCGGCAGTATTTCTTAAAATCTCTCCAGGCTGGGTCCGACTTCATTTCTCGGGGCGGCTCCGGCAGCAGACCGGCTCGTGTAGCCGCGGCCATCACCTCGATCAGGGGGGCATTGAGTTGCGTGTAATGCGCCCGTAGGGGGCCCTCTTGTCTTGGGGCGACTCGAGGGAGCCCTTGTACCGGAGCAAACTCGCGCGCCGGACCTGGACAATCTTGGGGGCGAGGCCCGGGCGGTTCCCGCCTTGGTCGGGCTAGCCAGTCACGACCTCGGTCCCCCTCTTCCTGTCTTGGCCGAGGATGTGATCGGAGTTCGCCTTGAGTCGGTTTCGCCAGGGGGAATAAGGCCTTTGTACCGAGGGTTTCTTCGGCCTACGCGTGTCTCTCCGCCATAGCTACCAACGCCTCATAGTCGGTCGGCAGGTCCCGGAGCAGGGATTTGTGGAGACTCCGAGTCCGCAACCCCGTTTTGAAGGCCAGCATAAGTACCTCATCGCCGCATGTCACCACCGCCCGTCTCTCCTCCTTAAAACGGCGGAGGTATCTACCCATTGTCTCTCCTTCTCCTTGGACTATCGTGCAGAGATAGTCCAATGGTTTCTTCTTCGTCCGCCCGGCCCAGAACTCTTGGCAGAACTTGTGGGATAGCTCGCCAAAGCTCCCGACTGATCTCGCGGGCAAGCCGAAGTACCAGTCCAGCGCGGTGTCCCTCAGGCTTTGGGAGAAAAGTCGGCATATGAACGCCTCGTCCACATCCTGCGCCTCCATCGCCCCCTGGTATTGTTGGACGTGTGTGAGGGGGTCGCCCCTCCCATTATACGTGGCCAAGTGAGGGGGTTTGAACCTTTTGGGCCTTGGGGCGGACGTGATCCACCGTACGAGCGGCGTGGCCTCCTCCGGATAGGTAGGGCGATCCGGGGCATCCCCTCTCCGCCATTCGGGGGTCGGGCTTCGGTCACGCCGTGGCCGTCGACGGTCCTCCGCCCCCGGGGAGTAGCCCGACGGTCGTCTGGCGGGGCTCCTTCCTTGGGCCGAGGACTCGACGGGTTGCGGGCTACGACTCTCCCAGCGCCAGCACCTCCCGGCCAGCTCTCCTCGGGCCTCCATCCGTTCCTGATTCTCTCGGAGGAGCCTCTCGCGCTCGGCGGCGAGGAAGCGTAGTTGTCGACAAACGGCTTCCTCGTGCAGGGTATCAGAGGGGTGGTGCTGGTGATGCGGGCCGCCTCCTCCAGGCGGGGATCTGTTCAGCAACGGGCCCCGCCCGTTCCCGGGCCGCCGTCCCGTCGCCGTCTCTTCAAGGACTTCTTGGTTGCTCCTGTTTTCCTCCCTTATCCTCTCGCGCTCCGCGACGATGAAGCGGAGTTGACGGCGGGCGGCCTCTTCCTCCTGGTAGGCCCTCCGGGCGGTCTCGGCCGCCTCGTCCAAACGCCTTTGCGCGGCGGCCGCCTCCCCCAGGCGCCTCCACCACTGCGCAACTTCCATCTCCTCTTCCAGGAGCCTTTGCTGGGCCGCAATCTCCTCAGCGAGTCCCATGTTTTCTCCCTCCTCCTCGAACTGAAGGCGGAGGTTCCGCCTCACGTTCTGGGGCTCTGAGGGGCCGGGCGGAGGCTCCGTTCCGGTCGTCTGATAGCCTCCCCTGGCCTGAGTGACGGCCTCGAAGCTTTTCAGGACGACGTGGGATGAAGTAGGTTCGGTTCCGGTGCCCTCGCCCGGAAGGGCGTCGGACGCCGGGGTGATTTGTAGAGAGAGCGGTTCCTGACCCACAGGATCTTTGCCGTGGTCAGGGTTCCGCGAGATTGGCATGGAGTCTAACATGGGTGTGACCCTTCGTTCCCACAGACGGCGCCAATTTTTACGAGGTGGAACTCGTGTACAATGAATTTATATTATGGGGAACCAAGGGCACGGTGGTTATATGGAAATGAGGGTTTGGGTAGGCTGTTTTACAAGTGATTAGTGGGGTGAAGAGGTCGGATCCGTCGCCGGTGAGGCTCACGGGGTCGAATCTCGCCGGATGCAGCTGAGGAAGGTTGGACGGCAGGGGGCTGAAGCTGACTCCGGTCCAGGGGCGAGCTCTCCTGCAGCACGAACAGCTCGTCAGAAGGGCAGGGTTGGGGTTCAACCCTTAGCCCCTCCGATGCCTAAGTCAGTAATAGGGCTTGAAATGGGGGCTAGACACGCTGGTCGGACTCTCTGTGTGCCCGCCGCACGTGACGAGCTATAGGTGGGAGAGCCAAGATATGGAAGACCTTAGCTCTCGTGTGTGAGTAAATAGAATGAGAGAGAATTCTTCAACCCGCCTTTCCGTAAGAGGAGAGGGGGTATTTATACCTGACGGGTGATGACTAGGCGTGCTGAGCTGGCTCGGGTGTCAGCGGAAGCTTCGGACAAGGACCTCGGGAACAGGAGTTCCCGACCTGCTCCTGTCAGGCAGCGCAACGGCCAAGGGGTGCTTTTGTCGGGATGTCAGGGCCGAAAGCACTAATCGTCGGATGGGTCAGCCGCCTGGGGGTGCTTTGTCAGGCGGTCGGGTGACGTATGTGTCAGTCGTGTCCTTAACCTAGGTTGTTTGTCGTTAGCGACGAACCAAAGGCCGGACCGTGTCACTCTAGGCGCCGCGGTTCGCGGGAGTCGGGCGGGCCGTTCCGATCGGGGGTTGTCCGGCCCGGCCGCGCCCGTCAATAGGCCTGGCCTAGCTACCCAAGCGTCCCCCAGCGCGCTACCCTGGGGGGTCGGGCGGCTGCGGTTGTGTGCCTCGGCCGGCGGCGGTTGTCCGCCTCAGCCGGCTGTGGTTGTTCGCCTCGACCGGTTCGGGGAGCGCTACAAGGCGCGCCTGTCTCCATGATGCCCCGGATTTTCGGGGCAGCGGCCCTTTTGTGAAATGGTGAGTTAATGGGGTATGTTAGCGGATCCGGGCGGGTGTCGGGCTACTACGATCTTTAGGTCGTAACAATTCTCTTAGTGGGAGTTTGACCCTTGTGTAGAGTTAGTTTGGTTCTTGTGTAGGACAAAATCCTCTAGGTGAGGTATCTCTTTGTAGGATTGTATTCACTTCTCTTTGTGGGAATTATAGTGAATACTTGTGTGGCTGGACATACCCAAGTTTTGGGGAACTGGGGTAAAATCTTGTGTTTGCATTTGGTTTGATTGTGTTGATTAATTCCTCTTGCATTTATTATTCCGCATTTGCAAGTTAAATTTTAATTGCACAAATTATTGCCATTACACTATTCACCCCTAGTGTGTTGTTGTTAGCATTGCAAGAGTAAGACGATCCTTACAGTTGGTATCAGAGCGAGGTTATAGCATACTGCAATGATGGCATTCAACACTATATCCGTGTTTCATAAAGAAGGTCACTCTACCCTTCGACCCCTGCTCTTCAACGGAACCAACTACCCAAGTTGGAAGATCAGGATGATGATCTACATGGAGGGTCAAGACCTATGTGACAACACGGAGTTTCCATTTGAGAAGCCTTCTACTCCTACGGCTTCAAGGACAAAAGCGGAGAAGGACTCGATCAAATTCAATGCGAGGGCTATGAATGCATTCCATTGCGCCCTCACTGTAAATGAGTTCAACTGCATCTCCATGTGCAAAACGGCAAACGAAATTTGGCATACTTTGGAGATATGTCATGAAGAGACTTCAAAGTTAAAGAAATCTAAACAAACTGTGTTCAGATCTAAATATAAATGTTTAAGATGTAGGAAGGATAAAGCATTTCAAAAATGTTCACAAGGTTCACAGACATCGTGAATGCTTTGGAAGGACTTGGGAAGATGATTTCCCAAGATGATCGTGTAGAGAATGTCCTTAACTCTCTTACATCTCATTGGGAGTCAAAGGCCAATGGAATTTTGGAGTCAAATGACATGTCCAAATACACCGTTGAGGAGTGCATTGGAAATCTCGTGGCATATGAAGTGAAGCTTCAACCCAAGAAGGAGATTCAACCATCCAAGCCTGAAAAGCCGGAGAAGTAAAAGGGGGTTGCATTCCATGCCTAGGAGGAGCCAATCAAGTGGAGGAAGAAATTCCATCGAGAAGCTCCTAGTGAAGAAGATGAACAATAAGAGGCTAGTGGAGATGAAATTGGGGATCTTGCCCAGCAATTCAAAGAAATTCCTCAAGGGCAAGCAAGGTAAATCTTTGTCAAAGTTTGCCTTCAATTCTAACAAGGTTCCTACTTGTAACACTTGCAGTGGAAAAGGTCATCTATCCATCGAATGCCCTTCCAAATCCAATAAAGAGACTTACAAGGGTAAAGGGAAGAAGCATTGGAAAGGCAAGTCCAAGTTCAAAAACCAAAAGAAGGGGCTTGTCGGGACATTTGATGACTCAAGTGAGGATACATCAAGTGACGAAGAAGAGGATGACAAGGAGAAAGCTCATGTGTACTTTGCAGCATTTGATGTCTCTTCACCTATCCCCTCTACCTCAAATGAAAGAGAGATAGAAGCGTGGCTCAACTCCCATGAGGAAATGTGCTTCATGACAAATGGGAAAGAGTCGTCGTTAAGCTCTAGCGATGAAGAAGACGATGAAGAAATCGAGGAGGAAAAGATATCATACGAGGAGCTCGATTATCATTTCGACATGGTCTACGAAGCGGCTAGTAAGTGCATCAACTCTTACAATAAATTAAGAGAAAAATATAAGGATACTAAGAGTAAATTGCATGAACTAGAATCTTCTAGTGTAAACAATACTATGCATATTTATGACACTAGTGAGAGAGACACACTTCTCTCTCAAGTTAAGGAATTGAGCATGTCTAACGATAATTTAGTAACTCAAAACCTTAGCATAAAAACTCGCATTCAACAACTTACGTTGAAATGCAAAGAGGAATCACGTAAGCTCAAAAGCTTTGTTTATTCTAGGGATTCACTCCACGGTTTGCTTGAAAAACAACATCCGGCAAACCATGAAGGAGGTTTGGGGTATATTCAAAATGTGGTATCCAAACCCACCTCTAATTCCTCTTATGGTGCAAATACAAGAAAGATTGCAAAAGCACCTAAGAAGAATCACCATGCTTTCTTGTATAATAATAACACGAACAAGAAGCATGTAAATCATAAGGTGGGGAGGAAAAGTGAAAACTCTTCATTTTTTGCTAAGAAGCAAAATCCTCACTTTATGCATGCTAAGAAAATATTTTCTACACCTAAGCATGCCACATCCATTCCTCTTACAAAGGCAAAACCATTGCCTAGGAAATCCTTGAGTTTATGGATTCCCACTAAGGTTAGTGTGCAAGAGAGGGATAGTTACATCAACTCTCTAATTAGGGATGTAATCACCTCATGTGATTACATTAGGAAATCAAACTCCTCTTATGTTTGGTTCCCTAATGTTTAGGTTCCTTACACATTTGCATATTGCATGGGTATTGTGCTTAAATGTTTATTTTAGCATACTCATTGTTTTTGTGTGTTTCATGATTTTGAAAATGTTTTCAAATTTATTTTTCATGAAAATGGGGACCTTGGAGAATACATTGTCATACATGCATTCATTGATCCTTGTGTATGACAATGGAGGATTTAATATGTTGTATGTTTGAAATAATTTTAAAACATATTTTGACTCTCATTTCGGAGTGTTTTGAGATCAATGTTTACATTTGATCAGATTGGTCTCAAACTCAACCCCTTGGATATTGCCAACATATGTTATGTTATATTCTGTTTTGGCAATGTCATTGTGTATCAATGAAGCTTGATTTTTCCATATCTATTGCTTTGATACACTTTTAGGCACATGGCTCCAATTATGAATAACAATTGGTAAAGATGATTATCTTTCAATATTCTTTTTCTACAGTTGGTATTATCTCAATTGTTAAAGATTGATTATCTCCTTCTTTACAATTGGTATTAGATCTAGAAGTCAAAAATTTGACCATTTCTATGATCTAGGGGGAGCATGGGAGAGTGATTGATACCCACTAAATTTTTTACAATTTGGTATCATACATTTCTTTACTCTTGCATATTGTCACATCTTTAATTAAGATGACAAGGGGGATATTTGTGGTGTCCATCTTTTTGACGATGTCAAGGGGGAGCAATATAAGCATTATGTAAATCTTGTATTTCATACATATGCATTTGGGGAGAGAGATATATCTATGGGGAGAAACATGTAGGATTATATAAACCATTCATGTGTGCATGTCATATGCTTATTGCAGTTGGTTTAAGTAATCCATGCCTATTTTATGTCACCATGGTTTCTCATTATTTCATTTGGTGTAATAATTATTTACAATTGTGTATCTCATTTTAAAATTGGTGCAAATAAGTAGGGAGAGCTCATTAACATTGTGCTTTATTTTCTTTATATTTACATAATGTGTGTCATCATCACAAAGTCGAAGATTGTTAAGTATTGGTGTTTAATACCAATGTTATTTTGATGATGATCACAATATTATGTTGTTGCTAATGACTCTCTTGTTTTAGTCTCATAGTTAACATTTCAAGAATATCATTTTTGGAGACTAAACACTCGGTGCAAGGATGGACAGCAAGAGGAGAAGGGCCAAAGCTTGGACTCAAGGGGTGCCAAAGCTTGGAGATGATGGGGAGCATCAAGGCATCAAGATTGAAGCCATAGACTCTAAGGAAAGTAATGTAATCCGTGTATTATTTCATTTATTACTTTTCTCTTTTTGAGTCTAGGTTTAATGTAATTCCTTGATAGATGGTCTACTCATTCATGCGTATGTATTTAACCATCTTAGTGAGCCTTAGGATTATCATAGAATCCAACACAATAGGTTCAGCTTGCCCAAAGACTCAATTGGAGTCTCTAGCTCTCCATCAATCGACTGATGAAGGTTTTACAGTCGACTGGGTGATTCCAGTCGCCTATCGAGCCTTCTACAGTCGACTGTGGTGCACTGCTCAAGTCAACCTTTTATGGACTCATACTTAAACTTTTAGAACAGTCGACTGATGGTTAATTTACAGTCGCTTGTCTTCCAATAGTTGCATGTGAAGTGTTCAACAGTCGACTGTGCGTAACTTGCATTGTCTGGGTTTCATCCCAATTTGCTAGTTAGTCGACTGGTTCAGTATTTACAGTCGCCTGTCTATTTTACAGACGACTGTACACTGGCCATCAGTCGTCTGTCTGCATACAGTGCAAAAGATTGCATCTCTCTGTTATATTCCATCCCTAGTAGCAGTTGCCTGCTGAAGGATTTACAGGTGGCTATCATGTATACAGTCGAATGTATTGTCTTCATCAGTCGACTGTCATGGCTCAGATTATAGCCATCAGAAATTATTTAGCCGTTGGACAGTCGACTGTCATTTGTTCATCAGTCGACGGTCGATGCCGTTTTTGCCCAGATTCTAGCCGTTGCAGCTTTTTGGGCTGTTTCCTTGGCTTTTGAGAGTTCATATAGGGTTCCTATATATGTGACAGGGCTGAGTTCATTAGAACTTCTTGATCCTACTACAAATCTTTAGAGATTGATTAAGCCACTCTCAAACTCTCTCATTTCCCTCTTAGAGCTCATTCTCTCCTTCATGCATTGAAGTCAAGCTCAAGGAAAATCACCCAAGTGCTTTCAAGCAAATCTCATCACTTGGAGATCCTCTTCCATGCCTTACATTCATTATTGAGTAAGTTCATCTCAAGGCATAGGTAAGAGTATTTGTTTTACTTTGTGTTTCTTTGAAACCCTTATTCTCTTTGTGGGAATTAGATATTCTCTTTGTGGGAATAACTCTGTTTGTAAGAGTAACTATCTTTGTGAGAATTTGGTCTCCTAGTGTAGGGCTAACCCTAACTCTCTGAGTGGTAGTTAGTAATTCTATGTGTGGGAGTTTGAGCCTTATGTAGGGTTGGTTTGGTTTTTGTGTAGGACAAAATCCTCTATGTGAGGTATCTCTTTATGGGATTGTATTCACTTTTCTTTATGGAAATTATAGTGAATATTGGTGTGGCTAGACGTACCCAAGTTTTGGGAAATCAGTGTAAAATCTTGTGTTTGCTTTTGGTTTGATTGTCTTGATTAAATCCTCTTACATTTAGTATTCCGAATTTGCAAGTTAAATTTTAATTGCACAATTTATTGCCATTACACTATTCATCCCCCTTTAGTGTGTTGTTGTTAGTATTGCAAGGGTAAGACGATCCTGACAGGCCACCCCCTCGCCACTGAACGACCCTCTCGTGGCATCAGACGTAAGTCGAGGGGGCCACCCCCTTGCCACTGAACGACCCTCTCGTGTCGTTAGACGTAAGTCGAGGGGACCACCTCCTCGCCACTGAATGACCCTTTTCGATTGTCAGACGTAAGTCGAAGGGCCATCCCCTCGCCACTGGACGATCCTATCGTGTCGTCAGGCGTAAGTCGAGAGGGCAATCCCCTCGCCACTGAACGACCCTTTCGTGTCGTCAGACGTAAGTCGAGGAGACCACCCTCTCGCCACTGAACGAACCTTTCCGGTTGTCAGATGTAAGTCGAGGGGGCCACCCCCTTGCCACTGAATGACCCTATCGTGTCGTCAGACGTAAGTCGAGGGGACCACCCCTCGCCACTAAACGACCCTATCATGTTGTTAGCAGTAAGTCGAAGGGGCCACCCCCTCGCCATTGAACGACCCTCTCGTCTCGTTTGACGTAAGTCGAAGGGGCCATCCCCTCGCCACTGAACTGTAGGAAGCTATATGCCCTCAAGGCAATTTATCCTAGAATGCATCTTGTTCAAATATAAAATGGTACTAATTATCCGATTATGGTGAACATATTTACTTGGATAATTTCCTTATACTTAAAATAAGGTCATACACGTATCTAGATGGAGATCTCGATTGTGAGAAGTGAATGACCGATAGGAACTTGAGTCTTAAAACATTCATGGTCATAGATGTATCGAGAAATAGATATCGACACATCAGACAGACTATTATGTCTTTGTCTTATCCTAAAGGGTTGTAATGGCTCTAGTGCCATATACAGTATGGTGTATATGTTTGTGCTCCAGGATGTGTGTATGCGTATATACATGTGTGTGTATATATGTGGTGTAAATAGTAAATATGTAGTGTGTATAGTAACTATCTATTGGTTATGCCTATATGGATGGATGCGTGCCTATATGGATGGATGTGTGCCTATGTACATGTGTCATCAGGATATATATGGTTGCTTGAATGAGGATGCCTTGGGTGTATATGTGGTTGATAATATGTGTAGTTGTGCGTATAGTAAATTAGTGCTATGGTTGTATGTCTTATAGTAAATGTTGTTAGTATATAATGTATGTGTGTACTAGTATTGTTTGTATATGATTATTAGTAGGATAGTATTATTAATGATGGGTGACCCTCTTGTATGAATGGCATGTTTGTCAATGGTTATAAGTAGGGGTGTATGTGTGTAGTAAGTGATGTAATTATTTGATCAATGTTTTAATTATAATTGTATTGGCTTATTAATATTAGTGTGGTTTGAAGTGAAGTGTATATAGAAACATCATGTAGTGCACATAGTAGTGTGGTATTAATATTTGTGTATTAGTGTATTAATCCTAGTGGCATGTTAGTGTATGTTTATATTAAGTATTTGTGTTTATTATCTATGTATGGCATTGTTGTGATTAATACATGTGCGTATATAGAAGGGGATTGAGAGGAGAAGTGGCCTTTTAGTAATATAAGAGAGGGATGTGTGTTAAGTAATGTAGAGATTAAAGGTTGCATAATGTCATTCAACAGGACTGTTGTACAATTTCCAGCAAGCTGGAATCATATAATTCATATTTTTGCATGAAATTTTATCTGTGAATCCAAAACTACCATACCTACAACTTTCATTTACATTGCATTGTTATGTTCCATACAAAAATATAGAGTAAAATTACATTCAACATGACTGTTGTGCAATTTCCAGCAAGCTGAATCATTGGATGTTGATCTTACTTTTTATTTGTGGTTATTTTCCATGGCTTTGTTGATGGTTTGATGTTGTTTGGTTGGTATATGGAAGATGAGAAGGTGGAAGTGAAGTACTTGTCTTTCTTTTATGAATCATGGATTTTAGCCTTTATGTTTTGTAACACGCTTTTGGTCATGGTTGCTTACACATGGTGGGAAGGATGTGGTGGATATGACATGCGTGGTAATGAGGTTGGGTTTGTAGTGGTATGGTGTGCATGGCACGATGTGCATGACACCTCGATATGATGTTGGAAATGTGAATTATCTTTTACATGAAAGCTTTGTGTCCTTATGTTTTCTTTATATTCTTCTTTACATTTTGTAAATTCATGAAAATGACTCGGTCCTCTTAAATGAGGGTGACACGGGAATTGGGGGACACTATGTGGTGGGAAAAACATGAGGGGCTGGACAATTATGGTGGTTAGTGGCCCTCCTGTCTTGTCCAAGTGGCGAGGAGTGGCGGAAATGAGGAGAATTGGAGAAAATGTGAAGGGAAAATAAGGGGGAAACAGGGCTCCTTTAGTACGAGCATGTCTCAGAGAGTTTGCATGTTCCACCACAACTGGGGGTGAGGTCCAGTCCCAAGAGGGTCTACCCACTACTTATGGTCCAAATCACTACTAGATAACTTTCATTACTTTTGTAGCATTATTAAATGTTGCTTGCTTGTACGTTTTTCTTTACTTGTAGCCCTTCCATGTTGTATACCCTTGTTATATATATCGCCTATTGTAGTTATTGTCGCTTACGTTTATTTTACTTCTGTTGTCTCACTCTCTTGTTGTTATACCTCTGTTAATGTTATGCATTCAATGCTTTATATCATACACATGTTTCCTTTAGCTCATTCCATGCTTCATTTGCACCTTGCTATGGATGCATGTAAAATAGTTGCATTTTCATAATAGCATACTAGTGGGAGTTGGGATATCCTACTGGGTCACGCTGTGACGTGCCCCATCGTTGACTTTTTAGGTGTTGGAGTTGGATGGGAGAGTTGGAGTAGATTGCAGCTGGAGTTGGTGTTCAAAGTTGTAGCTATAGTTTGGGGTGGCGAGGGGTGAGGTGAGGGCTTGTACTTCTGGGTTTCTTGGGTTGGGTAAGATCCTTGTAGTTAGGGTTGCTAGGATGATGATATTGATGCATAGAATGGACTTGGACTCTTCATATTGTATAAATTGATATGATGGTTCAGTTTTTGTCCCATGTTGAGTTGTTTGGGTTGTTTCTTTTGTTCCTCTGTGTTGGCCTTCGCATAACTTTGGTTCTTTGTCATTGTGGTTGGTGTTTGTTGTGAAACAATACAAGTACTACTCCCAGCAGCGCGTAGTGGACCTGCAGATACGTTTTAGTTCTCGTCATGTACCTTGTCTTTCTGGGTATCCTAGGGATGGGGACGTGACAGGGTAATGATGATCTCATAATCATTCCACCTGGTGAAGTCGGAGACGAGACACAGGTGCTCATTGGAGAATGAGTCCACTGAACGAACCAATAAAGAGTTGTCAAATGGTTAACCTTAACTAAACTGTCATTGATAACTCTATAGTGATGATAGGCTAGTTGGTCCTTTAGACTTGAGGTCATTGTACGAACCTGTTGAAAGGTGTCACTTAGATCTATGATCTAGTCTCGAGTCTTCACTCATTGAAAGGTCTTAGGTTGGGTGACACTTGAAGCGTATGAGGTAAGTAGTGACTAAGATAGTATTCGTCTCTTCCGTTAAGGGAAGTTAGTGTCACAGACTCAATATGGTTCTTTGTGCTAAACATCGGCCGGGGTATGTTGTAGGTAGCACAATATGGACATACCAAAGAACGATATATACTGACCAATGCTAGCAAGTAGGGTTGACGTTTTACCATACCCTAGGCTTAGCAGTGACATAATTATGACGAAGGGACTAAAACTGCGATATCCCAACGACATTTTGTCAATAGGTCAATCACGTAATTAAGATGCCAAAACAGGGACGACACCTGCTGCTCGTGGTCACTGTCTTTAGGGGTTTCGAGCCCCAACCTGTAGTAGGGTCGGGCTGTAGGGTCTCACTTCGAGTGTGATTTGTGTCTTAGTAATAGGAAGGATTCAAGAGGATTGCACTCGGGTGCATGAGAATAATTGAAGTCACAAAGAGTTTATGATGATATGTATTGATTAATTGGGATTTAATAATGTTGCAAAAGGTTTGCGATTTTAGCATTAGTAGAATGCTATAAATGGATTATTGCAACTGATGCAAAATGGCTGAAAATATATTGTAAAATGTTTATAAGAATAGTTTGCATTATAAAAACATAGAAATATGTTACAAGGGTTCTTAGGATAGTCCCATTCGAACCTTGCTTTCCAACGGTTCGAAAATCGGCTCAATCGGAGCTGTAGAGCTCAAGGAACAGCCCCCAGAACTGGGTTAAGGCCAGAACTGGGCAAAAGCCCAGTTCTGGCCCAGCCCAGCTTGGGTGGGCGGTTCCAGACCCGCTAGATGGGCTGAACCCGCCTACAAGGGGGTTCAGCCTGCTTGGCGGACTGGACCCACCTGCCAAGCAGGCGGGTCTGACCCGCCCGCTGATGCGGGCAGGTCCAGCCCGCCTGCCCAGTGCGGTCGGGTACGATTGAAGGACTGGGCACGCATGTTGGGTGCACCCAGTAAGCTGGTGGGCCCCATCTACAGGGCCCATAGTCCAGAAACCCTAAGGAATTGTGACGGCTGCGATTTTAGCCGAATTTGTGATTTTTTGCTCAACTTTGAGCAATTGTTTGAGGGGTCAAACAAAGTCGGAATTCATTGTCGTTTGTTTCTATGTGTTTACTATTCAAATCTCTTCGAATTGATAGTTTGTATCACTTCCAAAGCTCAACGGTGAGGGAGAAATAATTGGTTGAAGTTGAGCCTTAGTGTAAGGCAAAACTAATCCAAATTTTCTCCACTAATTAATCCCCAAATTAATTAATCCCACATTGCTAGTGAGACGAGCAAGGGGTCCAGTCTCCTATATAAATAAGGGTCGATGCCCTTTGGAAAAATTACACCACTTTAAATCGATTAGCTCCAAAAAGTTTTAAGCATGCCCGAATCAAGACAAAATTATTCTCTCCTCCTCATCTCTTCTGATTCCTTCATTCGGGTCTTAGCAAGACGAGGAGGAGGATTGGATTCGATCTAAAGTCTACGATGCGGATCACTCTCAAAGTGAAACTTTCTTCTGTGGGTAATTGGCTCGGAGGTGCGGTGTCAGCTCGCTTCGGGTAAAGCAGTTCGGAGGTGGGAGGTAGCTAGCTTCGAGGGAGGCAAAAGTGTGTTGCAGAAAACGACGCTTTATGTCACGCCATGCTTCTTAAGTATGGAAGGCGAGATGCGAAGAGGTCTGCTCAGACTTGAAGCTATGAAGTTACAGTCTGATAAGCGTCTGTGTGTTCATCCATTCGCAGATTCTTGCATTGCAATGAAACAACAATAATAATAAATATGAACGCAGGCAATAAAATAACCAATATTCAAAACATCCATTTCATTATTCCAAACATCCACAGATATAATCATAAAATAAAGGTACAAGAGTCTGAAAATGAAAGGCCCCAAGCATGGCCGAAACTAAAACAAGAGAAGGTGTTACGCACCGAACAACCTAACATCAGCTACTAGGAAACAACTGCAACTAGTGAAAAGCCTCCAGCTGAGACTAAGGCAGAACTCCGGTATCCTCAAACTGAACGTCAGCAGAATCCTCAAGCATGACGTCAGCAACCTGGAAGTCCTCAGCAACTACCTCAGACTCAAAGCCTGACATGTGACACCCAAAGGGAAAAGGGCACATGTCAGCAAAAATCTCCAAAAAGGAAAAGGGAGACTTTTGTGCAAGGAAACATAAAGTACAGCAGTTATAAGATGAATGCAACTTAACAGTTTAAGTATGATGGCATGACATATTATTTCATGAATGCAGCGGTTTAAACATGAACATGATATTTTGCAATGCATGACACGTCGTAACAAGAGCTACTAAACAATATTCATGATTTCACGATTTCACGAAAAACATGCATTCACAATGTGCACAGGGTTTACGCCTTTCAGCTTAAATTGTTGTACGGGCACACTTCTACGCTGAGTGATTGCTTAACCCTTCCCCTCTACGTGTGTATGGACTGGTGTCCATCTTCTGGATCACAAACCAGGAAGTGTGTATACATTTCATGCTTCTGGAACACGAGCCAGGAATTGTTTATACATTTCATGCTTCTGGAACATGAGCCAGAAATTGTTCTTTATTTGGCATAGGGGTGCACCTAGCCTCATTATATGATATAGGAGTCAAAATCCTACTTGACGCAGCTTACATTTCATTAGTAGCGTATGCTACACATTCATTACAAAACATTCGATGCATGAAATGACATGTGAAATGCAATACGATAGTATGAGAGCAGATATTGAATTGTGTACAGTTATATCAAAATAAATGTGACATGTGACTTGCAAGAACATGGCAAGGGTGTCGGATTTAGCTTCGTTGTCAAGCTAGATCAAGCATGGTGTCTAGGCGACAATCATTTCACCGCCTAGTCTCTTTTACCAAAAATCACAGAATGGCCTAAACATGGCCTAACAATCAACTGAGCAAGTTTCTTTTGCCTAAAATATTATTCTGCAACTCTCAGATCAACAATGGTCCAGAATATGTCTATGTGCTCAACCAATCACCAACCTACAGTTTCGTATTCATTTATCTTCAATTAGTGATTTAACCAAAACAATGAAACATTAAGATTTTAACTTGTTAAACAGGCGAGTGTTTGGGTTTCCTACGGCTCGGGATTATACCTTAACATGACGCGAGAGCTACACTGACGTCGGATAGCGATGTCAGGGGTTGGATCTGGCAGCGAGCGAGGTACGGCGACAACTAGAGACAACGGTAGCACGACGTGTGAACGGTAACGAGCAAGGGAAGTAGTCACGCCCCGATCTCCAGAATACCCGAAGCTTCTAAATTTTTTTCCCAAGTATCCTAAAGAGTGAGGGTGATGAGAGTGAAAAAGAGAGAATAAGGGGAAACTGAATATAAGGCCACTGTGAACATGCTGGGATAGTACAAGTGCAGCTCCATTTTAATACCAAACAACTCATATATAATATAGAACAACAACAACATATCATATATATAACAACTTCCATTTATATACATAATCCAGGTACACCACTACATATACACCGTCATCCTCCACCTCCAAAGACAACCATATCACACCACAACTACAGCTCACACCAAGTGCTATCCCTGAACCCAACTCCAAGTCACCACCAACCATGCTGTCCCTGCTACCTTAAAAATCGGGAGGAGCACGTCAATGCGTGCCCTAGTAGGAACCAACTTGGATTTGGAACACCGTTCTAAGGTTATCAAAACACAAGGCAAGGCAAGAGAAATAAGGCATGTAACTAAGTAATATAATGAAAAGTAGATAGCTAAACAAGGGGATCATACTTACGGTCCAATGTCGAGTTACTGCAAGAAAAGGGTTAGCACGAGTAACAATACAAGTATCATACAACCACAATCTAAAAAGGGAAACATATAAGTGTCAGAAGTTTAACATAGTGCCACCAATGAAGCAAGTAAGGGAAAAGGGAAGTGCTGTCAGTGGAAGAAGAACATGCAAGTTCTCATTTTATAATTGAATTAATTAATTGAATTAATTGGAACTTGGGTAAACTGTGTGATACCAGGTCCTGGACTTCACCCCAAATTTGGGGTGAATATAGCACACGACGCAGTGGACACGGGCACTGTACGCCTGGCCTCTCAGCTCCCACGTCCCTGGCAGGAGTGAGGACTCCCACAATAACACAACATCCATATGTCTCCTCCACTCCCGGTAAAGGCGAGTGGGTATAAATATCACATATCACATAATTATTTCCCCCCAACTTCTCAGTCCAGGCCTCATATCTACAATTTACTCAAATCCCACCTAAAACCCGGGTTTTGCTAACTCACCCTCATTAAAGAGGGTTGAGACTTATTCAATTTTAAAAGTTGACATCATAATTTATACGTTAGGGGTCATGATGGCATAGGTATGCACATATCACCTCAGCTGTCCATCATTAGACATAGGGTCATGCACTCACGTGACATGCCCTCTATCACAACACATCATCCTCTCACAAATACGGTGTACCCATGTCATTCAAGCCTCTAACTTCACTAATCATCACTGTGGCTCAAAGCCAACATTAACACATGCACATTCCTCAAATTACCGGATATTGCCTTCAATGGGGCATTTCATCGAACACGTGACGGGCGTCATTCATATCAAAGCAACACAATATCATTTAGATGTGCCAAGGGCATGAACATTCATTTCACCACATAACCATATTAAGCAAGAATAATGATGGCCAATTAACCACAATTAATGAGTAAGAACAGCATTTAATGAATTCAGCTTTCTGAAATTGCAGGAAGTGACAATACATGGCCATATAACATCAGTTTGCATTGAGAATTTGACAAATTATCCCAAATGAAAGTTATGTATAAATATATGTATGTATATATACATACATACATACATACACACACACACACACACACACACACACACATATATGTCATGGATTCAGAGATAAGATTTTATGTAAAAATATTAAGTAAGTGATTTATGGTGAATTATTTGGTGAAGTCTGTCAAATCTGTTTTTCAGACAGATTTCAGAGTCTATAAAGATTGATGTTTGTGGGCATGTTCTAGCCAGAATTTTGAAATATATACACTGTGATGAAATTTTAGAAAAACTTGTTAAATTTCCAATGAGACTAAGAACATCAAATTCCATTGTGTGTGCAGGTTATGATGTCAATTTTACTAAACTGTGTTCAGATTGATGATCAAACAGACATGTTGTAAAGATGGAATTTTTGCTCCTAATTTTTGAATTGAACATATATCAAAATTTATATGATTTTGGGGTAGAACTTCAAGATATACACAAGTATAATTTTTTCGAAGCTTTCAAGCCATAGGATCCAGAATTCAAGTAATAAC
This sequence comes from Scilla litardierei, assembly GCA_030789695.1. Classification (NCBI taxonomy): domain Eukaryota; kingdom Viridiplantae; phylum Streptophyta; class Magnoliopsida; order Asparagales; family Asparagaceae; genus Scilla; species Scilla litardierei. Next base: position 655,542,335 of record CM061142.1, on the reverse strand, counting down.
ACACATCAGAATTTCAGCTTTTCAAAGAAGTGATTTTGGATGGAATTTCAAGGGTAATTAGTGAAATTGCAACATGTCACATAAAATTTCAATCACCCCTAATACAAATTGAGTAAACATGATATCAAAACATAATAGCATGAAATGCTAAATGGATTTCCAAATCCAAGAAGATCCCTACCTCGAAAAGATTTCCTCTTCTCCTCCTCTTTCCCTTCATTCCATCTTCTTTTTCCTTGAAGCACCCAACCCTTTCTTGATTTTTAGGGGTTAAATTAGGGTTTGGATGGAAGAAGAATGAGATTAGGGGGAGGATGAACATGGCATGGGAAGGAGAGGGGAAATGAGAAAATAAGAGAAAAGGAGAGAAATCTCTAGATTTCCCTTTCTTTTTCTTCTTTCTTCTTTCTTCTTATTCCTTTCTTATCTTCTAAGAAAGGAATATTCCAAGGGAATATTCCATGAGGAAATGACCAAAGTACCCCCCCATCTTATAGGTAATTACAAGTTTGCCATTACTTTACCTACACACCATTTTAGTATATACGCACAGCACTTTTGGTCCAAATGACCATTTTGCCCCTCACCTTTCTAAAAATTTACGGGGGTTGCCATTGACCCCTAACCCCTTTCACACTAGCATGGCTTCCCGTCACACACCCATGCATTCATACACATGCATACATGCACCACACACCCATGTTTAATACATACACGTTAAATAATACACACGACGTCATTCACACTTCTCCTGTATTCACGACTCGCATTCTCTTCTCCTAGCCACATTTACGGCACAATCCCCATGTACTACATTACATTCATCGATATCCACATTTATTTCATGCCTACCCATGCATCGTAAGTAGAAATACCACGTCTATTCAGCAGAATACACGTATAGTGCAAAATAGGGCATTACATCCTACCCACCTTAAAATAAAGTCCGTCCTCGGACTTTCTAGGGTGTGAACCCTGCCAAGGTCAGCTAGGAATGATGGTCTTACTATCCATGAAGTATGAACAAGAATACATATTTACACCACCCTTATATACACTATATACTTTTTTGTCATCCACACGCATCTGTGTCACATACATATCACGGATACGTCTTACTATTCATCTAGTAGCACATCCACATCACTATATGCATTCACTACACCCACCCACCCACCCACCCCCCCACACAGAGGCATCCTTCACATAAATATCTAAGCACATATATATACACTAACAGATACAACACACACACATACCCCATACACCATAATACATTCAGGTATAAACGACTTACATCTTACATGTACATATATATACACACACACACACACATATACTTATACGTCTGTAACTATGCACAAACACATAACAATACACATTAATCTACACACTATTACTTGATAAACAGGGTCATTATCACGGTGTCACACCGTATGTACACCGGATCCCTATACACCTAATACTTAGCCATATAAGTTCACCCACATATAAGTTCACTCACAACTATATGCACATAAATATCTACATACACACAATATTTAGTCACATCCAACATACATCGACGTGCACTCACTAACACATGCATGATCAAGTCACGTAGGTCCGCAATCATAATTATAGATATATACACACATAATATCACATTCATAGCGATTCACCTACTGCCTCCCATAGATAGGCACATATACCACACACAATACACACAAGAGTGCACAAACATAATACGTTCCCTGCCATATGCTATATATATAACTACATTTGCACATCCTACGTACATACTGCCATAATAGTCAAATAATTATAAACATCCATCTACACCCCATACATGCGTATACATATAAATATGCAAACAAATATACACATTCTAATACCCACATATCAAACAGTTTCATTCACTTACATTCATCAAACATATACACCGATATTTCATATTTATCATGTCTATATCCACATTGCATATGTGTATACACACACATGCTCTGATACAGACCCACACATACATGCATACACACAGGAATACGCATTTTCCACGTACACCTAGATAGACAATCATGTCGGAAAGATTCACAAATAAACAAACAAGGATATATATATATAGGAGGGATCAAATGACCCCCAAAAATAACCCCCTAAAATAACCCCCTATCAAAAATCCTATGCGCCCCATTTTTTCAGAAGATCCGAACCGTTCATCTTGATCTCCACCCTTTAAATACCCGACCCACCAATTTTCAACCCGATCCCATGTGTTTTGCTCGTTCATCAACCATTCACAAAAGTTCTGTTCATGCGAAGCCGTTAAATTTGGGTCGGATGATGAACGGGCAAAACACACGGGATCGGGTTGAAAATTGGTGGGTCAAGTATTTAGAGGGTGGAGATCAAGATGAACGGTTCAGATCTTTCGAAAAAATGGGGGGCATATGATTTTTGATAGGGGGTTATTTTAGGGGGTTATTTTTGGGGGTCATTTGATCCCTCCTATATATATATTGTTTTTTTTTTGAAGAGTAAAAGTAATCTATAAACATGAACTCCTATATATATATATATATATATATATATATATATATATATATATATATATATAGTATATATATATAAGTATATATTTATTCAACCAATATACACACAACCATATATGCCTCTAATGCACACTACACATGCATGAACACATCTCTACACTCCATTATGACACCTATAATAGAAATACATACAACCATAATATGTATTCATACATGCACATCAACCAATGCATTACACGGATACTCTATATAACCCAATTATATGCACATACTTATTATGTACATGCAAGGGTATACATATCAATTCCATATATAGATATCTAAGCCTACACACAGCCAAATACATGTTTTCTTATACACACCAAATTATTATTCTAATAGTAGGTATGCACACCGACATGCATACATATCTATTAGGGTCCATGCAACCGTGCACATACATTCCCATGTATGGGCGCACACACACACATACACACATACTATACATATCCTGCTATTACACACCTACACAATCAAGCTACTCAAACTACATTAGCATATAGTCGGTAGCTACCCATACCACTATATACATAACATCCAATATATCCACACTTTTACTAGCATACTAGTACATACAAAAATAAGTGTATTTCAATATTCATACACATTCAGTAGATAGTCACACCCCATATACGTACAGATTCATATATTGCTACCTGCATATCAGAATAGGTATCATTCACATACATATACATATAACCACTCATAAGACATACACCAGTACACATTCAATAACAACAACACATATACACAATCACATCACGTTTGCTACAACACACCTACATATATACAAGTACCACATATACCAATAATCCTCCCTCATGCCACTATATATGAAAGGGTACATGCACTACATATACATCCAAATTATAGACACCATTCTACGGGTAAACGTATACACACACATATACATATTCCATAACTCCACTTAACCGTGCAAACCCATAGCAACCCCACTTATACATGCACTGTATAATCTCAAATCCTCACCTTCATCACATTCTACATATGGTACATGTCGCACTTATATCCCTATCCCGTAATAAGCACGGTGTAGAGCTAAGGGCCTCAACTTAGGTGAACGGGTCTAAAGCACCCTTAACCACCTTAGGATATATATACTCCAACCACCTTGGAGCATTACTCATATTGCACGTGTGTTTATTACTTATTTATATCACTACATACATACCATATATGGCTATAACACAACACCTATCTTCAGGCAATAATACAACCCACAAGCACAAACTAAATTAAGACAATATACCGGTTCATATAAGCAAATAAGCAGTATATAGACATACTCACAGTTATTTAAACTTTTAACGCACTAGGAATTCATACCCTAGCAATGCAACACTAGTGATATATATGTGCACTAAATTCCCACACATATATCTACACCCTCAACCCATACAAGCTCACATATATTCACACATATACACTTCCTCCCATAACCAAAGACAATATATACATTCTACTACTCTATCCATACAAGGCTAGATGTACACACATTGGTGCATTCCCCACATGAAACACAACGGTAAACCACATACATGCATTTATATCACATACGTACACACCCTCGCTCACGCCTCTACAAACATATAATATCCTCGCTAGCTGATATGTATCCACCAGTATACATTCACTGATAAACATATACATATCACATATACCTCAGAGTCACACAAGTATACCACACACATGCCTCACATATCTGTATCATGTACTTTTATATAGGCATAATATACATACACTCAAGTATTCACCCACCTAGTATATACACCCATGCAAATCCATATATCGCTACAAGCATCCAGGATACATGTAACGTTCATGTCATTCAAATATACGAGTATACTGCAACACATAAGCACAACAAATGCACTTATACACACGGGTTCACCCAGTAACATATACACATGTATACCAATAATATACATATATAGTATAATACACTGCAGAAAGTTCATCCCCGAACTCCCTAAAGCTAGAGGTTCAAGGGTGGATCACTCAAGGCTCTAAGGTCACTAAGGTCACTACCCACCTTAGGGTTAATCTATCCTAATCAAATATTGAAGCATTACGTGTACTATCCTTACGCACATCGCAGGTTCGAGACTTGCATGGGCAACCAAAAACTGTCACGCCCCGATCTCCAGAATACCCAGAGCTTCTAAATTTTTTTTCCAATTATCCTGAAGAGTGAGGGTGATGAGAGTGGAAAAAAGAGAATAAATGGAAACTGAATATGCAGGCCACTGTGCACATACTGGGATAGTACAAGTGCAGCTCCATTATAATATCAAACAACTCATAAATAATATAGAACAACAACAACATATCATATATATAACAACTTCCATTTGTATACATAATCCAGGTATACCACTACATATAAACGATCATCCTTCACCTCCCAAGACAACCATATCACACCACAACTACAGCTCACACCAAGTGCTACCCCTGAACCCAACTCCAAGTCACCACCAACCATGCTGCCCCTGCTACCTTAAAAATAGGGGGAGCACGTCAATGCGTGCCCCAGTAGGAACCAACTTGGATTTGGAACACCGTTCTAAGGTTATCAAACCACAAGGCAAGGCCGGAGAAATAAGGCATGTAACTAAGTAATATAATGAAAAGTAAATAGCTAAACAAGTGGATCATACCTACGGTCCAATGTCGAGTTACTGCAAGAAAAGGGTTAGCACGAGTAACAATACAAGTATCATACAACCACAATCTAAAAAGGGAAATACAAGTGTCAGAAGTTTAACATAGTGCCACCAGTGAAGCAAGTAAGGGAAAAGGTAAGTGCTGTCAGCAGAAGAAGAACATGCAAGTTCTCATTTTATAATTGAATTAATTGGAACTTGGGTAAACTGTGTGATACCAGGTCCTGGACTTCACCCCAAATTTGGTGTGAATATATCACACGACGCAGTGGACACAGGTACTGTACGCCGGGCCTCTCAGCTCCCCCGTTCCTCGCAGGAGTAAGGCCTCCCACAATAACACAACATCTGTATGTCTCCTCCACTCCCGGTAAAGGCGAGTGGGTATAAATATCACATATCACATAATCATTTCCCCCAACTTCTCAGTCCAGGTCTCATATCCACAATTTACTCAAATCCCACCTAAAACCCGGGTTTTGCTAACTCACCCTCATTAGAGAGGATTGAGACTTATTCAATTTTAAAATTTGACATCATAAGTGACACGTTAGGGGTCATGATGGCATGGGTATGCACATATCACCTCAGTTGTCCATCATTAGACATAGGGTCATGCACTCACGTGACTTGCCCTCTATCACAACACATCATCCTCTCACAAATACGGTGTACCCATGCCATTCAAGCCTCTAACTTCACAAATCATCACTGTGGCTCAAAGCCAACATTAACACATGCACATTCCTCAAATTACCGGATATTGCCTTCAATGAGGCATTTCATCGAACACATGACGGGCGTCATTCATACCAAAGCAACACAATATCATTTAGATGTGCCATGGGTATGAACATTCATTTCACCATACAACCATATTAAGCAAGAATAATGATGGCCAATTAACCACAATTAATGAGTAAGAATAGCACTTAATGAATTCAACTTGTTGAAATTGCAGGAAGTGACAATACATGGCCATATAACATCAGTTCGCATTGAGAATTTGACAAATTGTCCCAAATGAAAGTTATAGATATATTAGTCCTGGATTCACAGATAAAATTTCATGCAAAAATATTAAGTAAGTGATTTATGGTGAATTATTTGGTGAAGTCTGTCAAATCTGTTTTTCAGACAGATTTCAGAGTCTATAAAGATTACTGTTTGTGGGCATGTTCTAGCCAGAATTTTGAAATATATACACTGTGATGAAATTTTAGAAAAACTTGTTAACTTTCTAACGAGACTATGAACATCAAATTCCATTGTGTGTGCAGGTACTGAGGTCAATTTTACTAAACTGTGTTCAGATTGATGATCAAACAGACATGTTGTAAAGATGGAATGTTTGCTCCTAATTTCTGAATTGAACATATATCAAAATTTATATAATTTTGGGGTAGAACTTCAAGATATACACAATTATAATTTTTTCGAAGCTTTCAAGCCACAGAATGCAGAATTCAAGTAAAAACACACATCAGAATTTCCAACTTTTCAAAGAAGTGATTTTGGATGGAATTTCAAGGGTAATTAGTGAAATTGCAACATGTCACATAAAATTTCAATCACCCCTATTACAAATTGAGTAAACATGATATCAAAACATAATAGCATGAAACCCTAAATGGATTTCCAAATCCAAGAAGATCCCTACCTCGAAAACTTGATTTCCTCTTCTCCTCCTCTTTCCCCTCATTCCATCTTCTTTCTCCTTGAAGCACCCAATGCTTACTTGATTTTTAAGGATTAAATTAGTGTTTGGATGGAAGAAGAATGAGATTAGGGGGAAGGTGTGGCCGGCCATGGCATAGGAAGGAGAGGGGAAATGAGAAAATGAGAGAAAAAGAGAGAAATCTTTAGATTTCCCTTTCTTTTTCTTCTCTCTTCTTTTTCCTTTCTTATCTTCCAAGAAAGGAATATTCCAAGAGAATATTCCATGAGGAAATGATCAAAGTACCCCCATCTTATAGGTAATTACAAGTTTACCATTACTTTACGTACACACCATTTTAGATGTACGCACAGCACTTTTGGTCCAAATGACCATTTTGCCCCTCACCTTTCTAAAAATTTACGGGGGTTGCCATTAACCCCTAACCCCTTTCACACTAGCATGGCTTTCCTTCACACACCCATGCATGCCTACACATGCATACATGCACCATACACCCATGTTTAATACATACACGTTAAATAATACACACGACGTCATTCACACTTCTCCCGTATTCACGACTCGCATTCTCTTCTCCTAGCCACATATTACGGCACAACCCCCATGTACTACGTTAAATTCATCGATATCCACGTTTATTTCATGCCTACCCATGCATCGTAAGTAGAATACCACGTGTGTTCAGCAGAATACACGTATAGTACAAAATAGGGCATTACAGAAGTTGCGGCCTGCTGTTGCACTCGGATCCGGGGGTCGATAGGGGCACGGCCTGCTGTTGTTGGGTTGCATGCACAGCGAGGAGGGGAGAGGGTGGACTGCGGTAGTTTTAGGGGGTTGCGTAGGTGATTGTCGCTGGGACGGGCTGTTTTTGTGAAGGATGAAGAGCAGGTAGCCGGCAAAGGGCGAAGAGATGGGGGGTGTCACGGCCTAGGGGAGAGGGGCAAGTCTGCTGTAGGCCGGTGGCTAGGAGGTTGGCCGGCGGCAAAATGACAGGGCGTGGGTTTTTGGGGTGAAAACGGCAGATTTCAAGAGGGGAGATGGCAGTTTGTGGCTTGGGGAGGACTGATCGACAGTGTGGAGGGGTTTGCAGGCAGTTTGGGGGTGGCCGGAGGCTGGAGCAAGGGGGATGCGTCGGCTGGGTGGCTGGCCGTGAGTTGATGGTGGGGATCGGTAGTTTTGATGTGGAGGGGGACAGATTTTGTGCGGCTAGGGGGTAGGGAGAGGGCTGTTTATGAGTGGAGGAGGGTGGCACGTGGTGGTGGTTGGCTGGAGTTGGGGTTGGCCGGAGGTGATGGCCGTGGAGATGGGGCCGGTGGCAAGGGGCAAGGAGGGTGTGGCACGTTGATGTCGGCTGCGTTCTTAACAAACCCTAAGCTAGAGCGTGCATGAGTTTCAAAACAATGAGGGGTTTTGCTAAAATGGTAGAATAGGGGTGCACTTAAGCTTGATTGGAGAGAGTGTGTGTGTGAGGGGGGAGGGTAGAATTAGTGTGGTAGATAGCTAGGAGTATGATAACATGTTACGCATGATATCGTATAGGTTTGAATAGATTATTTAATTCGTGATTAACTAAGGTAATTATAGGTTGAAGATAATTAGGGTGAAGGGTCGGTCTAACAGTGTCCAATAATTACAAGAAAAATATCGAGACGATCGTGTCGATGAGAAGATCAAGAATTTGATGATCGGTCATGGGCTAGGTCAACAAAAAACGGAACTAAAAATAAAAAGGTCAAACGTCGAAGTCTAAAGTTACGACACCCCTTTAAACAAAGCTGTTTTGTGGAAGAATGGGCTGTGAAATGACATTCACGAAAAACTGCACAAATAAGTACTCTCTCAAATGGTCACAACGATATATAACTTCGCGCGTTTGGGATACAAGAGGAGGTCACAAAAATATGCGTACGAACAAGAAGGTACGTGCATGAAAAACTTACGGTCGAAAAGCGACCGTGATATCCTACCCATCTTAGAGCAACGTCCGTCCTCGGACTTTCTAACTAAAATATATCTAGCCATTCTAGTAACTACCCCAATCATATCACACTATAATTCAAACCATGTATAGTTACTACAAGTGCTTATATATGCACTAGGTAGTTAAACATTAATACTACAAGCATGCATATTTATACACATTCTATACTTATACTTATCATAGACAGTCAAATTCATACACGTACTTCAATCATTCATATAGTCACGTACTTCCCCTATATAACTATCACTCACTTATGACATAAACATGGTACAAATACCTACATAAAAATAGTTCACACCAGCAAATACAATCGTAGTACTTCACGCATTGATAACTAGTTATGCACAAAACAACCATGGATATACTACTCCCTCATGTCTCCTAGTGGACATCCAACACCAAACATATCAACACATGTAATCACACTATACAATATTAAATCATGTTTGCTATATCTATTATACATTCACCACTACTATAAATACACAAATATATAGTTCGTCAAATACACGCAGATACTTCACCATATATACACATCACATACAATCCTATAAATATATTAAGACAAAACACACATACCATAGTCGCAACACCTATAGCTAAGCACATACTTACATGTACATGGTGCATGCCCACATACGCTAATATACTATTCATACATGCCACTCACACCACTATATACTTAGCACATTCTACACACCTAGTTTAACTAGCATATATACATTCAGACATGTAAGTCCTTCGTAAATAAATATACTACAAGACCAACACCTATAACTATATAATGGTATAGCCACCCACAACCATGGGTATAACGTAACCATGCACAACCAAACTTATCACTATACACATATCATCCATTACTCTGTTCATAGCACTGTACACCAACCACATACAAATATAACAATATACTTAGAGTATACCCACTCAAGCATGAGTGAGACTTAAGGACCCATACAAGAACCAGAATACTTATATTCATAACACGATATGTATACCTATACCAACACACAGTGACGGATCCAGGAATTGAATTCAGAGGGGCACAATTTCCTTAGACGAATCAAATTTTTTGGAAAAAGAGTCACATAAATTTCGAAAAAACTAACATACTATAAGTTAAAGAAATTCGGATAATGTTACTTATGCTATAACTACCTCGAGAGTACTACAAAAAAATAACTACCTTGAGAACGCCGACCTGTTTGCCTGATGGCTGATGCGAAACCCAAGGATAGATCAAAAGTGTTGACAAACAACTGTTCCTTTGCAAAACCAAGGAAAAAAATACATGTCTTTAAGGAGGTAAAAATTTATATACCTTGAGATTCTGAGGACACCGCCAAATAACAATGATAACTAGCTAACAAGTTGAGATTCTTAGAACTCATCCCTGTTTTGTATTTTAAAGAGGCAAAAATACAAACTGCGTATTTTAAGCGAGCAAAAAAGAAGTCATTATAAAGCAAATCATTTTGTCAAATCATAATGGCTGATGTGAAATCCAATGACCAACCACTCGTTCCTTTGCAAAACCCGTGTAAAAAAATAACCGCGGTGCCTTTGCAAAACCTAAGGGGAAAAAGCCTTTGAAAATATAAATAACCATGATAATTCCCTTAATAGAAGGGTATAAATATGTTTAAGAGGTGGAAAAAATTTAAGAATTGCTAGGTCCGAGATTTGAACACAGGTTGCCAACATAGGATTCACGCAGTCCTACCACCAAGCCAGCTTGTTGTTGGTGTTTTTCTTTGAAATTTATACGTAAATACTATGTTGCCATGATAATTCCCTCACTAAGGGAAAAAAATAAAAAGTAAACATTCAAATTAACCATTGCATGGCCTGGGATTTGAACCCAGGTTGACAACCCTAACATTCACGCGGTCTACCACCAAGCTAGCCTGCTAGTTCTGTTATAATGTGAACGTTATTCTTAATATGATTGTCATATTAAAAATTTTAATACAAGGGTACAAGTATATTTTTTTTCCTCGATTTTTCAGGGGGGCACGTGCCCCCCCTGGCCCCTACCTGGCTCCGTCCCTGCCAACACACCACTCTTTTATATATATATACACACACACACACCAACGTAATCATATTACTCGTCACACTATACAGGTAAAAACACATGCTATTAGATACACACAATAATATCAACCACACTTTATATTTAGTCACGTCGACGGGAAGGAGAATGCTCTTGAGCCTTTCCCTGATGGTTCGGACTGGTAGTTTGATTGCAGGTGTTCCACGATTCTGCGCTTGCCAAAAAGTCATGGCGAGAACACGGCTCCCTGTACCCTTTGCTCTGAGATCTGTTGCTGCTGCTTAGAATTCTATTCCTTATCAGCGTGTTTTCGGCTGTTTTGTGTAATGTTACCCATATTAATTTTTTGTAATCGAAACTTGTTAGTAATCGATCATTTTTTTGGGTGATTTTGTTTGTTGCTGGATGTGTTCATGGTTTGTGTTCGTCGAGCTCGATTTCATGTATCTACTAATAGTGAATTTCATAAATCTACTGGCACTTTTAGGTTTGTCGATGCTGCCTTCTGGTTATTGATCAAGTGTGTTCATCTCCTGAGAATAATGGGCTTCGTATTTTTGTCATCTTTTTGGCTGACAAGTAGCAAACCATCACTAAAAATGATATGAATTAAGTCACTTAAACAAACTCATACATTACTATTAAGGGAAGTGAATTACTCCAAAAGAAATGCAGGTGGTAAACTATATGGGAGTTCATTTGCGCATCCACCGTTTTACTTTGCACACATACCACTTGTTTACAAGTAGGTGGTAAACTTGTTTACAAGTAGGTGGGTGATCACGATATCGTAGAGGAACATCGTGTTCTTCTTCCAGATCTTGTACTCTTCGTTCATCAGTCGCTCCTCCACCTCGCCCCTAACCTCTTCCTCGTACATCACCATTCTTTTGAAAAAAAATGGTGAGAAACAGGGATGGGGATGCGGGGGAAATGGGTAGAGAAGATCGGGGTGAGGAATGAATTTTTTTTGGGGGGGGGATGGCAAACTTGTAAATAAGTGGTATGTGCGTGGAGAAAAAAATTTAGTGTCAAGCTTGTAAATAAGTGGTAAGTGTGCTGAGTAAAAACGACATGTGCGCAAATGAACTCCCAAGCTGTATTTTGGGAGATATTTTTATTGGTTCCAATATAAAGGTCTATTTTTAACAGGATCATTTTAAACATGTATTTTTGGGGTTGGCAGCTGCAATGCATAAGTGTGTAAACCCTAGGAGATGTGTTCTGTTTTAACAATGAAAATTGCTATATGGGGTGAAAAGGGGATAGATTTAGGTTGATTAGAAAGAGTGAGTGAGAGGGGGTGCAACTAGTGTGACAAATAGCTAGGTGAATAACATGTGATACGTATCAAAACCTAGAGATATGATTAAGATTTAATTAAGATTTCAAATTCGAATTAATTAGGGCTAAGTATAGGTCGAAAGTGATTAGGTCGATAGGTCGGTCTAACAGTGTCCGATAAATCTAAGAAAAATATCGGAACGAACGTGTCGACGAGAGCATCGAGACTAAGATAATCGGACACGGTCTAGGTTAACGAAAAACAGAACTAAAAATAAAAAGGTCAAACATTGAAGTCTAAAGTTACGACACCCCTTCGAACAGAGCTGTTTTGTGGAAGAATGAGACGTGAAATGACGTTCATGAAAAATTCCACAAATAAGTACTCTCTCAGAGGGTCACAAAGACATATTACTTCGTGCGTTTGGGATACAAGAGGAGGTCACAAAAATACGCGTACGAATAAGAAGATACGCACACGAAAACATACGGTCGAAAAGCGACCGTGACATCCTACCCACCTTAGAGCAAAGTCTGTCCTCGGACTTTCTAACTAAAAATATATCTAGCCATTCTAGTAACTACCCCAATTATATCACACCACATTTCATACCATGTATAGTTATTACAGGTGCTCATATATGCACTAGGTAGTCAAACATTAATACTACAAACATGTATATATATGCACATTCTATACTTATACCTATCATAGACAGTCAAATTCATACATGTACTTCAATCATTCGTATAGTCACGTACATCCCTTATATAACTATCACTCACTCATCACATAACCATGGTACAGATACATACATAAAAAAATAGTTTCACACTAGCAAATACAATCGTAGCACTTTACGTATAGATAACTGTATGTACAAACAAACATGGATATACTACTCCCTTATGTCTCCTAGTGTACATTCAACACCAAACATATCAACACATGCAATCACACCATACAATATTAAATCATGTTTGCTATATCTAATATACATTCACCCCTTCTATAAATACACAAATATATAGTTATTCAAATACATGCAGATACTTCATCATATATACATATCACATACAATCATATAAGTATATTCAAGACACCACACATACCATGGCCGCAAACACCTATATCTAAGCACATACTTACCCGTGCGTGGTGCACACCCACACATGCTAATATACTATTCATACATGCCACTCATACCACTATATACTTAAAACATTCTACACACCTAGTTTAGCTAGAATATATACATTCAAACATGTAAAACCTTAGTAAATAACTATACTACAAGACCAACACCTATAACTATATAATGGTATAGCCACCTACAACCATGTCCGGAACGTAACCATGTACAACCAAACCTTTCACTATACACACATCATCCATTACTATGTTCATAGCACTATACACAAACCACAAACAAATATAATTATATACTTAGAGTATACCCACTCAAGCATGAGTGCGGCTCAAAGACCCATACAAGAACCAGAATACTTTATATTCATAACACGATATTTATACATATACAAACACACCGCTATTACACTCACGCGCACGCACGCACACACGCACACACACCAACGTAATCATATCACTCGTCACACTATACAGGTAAAAACACATGCTATAATATACACAATAATATCAATCACACTTTATATTTAGTCAAGTAACACCCTCATAATGCAATCACTTTACACACTATAATAATATTACAAATATCAGTACACGTATACAATTATAATACACTATCCTATGCATGCATATATCGTATAGTCACATACATATTACTACACACATTCCATTGCATGCATACCATATTTACACCTTATATGCTTACCACATATCTACACAAAACATAGACATACATGTAATATATTCATACCATAGAAATTTGCATATAATTAGTACACTATTACATATAACTATCCATAGTTACGACATAAAATAATCGTGTATAGCTCATGGTATACATGTACACTCACAACATCCCGTAAAGGCAAGCAGTAGTATACAAAATTATAACCCTATTACCATACGTATATCACACATATTCATACAGTATGTACATATCTACCTATGACTAAGCACATACATATCTACGTACGAGCACACGCTCATATGTACTAACATATAGATCATATAATAAGCCTGTACACTTAACTATATATACACCTATTATCATTACACCTAACATGCACATGACTTTACTAGTATACCATTTCAAACATTTACAAGTACCTTCAAACCACATACACCACTAGTAGATATTCCAACACTAATTCTAAAATACACAGACATCCCTAAAGTGGTATAGCTATCCACACATATATTTATAAATACTATCATTTATACAACTTCACATATATCATGAATAACACTGAGTATACATATATAACACACGAGACAATCATTAATATACTAAGAGTAGCAGACTCATACATGGGTGGTACCCGGAGGTTTACAAACACTGGTCCACACACTCTACCTATATACATGCACCACGACAACATCACAATAACACTAATGGGCCCACCATACTGTACTAAGGTTGACATAGGCAACGACAAGCACTAGTAGGATGATTAAACAATAGTAAGGGAACCGAAATCAAATAGTGTAACGAAACAAGATCGGAATGAACGTGTTAGAAGAGGCGAGGATAAGGAGATAGCTTGGTTAGGTGAAACAGAGATATGATTGTGAATATTTAAGTAAGGAAAAGAAAGATATAATAATATCATTATAAAATACAGAAGAATAGTGTGTAGATGATATACGTTAAAATACGAAGTAGGGATTAGACGAAAAAATATAAAAACGGACATACTTGAAAAGTTGGAGTTCTTTTTCGCATAAAAAATATTTAGAGGTCGTTACAATGAGTTGTTTGAAATAAGTTTGAGTAGTATATATAATAGGAGAAGAAATGGTATATTTGATTATAGAAAAGTCATTATATGAAGGAAATAAGTTATTCACATGAGTATAAAAGATATAGGTTAGAAAATATTATAAGGTAGTAGTTTAAAGATTTCGGCAAAAAAGTTTCGAAATTCAAAGAATGAATTTAAGTCAACTGAAGGGTATGAAGTCTAAGCTCATGCTAACAGTTTTCAAAGAATTTAAACTGGGAGAGGAATTCAAAAATAATAGTATTGAAAATACTTTTCGAAGGATCAAGATGGTAATGGGGAAGATTCAACGATTGAGGATGAACGACATAGAGAATCACGTGAATAGAAAGCAAGGAAGTGAATCAAATATTCAAAACGTAAATATGACTGGGAAATAATTTAGTGAATCTGCTACGATGGGATTCTATTGTCATCAATTCAAAAGTGTAATGATTAGGAAAATGATAGAAATCAGGGGTTTTAATTACCGGGTCGACTAAAAATTTGGAGAAATTTAGTACTAAGACTTTCTAATGAACTAGACTATAATAGAGATCTCAGGAAAAGGGTCCTTAGAGGATCAAGATTACGTTCTGCTGGGCCCGAAATGATGGACCCAAGCGAACGACTAAAGGAAAAACTCTAGAAATCTAATATGGTCAGAGCTGGGTGAGAGGCTACTAGGGTATCCTAAAACGAGTACGACTAAATCTTAACGAAGGCACCTGACTATCAAACTAGGACGTCTATCTAAGTCTTCCTACCATCTAAGATAAGGAGAACGTTCACATCAGACTCAAATTTTATGACTCGAATGTTTCGAATGTTTCAATGGATGTTTTATTATTATCATTGTTTCGATATTTCGCACGTGCAACGACCTGCATGAGCCACCACAAAAACCTGTCACGCCCCGCTACCCAAGTATGGAAGGCCAGACGTGAAGAGGTCCGCTCAGACTTGAAGCTATGAAGCTACAATCTCATAGGCGTCTGTGTGTTCATCCATTCACAGATTCTTGCATTGCAATGAAACAACAACAATAATAAGTATGAACGCAGGCAATAAAATAACCAACATTCGAAACATCCATTTTATTATTCCAAACATCCACAGATATAATCATAAAATAAAGGTACAAGAGTCTGAAAATGAAAGGCCCTAAGCATGGCCAAAACTAAAACAAGAGAAGGTGCTACGCACCAAACAACCTAACAGCAGCTATTAGGAAACAACTGCAACTAGTGAAAAGCCTCCAGCTGAGACTAAGACAGAACTCAGGTATCCTTAAACTGAACGTTAGCAGAAGCCTCAAGCATAACATCAGCAACCTGGTAGTCCTCAGCAACTACCTCAGACTCAAAGCCTGACATGTGACACCCAAAGAGAAAAGGGCACATGTCAGCAAAAATCTCCAAAAAGGAAAAGGAAGACTTTTGTGCAAGGAAACATAAAGTACAGCAGTTATAAGATGAATGCAGCTTAGCAGTTTAAGTATGATGACATGGCATATTATATCATGAATGCAGCAGTTTAAACATGAACATGATAATTTGCAATGCATGACACGTCGTAGCAAGAGCTACTAAACAATATTCACGATTTCACGATTTCATGAAAAACATGCATCCATGATGTGCACAGGGTTTACGCCTTTCAGCTGAAGCTGTTGTACATGCACACTTCTACGCTGAGTGATCGCTTAATCCTACCTCTCCACATGTGTATGGACTGGCGCCCATCTTTTGGATCATGAGCCAGGAAGTGTTTAGACATTTCATGCTTCTGAAACACGAGCCAGGAATTGTTTATACATTTCATGCTTCTGGAACACGAGCCAGGAATTGTTTATACATTTCATGCTTCTGGAACACGAGCCATGAATTGTTCTTTATTTGGCATAGGGGTGCACCTAGCCTCATTACATGATATTGGAGTCAAAATCTTACTCGCCGCAGCTTACATTACATTAGTAGCATGTGCTACACATTCATTATAAGACATTCAATGCATGAAATGACATGTGATATGCAATACGATAGTATGAGAGAAGATATTGAATTGCGTACAGTTGTATCAAAATAAACGTGACATGTGACATGCATGAACATGGCAAGGGTGTCGGATCTAGCTTCGTTGTCAAGCTAGATCTAGCATGGTGTCTAGGTAACTATCATTTCACCGCCTAGTCTCTTTTACACAAAATCACAGAATGGATTAAACATGGCCAAACAATCAACTGAGCAAGTTTCACTTCCCTAAAATATCGTGCTGCAACTCTCAGATCAACAATGGTCCAGAATCTGTATACGTGCTCAACCAATCACCAACCTACAATCCTGTATTCATTTATCTTCAATTAGTGATTTAACCAAAACAATGACAACAGACGGGTGTTTGGGTTTCTTACTGATCGGGATTATACCTTAACACGACGCGAGAGCTACACTAACGTCGGGTAGCGACATCAGGAGTTGGATCCGGTAGCGAGCGAGGTACGTTGACAACTAGAGACAACGGTAGCACGACGCACGAATGGCAGCGAGCAAGGGAAGTTATGGCCTGCTGTTGTTGCACGCGGATCCGGGGGTCGACAGGTGCGTGACCTGCTGCTGTTGGGTTGCGTGAACAGCGAGGAGGGGAGAGGGTGGACTGTGGCAGTTTTAAGGGGTTGTGTGGGTAATTGCAGCTGCGAGGGGCTGTTTTTGTGGAGGAGGAAGAGCAGGTGGCTGGCAAGGGGCGAAGAGATGGGGGTGTCATGGCCTAGGGGAGAGGGGCAGGTCTGCTGTAGGCCGGCGGCAAGGAGGTTGGCCGACGGTAAAATGACAGGCTGTGGGTTTTTAGGGTGAAAACGGCAGATTTCAAGAGGGAAGATCGCAGTTTGTGGCTTGGGGAGGACTGATCGGTAGTGTGGATGGGTTTGCAGGCGGTTTGGGGGTAGCCGAAGGCCGGAGCAAGGGGATGCACCAGCAGGGTGGCTGGCCGTAAGTTGATGGTGGGGATCGGCAGTTTTGATGTGGAGGGGGACAGATTTTGTGCGGCTAGGGGGTAGGGAGAGGGTTGTTTATGAGTGGAGGAGGGTGGCGCGTGGTGGTGGTTGGCCGGAGTTGGGGTTGGCCGGAGGTGATGGCCGTGGAGATGGGGTCGGCGGCAAGGGGCAAGGAGGGTGCGGCATGTTGATGGCGGCTGCGTTCTCAACAAACCCTAAGCTAGAGTGTGCGTGAGTTTCAAAACAATGAGGGGTTTTGCTAAAATGGGTAGAATAGTGGTGCACTTAAGCTTGATTGGAGAGAGTGTGTGTGTGAGGTGGAGGGTAGAATTAGTGTGGTCAATAGCTAGGAGAATAATAACATGTTACACATGATATCCTATATGTTTGGATAGATTATTTAATTAGGGATTAACTAGGCTAATTATAGGTTGAAGATATTTAGGGTGAAGAGTCGGTCTAACGGTGTCCGATAATTACAGGAAAAATATCAGGACGATCGTGTCGACGAGAGGATCGAGAATTTGATGATCGGTCATGGGCTAGGTCAACGAAAAATAGAACTAAAAATAAAAAGGTCAAACGTCGAAGTCTAAAGGTACGACACCCCTTCAAACAAAGCTGTGTTGTGGAAGAATGAGCCGTGAAATGACGTTCACTCTTAGAGGGTCACAACGATATATAACTTCATGCATTCGGGATATAAGAAGAGGTCACAAAAATATGAGTATGAACAAGAAGGTTGATCACTCCATATTTTACACCTTTTTTCCGCATGTTTTCACGCCATTTCGATTGCTCATATTGCGTTTTTCAAGATTATTCGACAATATTGCGATGCTTTTCACTATTTCTTGTTTTTGTCGGATTTCAGGAAATATGGAGCGATCAGGAGCAAAAATGAGCTTAAAGGATTTGCACCCACTCTGGAGTGTCAACCATGGCCCTTTTGAGGGTTATTCTGCAATGGAAAACGAGTGGAAGAAGAAAGAACGTCGTAGGAGCGACGAGGAAGCGAAAAGATGGAGATTGGGCATTTTCAGCATGCCACTCGGCCGAGTGAAGGAGTCACTCGGCCGAGCATTAAGACCCTGCTCGGCCGGCCAGATCGGACACGCAACAGAGATGTATCAGCGTGCACTCAGCCGAGCATCGCACGCCCACTCGGCCGAGTGCGGAGACTCCGTCCGCCCGAGTGGCACCCAGACGATGGCAAGCCAAAATGTCCAACTCTCTGTAATCCGTCAGTCGACTACGAGCTCCGACTCGGCGGAGTTCCAAAAGCCCCTCGGCCGAGTGACATTTGCCACTCGGCCGAGTGACGCCGAGGACACGCAGCGCCCAGATTTTCAGCCAGCCTCCCACTCTTTTGCAATCTGCTATCATTCTAGCAACCAAATTATTTTTCTCATATTTTTTATGGATAGTAGACTTCATGACGGTTCCAACGCCGCCAAGAACGTGCAAATTGGAGGTCGGATGAAATCTGGAGAATTTCTGCAAGTTGATGCTGTAGTGCTGGAATTTCCACTCGACCGAGTCACATTTTCCACTCGGCCGAGTCGGCGACAGGCCCAGATTTTAAGTTGCGGTTTGGGCTGTTTTTGGGCACGAATTTGAGGGGTTTTCTAGGGTTTCTTGTTAGGGTTTTGGGGGAGTATTTAAGGGTTTTGTAGCCACCATTAGAGGGGAGCCCTATTATGTTTTCTTAGCCCTCATATGTTTTTCTTAGGATTATTTTAGAGGTTAGGCCATGCCCTAGGCCCCCTCTTGGATCTAAAAGCTTGTATTTTGGATTCAAGATCTTCATCAAGCTAAGTATTTTCTTCTTTTTATTTGAATCTTTGTTTTTCTATCTTTTTGTATGCAAGCAATGATTTCTATTGATTCTCATATCCTTATTGCTATGCTAGAGTAGATTTGTTGTTCGAGGGCTTGGGGATGAACCCTATGAATCTAATTTCAGATTTGTGATGAATGAATTCCTAAATTGCTAGAATTGCTAGGAGGTTAGGTTGTGATCGATTTATTACGGATAGCTAGGGATTTCCATCGATTGGGGTTTGCAAGAGATTGGATTCTGATCGATAGGAAGGCCTAGATATTCGATTTAGGTTTACAATTGGGTTTCTCTAGATTTGGTTTGCAAGAGATTGGATCAAAGCTAGGATTTTTAATTGTAAACCTATACACATATTCGTTTGCAAGAGATTGGACGAATACGAACTATCACAACCTAGATCGTAACTCGAGTTTGCACGAGAGTGGGCTCGAGGGGCGATTGAACGATGATGTCGATCCTAGTGCTAGTGGCATAGGTTAGGGTTTGCAAGAGATTGGACCCGAGCCTAGGTTTGCTATAGACCGGCAATAGCGCGAGAGCGTGAGCTTGGTTCTTTATTCAGTTACGACTAGTTCACCTCAACACAAGTCTAGTAATATTGAGATTCACTATTCACAATGATGAATGATGATTCGTAGTGGGGATTCCCTAGCTCTAGACGCTTTTATTATCTTATATTTGAATCGATATTTTATCCGACTTCTTTATCACCGACACCGACATCCACCACCATTTCCATTATATCACTCCATAACCATCTCCACCAATAAAACATTCGTAGTCGAGCCAACCTAAGATAGATTGGAGCCAACACCACCTCCTCGTGTTCGATACCCGCTCGCCGCTACACCGTGCGCTTGCGGTAAAACTACAATCGTTCTCCGGATGCATATCCGGGGCGATCAAGTTTTTGGCGCCGTTGCCGGGGAGGTGTTTCCCGTTGGGTGCCAATTTGTCACAATTAGGTTGATTAGACTACGAAAAAAAAATTTAATTTAAGAAAAAAGGAAATTTTCACCCCCGCCACCATTATTATCATTTCTATATTCTTTTGTGCCACTGATATCTTTTCTCCAGGTATTTATCTTCGTTGATCAGGTGCTATGGATTATACTACGTGGACCACAGATTTTGATCAGAGTGTTCAGATGGGAGATTACTATTTTGATCAGAGTGCTCAGATGGGAGAATACTATTATGATCAGAGTGCTCAGACGGGAGAATACTATTTTGATCAGAGTGCTCAGATGGGAGAATACTTTTTTAAGGAGATGCACTGGCCCGAGCTTGATGAGAGACAAAGGATCTTTTTTGATGAGATGCATGCACACCAGGTTGAAATGCAAGCCGGGCATGAAAAGAGTAACCTTCTATTGGAACGGGTGAAGAGGCAACTTGAAATGAATGCGCTCATGTTTAAGGTTGCGATGATTCCCAAAGATATCAGTTCTGTTCCTTCATCTTATGGGCAAGAAGCATCTCCAATCATATTACCAGAGCCAGAATGTGCCGCCGTCGATCCCACATCCTACAATACAGCTGTTGCATATGAAGAGTGGATGGACGAAAGTACAGTGGAGGAAGCAGAAATTGATCCACCAGCGCAGCCAGAGGAGGATGGATTTCAGAGATTATTGGAGGGTCTCTTGGAGTCAGTGAGGTTTACCAGTTCAGAGAGCATTACAGCAGGTGATGCATTTGAGCTACGATTTGCAGATTTTGTTATGAACCGTGTTTCAGCTGCAGGAACAATTGAGGAGGACATCCATGTCAGTCTTGAGGGGGATAGACTATATTTTCGGATTGCTTGCAGGCATTCCCCTCCACATGATACATCCCCACAAGCTGACACACCTGAGCAGCCAGCATCACCATCCCATAGAGAGCCTACATTGATAGTTGATGAGAAGGCAAAGGAGCACACTATCGAGCCAGAGCATATTGCCGAGGAGGCCTCACATACGGAGCCAGAGCATGCTTTTGAGGAGGCCTTACACACAGAGCCAGAGCTTATCACCGAGGAGGTCATGCATCGGGACGAGGACACAGCCATTCATGAGGATCCCGAGCACTATTCTCCTCCATTAGAGCTCCCGCAGCCACCTCATCCTTTCACTGACGTCGAGGACTATCCCACAGAGCTTACTGCTCCCACTCAGGGAGATATTTTTACCCATTCCATTTCTGAATCATGTATTCCATTTGATATTTATTTTGATTCAGATATTTTTGACACGTCGTACCTCTTGCAGCACACATACGATTATGGACCGGATGTATGCTTGGACGTGTCACAGTCTGACGAGCCTATCGAAGAGGTCCACACCTATGATCCAGATTTACCTGAGCAGCTGAGAGAGGACACCACGGAGATAGCTATCAAGGCACAAGAGGATATTAGATTATTTCCAGGGAAGTATCGTCCACCATTATTTATTCCATATATTTCTATAGACGATCCTCTTTGGGATACTTTTATTATGAGGGTGAATTTTTTGCAGCGAACTGATGCATCCTATTCTCTGTAGGGTACAGGTGGAGTCCTTGTGGGAATGTTGGAGGATGCATTGCTGGAGTTCGATGGAGTCCGTGGACATACGCGCCTGGCGGAGCCACGGAAAGAGCAGTTGGAGCAGTTGCCTGCACCGACAAAGATACTGGATCCGCCTTTTGTTATAGGTGATATCAATCCAGTAGTGTAGAAATTTTTATGCTTTCAATAAACCCGAATCCTCTCGATAGCGAGAGGACCGTATAGATTTGCTTGAATAAATATCACCTCTTATGACGGCAACAAAATTTTTTTTACACCCTAAACCCATTATATATATTAATTGCACTCTCCATATTTTGATGTGTCACATCCTTTTGCTCACCACCATCGAGCATTTCTTTCAAGTGAAACCTTACTTTCTTATTCGTTTGACTTGATCACGCTTTGCAAAGCCATGACATTTTTGGTCAAGTCATTTGAATAGGTTTGTTTGGTATAAGCTTGGGGGAAGGCGCTCTCATGCATCATTGTATTTGTATGTAGTTGCATTAGGATTTCATGTCATTCATTTCATCATTTTTCATTCACCCCCTTATTATTATCGTTGTTCCTCATATTCTTCCATTATGATCACATTGAGGACAATGCAAAGTTTAAGCTTGGAGGAGTGTATTTCCATGCCATTTAGATACATTAGTTGTATTTTTACTTTATTTTAGGATTTTTTAAATTTTTCAAAATTTTTGCATCATCTTTCTGATTTTTCCATCTTATTTTCCTTTTATGTGTGTTCATGCATCATAGTGTGTACTTGTTTTTCTTTTCTTTCCTCTCTTTAATTTTTATTTCTTTATTTTCTTTTCCTCCTTTTGCTATATTTGCTCCTTATGATGATATCTCTTATTGCTTTAGCAGCCATCATGATGCTTATTATTCCTTGCCATGCTACTTAGAGTATTTCAGTATCATGCTTTCCATGTGCTTGCTTATATATTCTTTTGATGATTTCTCTATATGAATGCATGATATTAGTTGAAACTGAATGTATGGATTAGTGTTTAGTATGCTTTTGTTGGAAGTGCACCAAGATTCACGCATCAATTGTATAACGGGAGCATCTGCCTTATCATCTTATTCACCTTCTGTTGCATGCTTGATATGAAAGTACTCTTTACCGCTTGACTTCACTTTTTATTGAGATGATTGAGAATATCCATGCTTACATATGAGTTTTAGTTGAAGTATTATTTTATTGAACCGTTCGTGCACATCTTAGAGTGAACCGAGTGTTACATTATTTCTTTCTCCACATATATCTTTTTATTCTCTACATGTCACTTGAGCTCACCTCCTAAAGCTACTTATATCGCATCTATTTCCCAAAAATCCCTACAAAAGAAAATGTTGCTCCAAAAAGTCCAAAAGGCCAAAAAAGAGCCAAAACCAAAAATACAAATCAAATAGCTCCTACAAAAATCCAAAAAGAAAAGTGAGAAACAAAAAAATTCAAAAAGAATAAAAAGAAGAAAAAAAAATGTTTCTCTATCTCATTATTGGAGCCACAAAATACTTGGGAAAACCAAGGTAAAAATACCATTTTCCACTATCATATTCCTTTAGATGCGATGCCTCAAGCTAAGCTTGGGGGGTGAACTCATTTGACCATATGAGTGAGTGCGACATTAGAGTGGAGAGGTGCACGAATGGGGAAGTTTGATAATGCTGAAACTTAGCACAATACCTTAGTTATGGAGATTTCTTATGAATCGATATAAATATGTGAATGCCATGATTTATTCTATTCTCCATTGCATGTTTGGTGTGATTCTTATATGCTTCTGTTATAACTCTTGATTGAAAAGTACATCGCCAACAATTGTATATTAAATTCTATGAAATGCATGATGTGGATATGAATTGATTGTATGAATTTAGAGAATCCCTTTTGTTGATCTGAAAAGCTTGCAAGTGCCATGTTTAAGTAAGATATGAAATCTTTATAGCATGTGATTCGTATTTCCTAAGTTATCGTGATGTGTAGCTTATGGCTTGAGATCTGAGAGAATAATCTAGCGACCCCTTCCACTTCGTATTCTTTTTCATTTTTTCCTTATTTTTACCCTTCGGGTTCGCCTTCTACTTGTCTTCCTCGAGGACAAGTAAGAGGTAAGCTTGGGGGATTTTGATCACTCCATATTTTACACCTTTTTTCCGCATGTTTTCACGCCATTTCGATTGCTCATATTGCGTTTTTCAAGATTATTCGACAATATTGCGATGCTTTTCACTATTTCTTGTTTTTGTCGGATTTCAGGAAATATGGAGCGATCGGGAGCAAAAATGAGCTTAAAGGATTTGCACCCACTCCGGAGTGTCAACCATGGCCCTTTTGAGGGTTATTCTGCAATGGAAAACGAGTGGAAGAAGAAAGAACGTCGTAGGAGCGACGAGGAAGCGAAAAGATGGAGATTGGGCATTTTCAGCATGCCACTCGGCCGAGTGAAGGAGTCACTCGGCCGAGCATTGAGACCCTGCTCGGTCGGCCAGATTGGACACGCAACAGAGATGTATCAGCGTACACTCGGCCGAGCATCGCACGCCCACTCGGCCGAGTGCGGAGACTCTGTCCGCCCGAGTGGCACCCAGACGATGGCAAGCCAAAATGTCCAACTCTCTGTAATCCGTCAGTCGACTACGAGCTCCGACTCGGCCGAGTTCCAAAAGCCCCTCGGCCGAGTGACATTTGCCACTCGGCCGAGTGACGCCGAGGACACGCAGCGCCCAGATTTTCAGACAGCCTCCCACTCTTTTGAAATCTGCTATCATTCCAGCAACCAAAGTATTTTTCTCATATTTTTTATGGATATTAGACTTCATGACAGTTTCAACTCCGCCAAGAACGTGCAAATCGGAGGTCGGATGAAATCTGGAGAATTTCTGCAAGTTGATGCTGCAGTGCTGGAATTTCCACTCGACCGAGTCACATTTTCCACTCGGCCGAGTCGGCGACGGGCCCAGATTTTAAGTTGCGGTTTGGGCTGTTTTTGGGCACGAATTTGAGGGGTTTTCTAGGGTTTCTTGTTAGGGTTTTGGGGGAGTATTTAAGGGTTTTGTAGCCACCATTAGAGGGGAGCCCCATTATGTTTTCTTAGCCCCCATATGTTTTTCTTAGGATTATTTTAGAGGTTAGGCCATGACCTAGGCCCCCTCTTGGATCTAAAAGCTTGTATTTTGGATTGAAGATCTTCATCAAGCTAAGTATTTTCTTCTTTTTATTTGAATCTTTGTTTTTCTATCTTTTTGTATGTAAGCAATGATTTCTATTGATTCTCATATCCTTATTGCTATGCTAGAGTAGATTTGTTGTTCTAGGGCTTGGGGATGAACCCTATGAATCTAATTTCAGATTTGTGATGAATGAATTCCTAAATTGCTAGAATTGCTAGGAAGTTAGGTTGTGATCGATTTATTACGGATAGCTAGGGATTTCCATCGATTGGGGTTTGCAAGAGATTGGATTCCGATCGATAGGAAGGCCTAGATATTCGATTTAGGTTTACAATTGGGTTTCTCTAGATTTGGTTTGCAAGAGATTGGACCAAAGATAGGATTTTTAATTGTAAACATATACACATATTCGTTTGCAAGAGATTGGACGAATACGAACTATCACAACCTAGATCGTAACTCGAGTTTGCACGAGAGTGGGCTCGAGGGGCGATTGAATGATGATGTCGATCCTAATGCTAGTGGCATAGGTTAGGGTTTGCAAGAGATTGGACCCGAGCCTAGGTTTGCTATAGACCGGCAATAGCGCGAGAGCGTGAGTTTGGTTCTCTATTCAGTTACGACTAGTTCACCTCAACGCAAGTCTAGTAATATTGAGATTCACTATTCACAATGATGAATGATGATCCGTAGTGGGGATTCCCTAGCTCTAGACGCTTTTATTATCTTATATTTGAATCGATATTTTATCCGACTTCTTTATCACCGACACCGACATCCACCACCATTTCCATTATATCACTCCATAACCATCTCCACCAATAAAACATTCGTAGTCGAGCCAACCTAGGATAGATTGGAGCCAACACCACCTCCTCGTGTTCGATACCCGCTCGCCGCTACACCGTGCGCTTGCGGTAAAACTACAATCGTTCTCCGGGTGCATATCCGGGGCGATCAAAGGTACGCACACAAAAAACATACGGTCGAAAAGCGACCGTGACACTTCGTTCTTTGCAGAGGCAAAGTTCCGGGTATGTACTTTAATGCATTTTATTTATGTCATTACAGTAGATCTATTTTAGGGCTGGTCAGATCCACCCCAAAATAGTAGAGATCCTGACTAAGGTCTTTGATATTCTTAGGGCGTTTTATTAAATAGTTTAATAATTCGATACTTTCCGCTGCTGTTTATTTTTCTTTCATTCGTCCGACTTAGGATGGGCATAGAATTATGTCGTAATGGTCCCTCAAACCCCATCATGAACGACCATATCGTGTCGTCAGATGTAAGTGGAAGGGGCCACCCCCTCGCCCCTGAACGACCCTCTTGTGTCGCCATACGTAAGTCGAAGGGGCCACCTGCTCGACACTGAACGACCCTATCGTGTCGTCAGACGTAATTTGAAGGGGCCACCCCCTCGCCACTAAACGACCCTCTCATGTCGTCAGACGTAAGTCGAAGGGGCCACCCCCTCGCCATTGAACGACCCTATCGTGTCGTCAGACGTAAGTTGAAGGGGCCACCCCCTTGCCACTAAATAACCCTCTCAAGTCATAAGACATAAATCGAGAAGACAACCCCCTCGCCACTAAACGACCCTTTTCGGCTGTCATACGGAAGTCGAGGGGGCCACCCCCTCGCCACTGAATGATCCTACCGTGTCGTCAGACATAAGTCGAGAGGGCCACCCCCTCACCACTAAATGACCCGTTCGTGTCATCAGACGTAAATCGAGAGGTCCACCCCTCACCACAGAACGACCATATCGTGTTGTCAGACGTTAGTCGAAGGGGTCACCCCATCGCCACTGAACGACCCTATCGTGTCGTCAGACATAAATCGAAGGGGCCACCCCTTCGCAACTGAACGAGGTGGTCTAGTTTGGACATAGTTCAACGACTTAACGCCGACCATCTTGAGCAAGGGTTTAACCCGTCGAAAGGAGGCCATCAGGCATTACGACCACCCGTATGAGCGATGACAAACAAAGAGATAAAAGTCAACTTTTCTGGCATTCAAACTACATTACAACATTGTCATCGTTTATATGGAAATTACACCGTTATACATTTGAAAGCTTTTGCAGGATAAGAAGAGCGTCAAGATTCTGTAACGAATCACGGTGCTCTTGATCTCTCTCAAGTGCAGCAACATGCTCTTGATTCCCCAGAGCACTAGCATCTGCATCGTCACACATCGTGATGAAGATTTCGCCAGTAGGAGCGGCCCCCTCCGTGCCTTGACTTAAATCTTTGCCATCGATGACCCTCGGAGCATCGGTCGCCCATCATCGAAGCGTCGGTCGCCTCGGGTGAAACCCTCCCGCTGCCCCTAATGGCCACCCATGTCGACTCAGTCGAGCCATCCTTGGCGGGGGCTGGGTGTTGGACACAACGATCTAGGATCTCTTGGTTTGATATGACAAACGTGTCGTGATATCTAATGTGTGTGCTAGTGTGTTTCAGGATTGGCGAATCAATATATCTCTCTTCATATGGAGGAATTACTAAGTATAAAGCATTTGGGAGAGAGAGAGATTGATGTGCTCAAAGCAAGTGGACTTGGTCCAAAGAGGAAAAGGGATGGAGCCCAATTTGAATTACAAATGGATTTGATCCGATCATTTAGCTAGACTTGCAACAAAATTCATATTCAAACATCTAATCAAATCCTCCCAAAATCCCAACTACTTGTTTCAAACCCTAGACCTAATCAAAAACCTATACCCTATATAAGTTCACGTTCCAAGGGAAATAGAGGTCGCGGCAATCAAAAATTGATAGAGGGGCTTGCGGCAAACAATATTTTTTTCAAAAAGAGGCCAGGGCTACAAACATTTCTTTTGGCTGAAAGATTCAAAGCAAAAAAGACCACGGCCTAAAAACTTTCCCCAAGAAACATCCACTTGGTCCTCATAGCCAAAAATGCCACAAGCCAAAGATCCCATTGTTTAAAACATCTAAAAGGCCAAGAGTTCACGACCCATATCTCTCTAAGCCGTCGGCATCTAGCAAAGCCCACAACTGCCTACATCTCCAAGGCCCATGACCTCCAAAACCCTAGAGCATCGTCGCCCATCATCGGAGATCTCATGAGCGAAGCAAAGGAAGCCGGCGCCTGTGTGTCTTCGCCATCAACGAAGGAGCAGCGCTGCTGCAGTCGAAGATGACGACGGAGATCATTGCAACGAGCACGCCGTCATCGCCGTTTCCTGTTGAAGTAAACGGCCGCCTTGAATTAACCGCCACCGTCACCGTCGAGCACACGAAGAGAAGGAGAAGACGAAGGAGATGCCATGAGCTGTCGTCGGAGATCGCTGCTACCATCAAGAAAGCAGTCACCACTGGAGGAGGAGATCACCACTGCTCGTCGTCTGTGAGAGCTGCTGCTACTGCTGCTCATCGGAGAAGATTCGTCGCCACTACAGCTGTAAAGAGGAGAATGTCGAGAGCTCGCCATTGTCACTGCTGAAGCTCACGCCACCGAAGAGAACGAAAACAGTCGTCGGTGAAGTCGAAGCCAAGAACCGCTCTCGCCGAAGTGGAAGCTCCTCGTCGTTGACGAAGAATTCGAAGTTGCTGTCGTCTACCGTGGAGAGAACGTAATCGCCATCGAAGCCGTCGTTTGAACCCGTTACTTGCATGCCCTAAAGACAAATCGAAGCGAAATCGGAGCACGCACGAATTTTCATGCTGACGTGGCAACCGGATCGCCGTGAGTTCGAAACGCAAAAGATTTGCTGAAGCGCGATTTTTAAAGGGTGGCGTGGCATGGGATTTTAAAGGAGTTGCTGAGCGCACAGACCGTTGCTATTTGAGATTTGAACTAGAATTTCTTTGCACACAGACCAGTGCATAACTTTACATCCAGGAGTCAGATTGAGACACCGTTTGCGTCAGATTGGAGCTGATGACGTGCTGATTGACAGAGACGCCTACACGGACACTAACTGAGCATTTCTAAACCCTTAAACTCTTTTATTCGTGTCTTAGTGTAACGATCTCTGTAGGGGAAACTTTACCATCTTTTGTGACTATTTTGGTACTTGTCTGGTTGGGGCTAGACAAGTGGGACCCAGCTAGTTTGGGACTAGCTGGTAGAAAGCGTTACTAGGATTGATAGTGAGAGAAAACATAGTGAGTGGGGTACTGAGAGCCTGGCGAGTGTAGAGACGTAGAGGGTGCTCTGAGCGTGCTCTAACTTGTGGTTTTGTACCTATTACGCTATTCAATACCAGTATCTGCTTTGGGGGCTGGAGTAGGTCGTTGGGACGACCGAACCAGGGTAAATCTGTTGTGTACTATGTGTCTGCATTTCATTTACTCTGCTGCTGCTATAACTGCGTGAGTTTGTTCGTGGGTTGCACGAATTATTTTATAAGCCTATTCACCCCCCCCCCCCCTCTAGGCTAGGATCCAGATCCAACAAGTGGTATCAGAGCAGGTTAGAGGATCTAGTCTAGTCTAGCTATCATGAAAAAACAAAAGTTAGTCCTTCCCCATGGCATGCCTATTGATCGTCCTCCTCTTTTTAGTGTCCATGATTATATATACTGGAAGGCTAGAATGAAAACTTATTTACTATACGTTGATGTTGATACTTGGTACATTATTGATAACGGATATTCTATGCCTGAAAGTAATCTGAATTTAAATGATAAAAATGTGTATGCTATAAATGCTAGAGCAATGAATATCTTATTGTGTGGGTTGAGTAGAATAATATTTGATCGTATCTCACATTGCTCTTCTGCGCAGGATATATGGAGGACCTTGGAAACTGCATATGGAAGTGAGAAATCCCTCAGCCGCAATGAAAAGAATCAAAAGGGAAGAAACGCTCCTTTAAATAATTTTGATGCTCCTCTTTGTGACAATACTAAGCGTAAAGTTATTTGTTTTAAATGCATAAAGCAAGGACACTTCGTTAAACATTGCCCACAAGAAACAGCTGGTGTCGTAGAGAAGAAAGGAAAAGATGTAGTGCGAACGTGGGACATGGATAGTGGAGATGAGCTCGAGGAAAATGAAGCATACGCATCCCGATGGCAAAACATAATGAGGTAAAATCTGGTAGTAAAGCTGAACTCCTTACTCTTTGTAAAAAAATGCGAGATAAAATAGTAGAGCTTGAATCCACTATAGATGATTATCAAAATGAGAACTTTGAAATGCAACAATCTGAATATGATATGTTAAGGAGATTGAAAAACTGAAAATTGAAATTGTTACTCGTGACTCTACTATTGACATATTGAAAAAGGAAAAATCAAGCTTTAATGATGAAGCACCTTGTCTTTCTTGTTCTTCATTAATGAACAATATTAGCATGCTAAAACAAGATCTTTTGAAGCTTGAAGGTGAAAAAGATTATGAAATAAGAGATCTTAAGGATAAATTTTGCATACTAGATAATGATCTTAAGAGAAAAACAATTGAGTTTGAGAAGAAGGAAAATGAAAACAAGTTAGCTTTTATAAGTAAATGTACTTTGCTTGTGGATGAGAATAAACGACTAAAATCCAAATTATCTCATCTTGAATTGTCCATTAAGAAATTCTCTATAGGAAAACAATCGTTGGATACCATTTTAGAGAATCAATTATATGGCAATAATAGAAGAGGACTTGGATTTGGTTTGAAAAATATTGAAAAGCCAAAATTCAAGAAATTCTACAATGTACCCTCTATTGCAAAAAACATATATGCGAAGTGCTTTACTTGTGATAGTGTAGGCCACACATCATATTATTGTAAGTTTAGGAACACAAAAATCAAGTTTAAACAAGTATGGATTCCTAAATCTTTAATGGCTAACACTAGTGGACCTTGTTGGATTCCAAGGTCACACTTAACACCTTTCATGTAAGTGTGATGGAGGTTTGGCGAGGAGCAAATTTTTAAAGTCTCATTCTACTTCTAGCTCCTTAGCCAAATAGCGACGAAAATGTATAATTTTTATCCATCTTTGCATTTCATTGCATACCTACATAGATTGTGTTGTGTGCTTGTTTTTATTTTGTTTTATGTGTTTGCTTGCATGATTTTTAATGTTTTTATTTCTGAAAAAAACAAAAAAAATTGAAAAACCAAAAATAAAAAATGAGCTTAAAAGAATACCCTTTATGATTTATCTTAAGTGGTATTGTATGAATGATCAAATCTATCCCTTGTAGAAGTTAATTCATTATTGTTGTAGCTACATGAACATGTTGTTCTCTTTTTAGTAGCCATGACATGTCTCATAAATTTCAAATTTGACTTCTACACCTACATTTGCACTTTCACGATAATTGACCTTTTAGTGCTTTTGGAGATTCTTTTGAAGAATAATGGAAAGTGAATGTAGGAATGATTAATTTCTGAATTTTCTAAGGGATATGAAGTGTTTAGCCATGAATTAAAATTGAGCACAAAATAATTGATATATATATATATATGGGTAAAGTGTTCCTAGGGTGACTCCTTAGATTAAATCTAAGGAGTCGCCCCCATTTTCTCTCATCTCCCACAATTTTTTTTGAAATTTTTTTTCTTGTGATTGTTGTTCATCTCATGGATGATCAACATACCAAAAATCAAGTCATTCCAATACTTTTAGAGCCCCCATCTACCCCTTGCAACTTTATGTGTTTTTCAGCATGTTTTCAGACCGTTGAAGTTGCAATGGGTAGATGGAGGCTCTAAAAGTATTGAAATGACTTGATTTTTGGTATGTTGATCATCCATGAGATGAACAACAATCCCAAGGAAAAAATTTCAAAAAAAATTGTGGGAGATGGGAGAAAATGGGGGCGACTCCTTAGGTTTAATCTAAGGAGTCACCCTAGGAACACTTTACCCTCTATATATATATATATATGAAAATTTTCAAATGAGAACATTTCGCACCGTGCGAAAATGTTTTTATCTTTTTTTTGAAATTTTTTTTCAAAAATTCTTTTTTCCACCCTCATTATATGTTGTTATACCCCCCTCAAAAAATAATGGTTGAGAAATAATGTCATTTGGCCTTCGATCAAGCCATTTCATCAAATTCGCACGTTTTGAGACCGTTAAATTTGTAACGGGTGGATGGGTGCTCTAATGCCCAACGGGTTCACCCATTATTTTCCCTGGGGTATATAATTGTATGGATTAAACATCAAAAAAAATTTTTGAAAAAAAAAATTTCAAAAAAATAAAAAAAAGTTTTCGCACGGGCTTTCGCACGGGATTTTTCGCAACCGAAGATCACTATATATATATATATATATATATATATATATATATATATATATATATATATATATATATATATATATATATATATATATATATATATATATATGGGTAAAGTGTTCCTAGGGTGACTCCTTAGATTGAATCTAAGGAGTCGCCCCCATTTTCACTCATATCCCACATTTTTATTGGATTTAATTTTTAATGAGGTTGTTGTTCACATCATGGATGGTCAACATACCAAAACTCAAGTCATTCCAATACTTTTTGAGCCCCCATCTACCCCTTGCAATTTCAACGGTCTGAAAACGTGCTTAAAACCCCACGAAGTTGCAAGGGGTAGATAGGGGCTCAAAAAGTATTGGAATAACTTGAAATTTGGTATGTTGATCATCCATGAGGTGAACAACAACCCCATGAAAAAAAATTCGAAAATAAACGTGGGAGATGGGGGGAAATGGAGGCGACTCCTTAGATTGAATCTAAGGAGGCACCCTAGGAACACTTTACCATATATGTGTGTGTGTGTGTGTGTGTATCTATATTATAAAAGAGGGTTGTTATCAAGAGAAATTGGATAAGAGATATTGGACAAGAGAAATTGGATAAGAGATATCTATATTATAAGAGGGGGATGTTATCAAGAGAAATTGGATAAGAGATATCTATATTATAAAAGAGGGATGTTATCAAGAGAAATTGGATAAGCGATATTGGAAAAGAGAAATTGGATAAGAGATATCTATATTATAAAAGAGGAATGTTATCAAGAGAAATTGGATAAGAGATATTGGAAAAGAGAAATTGGATAGGAGATATCTATATTATAAAAGAGGGATGTTATCAAGAGAAATTGGATAAGAGATATTGGACAAGAGATATTGGATAAGAGATATCTATATTATAAGAGAGGGATGTTATCAAGAGAGATTGGATAAGAGATATCTATATTATAAAAGAGGGATGTTATCAAGATAAATTGGATAAGAGATATTGGAAAAGAGAAATTGGATAAGAGATATCTATATTATAAAAGAGGGATGTTATCAAGAGAAATTGGATAAGAGATATTGGACTAGAGAAATTGGATAAGAGATATCTATATTATAAAAGAGGGATGTTATCAAGAGAAATTGGATAAGAGATATTGGACATGAGAAATTGGATAAGAGATATCTATATTATAAAAGAGGGATGTTATCAAGAGAAATTGGATAAGAGATATTGGACACGAGAAATTGGAAAATAGAAATTGGATAAGAGTGATGTTATCAAGAGAAATTGGATAAGAGATATCTATATTACAAACGAGAGATGTTATCAAGAGAAATTGGATAAGAGATATTGGACAAGAGAAATTGGATAAGAGATATCTATATTTCAAAGAGGGACGTTATCAAGAGAAATTGGATAAGAGATATTGGACAAGAGAAATTGGATAAGAGATATCTATATTATAAAAGAGGGACGTTATCAAGAGAAATTGGATAAGAGATATTGGACATGAGAAATTGGAAAAGAGATATCTATATTATAAAAGAGGGATGTTATCAAGAGAAATTGGATAAGAGATATTGGACATGAGAAATTGGATAAGAGATATCTATATTATAAAAGAGGGATGTTATCAAGAGAAATTGGATAAGAGATATTTGACAAGATAAATTGGATAAGAGATATCTATATTATAAGAGAGGGATGTTATCAAGAGAAATTGGATAAGAGATATCTATATTATAAAAGAGGGATGTTATCAAGAGAAATTAGATAAGAGATATTGGACAAGAGAAATTGGATAAGAGATATCTATATTATAAAAGAGGGATGTTATCAAGAGAAATTGGATAAGAGATATTGGACATGAGAAATTGGATAAGAGATATCTATTTTATAAAAGAAGGATGTTATCAAGAGAAATTGGATAAGAGATATTTGACAAGATAAATTGGATAAGAGATATCTATATTATAAGAGAGGGATGTTATCAAGAGAAATTGGATAAGAGATATCTATATTATAAAAGAGGGATGTTATCAAGAGAAATTGGATAAGAGATATTGGACAAGAGAAATTGGATAAGAGATATCTATATTATAAAAGAGGGATGTTATCAAGAGAAATTGGATAAGAGATACTGGACAAGAGAAATTGGATAAGAGATATCTATATTATAAGAGAGGGATGTTATCAATAGAAATTGGATAAGAGATATCTATATTATAAAAGAGGGATGTTATCAAGAGAAATTGGATAAGAGATATTGGACAAGAGATATTGGATAAGAGATATCTATATTATAAAAGAGGGATGTTATCAAGAGAAATTGGATAAGAGATATTGGACATGAGAAATTGGATAAGAGATATCTATATTATAAAAGAGGGATGTTATCAAGAGAAATTGGATAAGAGATATTTGACAAGATAAATTGGATAAGAGATATCTATATTATAAAAGAGGGATGTTATCAAGAGAAATTGAATAAGAGATATTGGAAAATAGAAATTGGATAAGAGTGATGTTATCAAGAGAAATTGGATAAGAGATATCTATATTACAAACGAGAGATGTTATCAAGAGAAATTGGATAAGAGATATTGGACAAGAGAAATTGGATAAGAGATATCTATTATATAAAAGACGGATGTTATCAAGAGAAATTGATAAGAGAATTTGGACATGAGAAATTGGATAAGAGAATTTGGATATCTATTATATAAAACAGGTAAATTGGATAAGAGAAAATATAAGAGATGAGATTTTGAGGGATAAAAGAGGAGGTGGGGAATTTTGCACTTACAACCCCGGGTTTTGTATTTTTTCCCATGGACCCTCCCCACACACCCACCCACACTTTTTATTTTCACCCCTTCCGACCATTTTTTTCCAGTTCTTTGAAGATTTTGAATCTTATCCTACTAGGACAAAGCTTTGTCCTACGTGGCAAGTTTGTCCTAGGTGGTAATGACAATTTTGGGGGGACTTAAATTTTGGGGGAAAAGTTAAATTTGGCGTGAAACTTGAAATTTTGTGGGAAAACTTGAAATTTGGGGGAACTTGAAATTTTTGGGGGAGAAAAACTCAGCCATTAAATAAACCGTGCCCTTTGGGCACGGGTAATAACTAGTCTATATTATAAAAGAGGGATGTTATCAAGAGAAATTGGATAAGAGATATTGGACATGAGAAATTGGATAAGAGATATCTATATTATAAAAGAGGGATGTTATCAAGAGAAATTGGATTAGAGATATTGGACAAGATAAATTGGATAAGAGATATCTATATTATAAAAGAGGAATGTTATCAAGAGAAATTGAATAAGAGATTGGACAATAGAAATTGGATAAGAGTGATGTTATCAAGAGAAATTGGATAAGAGATATCTATATTACAAACGAGAGATGTTATCAAGAGAAATTGGATAAGAGATATTGGACAAGAGAAATTGGATAAGTAATATCTATTATATAAAAGACGGATGTTATCAAGAGAAATTGATAAGAGAATTTGGACATGAGAAATTGGATAAGAGAATTTGGATATCTATTATATAAAACAGGGAAATTGAATAAGAGAAAATATAAGAGATGAGATTTTGAGGGATAAAAGAGGAAGTGGGGAATTTTGCACATACAACCCCGGTTTTTGTATTTTTGCCTATGGACCCTCCCCACACACACACCCACACTTTTTATTCTCACCCCTTTCGGCCATTTTTTTTCCAGTTCTATGAAGATTTTGAATCTTATCCTACTAGGACAAAGCTTTGTCATACGTGGCAAGTTTGTTCTTGGTGGTAATGACAATTTTGGGTGGACTTAAATTTTGGGGGAAAACTTAAATTTGGGGGGAAACTTGAAATTTTGTGGCAAAACTTGAAATTTTGGGGAACTTGAAATTTGTGGGGGAGAAAAACTCAGCCATTACATAAACCGTGCCCTATGGGCACGGGTAATGACTAGTATATATATATATATTATATTTGCTCCGTATGAAAAATGGATACACTTCATGGCTAATACACAAACCACGAGTATCCAACTTATACTAAATGGGTAATCATTAGTGTTGGTGTATATAACTCGTCAAGCAATGCCACCCCACGTTTAAAAGTCCTTTTAGGCCATGTTTTGGGGCTTGGTAACTTGGACTCATCTTTGATGAGGTGGGAAAAATCAATCCTAGTGAAAGTCATGAAAATTGAAAAAGTGGATTGATTTGGTTGATTTTCTGAAATTGAATCTCCTCTTGTACTTTATTATCTATATCACTACGCTTACACAAAGGTGGGAATTCGTGTTATGAAATTTTATGAGCTTGAATTGTCTATTCTTTGGAAAACTCATGCAAATTGCACGCTACAGTTAATAATGGTTTATTTTTGCATGGAATATTTTTGTGACTTCATTAATCCACTTTTGGTGATTACAAAGGGGGAGAAAGAAAAGAAAGATTTGATCTATTTGATGTCAGTATTATTTGTTGAAGGGGGAGCATGAAAAATAATGTTGAAGGGGGAGCTTGAGAGAAGGGGGAGCTGCTTTTATTTGTTATAATGTTGTGCATGCTATAATGTAATACTTGAATGTCTCATTCCATGATTCGTATTGTATTACACCCTTCAACACACTTCATACACCCATACTTATTGATCAAATCTTTTATGGGTTTGTCATCATCAAAAGGGGGAGATTGTTGGACACAACGATCTAGGAACTCTTGGTTTGATGATGACAAACGTGTCGTGATATCTAATGTGTGTGCTAGTGTGTTTCAGAATTGGCGAATCAATATATCTCTCTTCATATGGAGGAATTACTAAGTATAAAGCATTTGGGGGAGAGAGAGAGATTGATGTGCTCAAAGCAAGTGGACTTGGTCCAAAGAGGAAAAGGGATGGAGCCCAATTTGAATTACAAATGGATTTGATCCGATTATTTAGCTAGACTTGCAACAAAATTCCTATTCAAACATCTAATCAAATCCTCCCAAAATCCCAACTACTTGTTTCAAACCCTAGACCTAGTCAAAAACATATACCCTATATAAGTTCTTGTTCAAAGGGAAATAGAGGTCGCGGCAATCAAAAATTCATAGAGGGGCTTGCGGCAAACAATATTTTTTTCAAAAAGAGGCCAGGGCTACAAACATTTCTTTTGGCTGAAAGATTCAAAGCAAAAAAGACCACGGCCTAAAAACTTTCCCCAAGAAACATCCACTTGGTCCTCATAGCCAAAAATGCCACAAGCCAAAGATCCCATTGTTTAAAACATCTCAAAGGCCAAGAGTTCACGACCCCTATCTCTCTAAGCCGCTGGCATCTAGCAAAGCCCACAACCGCCTACATCTCCAAGGCACTTGACCTCCAAAACCCTAGAGCATCGTCGCCCATCACCGGAGATCTCGTGAGCGAAACAAAGGAGGCCGGCGCCTGTGTGTCTTCGCCATCAACGAAGGAGCAGCGCTGCTGCAGTCAAAGACAACGACGGAGATCGCTGCAACGAGCATGCCGCCGTCGCCGTTTCCTGTTGAAGCAGACGGCCGCCTTAAATTAACCGCCACCGTCGCCGTCGAGCACACGAAGAGAAGGAGAAGACGAAGGAGACACCGTGAGCTATCACCGGAGATCGCTGCTGCCATCAAGAAAGCCGCTGCTTGAAGCTCGCCATCGCTGAAGACGTCACCACTGGAGGAGGAGATCACCGCTGCTCGTCGTCTGTGAGAGCTGCTGCTACTGCTGCTCATCGGAGAAGAGTCGTCGCCACCGTAGCTGTAGAGAGGAAAACGTCGAGAGCTCGCCATTGTCACCGCTGAAGCTCACGCCACCGAAGAGAACGAAAACAGCCATCGGTGAAGTCGAAGCCAAGAACCGCTCTCGCCGAAGTGGAAGCTCCTCGTCGTTGACGAAGAATTCGAAGTCGCTGTCATCTACCGTGGAGAGAACGTAGCCGCCGTCGAAGTCGCCGTTCGAACCCGTTGCCTGCATGCCCTAAAGACGAAGCGGAGCGAAATCGGAGCGCGCACGAATTTTCATGCTCACGTGGCAACCGAATCGCATTGAGTTCGAAACGCAAAAGATTTGCTGAAGCGTGATTTTTAAAGGGTGACGTGGCATAGGATTTTAAAGGAGTTGCTGAGCGCACAGATCGTTGTTATTTGAGATTTGAACTGGAATTTCTTTGCACACAGACCGGTGCACAACTTTACATCCAAGAGTCGGTTTGAGACACCGTTTGCGTCAGATTGGAGCTGACGACGTGCTGATTGACAGAGACGTCTAAACGGACAAGAACTGAGCATTTCTAAACCCTTAAACTCTTTTATTCGTGTCTTAGTGTAACGATCTCTGTAGGGAAAACTTTACCATCTTTTGTGACTATTTTGGTACTTGTCTGGTTGGGGCTAAACAAGTGAGACCCAGCTAGTTTGGGACTAGCTGGTAGAAAGCGTTACTAGGATTGATAATGAGAGAAAACACAGAGCGTGCTCTAACTTGTGGTTTTGTACCTATTGCGCTATTCAATACTTGTATCTGCTTTGGGGGCTGGAGTAGGTCGTTGGGACGACCGAACCAGGGTAAATCTGCTGTGTACTCTGTGTCTGCATTTTATTTACTCTGATGCTGTTATAACTGCGTGAGTTTGTTCGTGAGTTGCGCGAATTATTTTATAAGCCTATTCACCCCCCTCTAGGCTAGGATCCAGATCCAACACCGGGGGCGCACTGTTGAACCTCCCGGCGGGTCCCGAGGTTACACTCGGGGACTCGGTTTTTGCCAACCGAGCCGTGGCCACCTAGCTGGCGCAGAGCTCCGTCCTTCCGAGGGACCGCTCTCTCCTGGAGAGGGCCCCCTCCGACCGACTGACGGGCTCTTTAGTCTGGCTGCTTCAGCAGGTTGGTCGTTCTGCCGATTTCAATCCTGCCTTGTGATTCCTCTGGCTCACCTTTTTCATTTTGCAGTCCACTGTGAGGCCGTTGAGGTGCAGCGCCGGGCGGCCCAGGCGTCCAACCTCAAGGAGTCTCTGTCGCAGGAGCGCTTGAGAGCTGGGGCGGCCGAGGTTACTATCGAGGAAGCCCGCATGGAAGCTCGGCACATGTGGCATCGGGTCGATGAGCTCGCCTCTGAGATGTTGGACCTGCAGGGGGCGCTGGCCGACTCTTGGCAGTCGGCCCAGGAGGCGGAGGAAGCGTTCCATCGGGAGAGGGGCAAGCTCTAGAACGAGCTAGGGGCCCTGCGTGAGGCACAAGCTGCGCACCCCACCCGGCTCGTCGAGGAAGTGGAGAGAGGCTACGAGGGGATCCTGAGGCCACGGATTGCGGAGGCCCTCAGGGACGCCTTCGGCACTTACGAGCACCTCTTGGCCCCCAGGATCGTGGAGGTCTTCTGTGACTCTTTCCAGAGGTTCGAGGAGCACGTCTGATAGTCACTTCTCCGACCTCCGCCCGGTCCCGACGACCCCTCCGCTTTGAGCAAGGCGAGGTGCCAGAGGACGCCTCCTCCCGGGCTCCTGGCCCCTAGGCGACGTTTCTTCCTTTTCTGTTCCCCTCCCCCTTCCTTTGCCTTGTAATATAGAACAATTTTTGGGGTACAATGTACAAAGCATTTTTGTTGGTCCATGTACCTCTCTGTCTTTCGCCATTTTCCTTGTTGTCTGGGCCTTCTACTGGCAGAATTATTTCGTAGAGGGGGGAGACCCTTGGTCTTTTGGGCCGCAGTCGTGTTCAATTCGACCGGGGAGGTGATCCGTCGATGTACCTTTATCATTCTTCGTAAGTGCGAATGGCCCTCGGGGCACTGTGATAATCGGCCCGACGGACTAGGGCCTCTGGGGTGTTCTCGGCCAACCTGCTGTGGCTTTCCCCTCTTCCGCGATCCTCAGGCTAATCGGGTGACTGTCTTGCAGATGGGAGAGGGCTTGCCATCAGTCTTGTGGTTGGTTGGAGGGTCAGCCTGCTGGGGGAGTCACCCCCAGCCTTTCAACTGATCGGATCGACTGAGCTATTAGGGGAGCTATCCACTGGCTTACACCCAACCAATGTTTCGACCCGCTGGGGGAGTTGCCCCCAGCCTTACGGGCGGCCATGTTGATCCACCAGCTAGGGGAGTTGCCCCAGCCTTACGGTAGATCGGGTCGGTTGGTCAGCAGGGGGAGTTACCCTCCGTCTTACGACGACCCGATGATCCCACCTACTGGGGGAGTTGCCCCCAGCCTTACGGACGGGCCTAGTGATCGGCCCGCTGGAGGAGTTACCCCCAGCCTTACGGTCGATCGGGTCGGTTGGTCAGCGGGGGAGCTACCCTCCGGCTTACGACCAACCGATGATCCTGCATGCTGGGAGAGTTGCCCCAGCCTTACGTACGGGCCTAGTGATCGGCCCGCCGGGGGAGTTGTCCTGGCCTTACGGTCGATCGGGTCGGTTGGTCAGCAGGGGGAGCTACCCCCAGTTTATGACCAACCGATGAACCCGCCTGCTGGGGGAGTTTCCCCCAGCCTTACGGACGGGCCTGGTGGTCGGCCTGCTGGGGGAGTTGCCACAGCCTTACGGTCGATCAGGTCGGTTGGTCAGCGGGGGGAGCTACCCTCCGGCTTACAGCCAACCGATGAACCCGCCTGCTGGGGGAGTTGCCCCCAGCCTTATGGACAGGCCTGGTGGTCAGCCCACTGGGGGTGTTCCCCCAACCTCCCATCCTTTCAGCGTCACGAGCCCTCCTAGGGGGTGATTCCTCATCCACTCCGCAGTCGATCGCCGAGCATGACTTAGTGAGAGAAAGCAGATCTGTACTAACACGGTTCTCTTTTCATTTCTTGAACCTGGGTGTACATTTGGAGGAAAACAAAAACGGGGGAGGCGAGGACAAGCTAATCTTGCCCGGATGAGGTTGCGACTGTTCGTCCTGTCCGCTCGCATGGCCGCCTGAACCACATTCACCTTCTTCCCCTTGTCCACCTGCTTGGACATCCCCTCATCGGGGGCGGTGGTTGAGTCATCGACGAAGTTCTTCAAGTGGCCCCGGCTGACCAACTTCTCTATATCCTTCTTTAGATGCCATCAGTCGTCGGTGTCATGGCCATTGTCCTTGTGATAATTGCAATATTTATCCTCGTCATTTCCTCCTCTCTTCATCCTCGGAGGCGGCCTGCCGAAGCGCCCCTTCTTCTGAGCGTGCGTGAGGACAACGTCTGAGGCGGTATTCAGCTTGGGGGGGTCGTGGTTCCTCCCTGTGCTGCTTCCCTTTGGCCCTCTTCTCATGTCATGGGTCGTCTTGGCCGTGGCGCTTGCTCTCGGTGCGCTTGGATCCCCAATCTAGCCCCCGTTGGGTGACTTCCATCCTCTGTGGCCATTGCTTCTTCTGTTAGCATATAGCGCTCCGCCCGGGCTATGACCTCGGCAAGGTCTTTGGGTGGATCATTGTGCAATAACTTTTTCAGGCCCCGGTGTCAGAGCCCTTTCTTCAAGGCCGTTTTCACGACCAACTTGGGGCAGCTCTTCACGTTCAGTCTTTCCGCGTTGAAGTAACACATGTAGTGCCTCAGGGTTTCTGGGACCCTGCACCACATTGAACAAGAGTTCTGAGTCCGGTTTTACCTGTCGCCCGGCCATGAACTGCTTGCAGAATTGTTGGGAGAGGTCCTCGAAGCTGTCGATGGAACGGTTGGGGAGGCTGTGGTACCAACTCTGGGCTGATTTCCGGAGGGTGGAGTAAAAGCCTCTGCATAGCAGGGTGTCATCGGCCCCTTGGAATGCCATGACTCCCTTATAATCCATGACGTGGTCCTCCGGGTCGCCCGTGCCATCATATTTCTTCAGAGTTGGCACCTTGAATCTAGAGGGCACCCGTGCTTCATTTATCCTTCTGGTCAATGGACAGCGGTCGCCCCTGGCTCCCCCTGGCGTCCGCCGGTGCTCCTGCCGAGGTTGTTCCGCTGTGGCGAGCGAACGGGGTCACGCCGGGGGCTCGCCCGAATTGCCGCCGAGCCGGGGGGCAGGAGTTGGTTGGCGGGCGACCTTCTTCTCCCATTGGTATTCTCGGCTTTTCTGCCTTCCTCGTCGGGGACTTTCGCTTCGGCATGGTCGGTCCCCTGCGGATCGGCGACCGGTCGTGCGCCAATTTGTTGAGCGTAGTTACCGAGACAAGGCCGTAACCGATTCGTCTCCAGTTTGCTCAGGGCCCGCTTCCTCCTCCTCCCAAGGTGAGGTGGAGTGAGGGATTGCACCTGGACGAAGTTCGGCAAGGTGAATTGCCTTTCTGGGTTGGTTGCTCCAGCCCCGTGGTCGGTGACCACGGCCGAGCGTAAAGGCTGGCAGACCCCTCCTTGACCGAGGGTCCCCGCCGTCCTACCTCCTGGGACAGACGGGTTGCCAACGAGTTGTTGAATCGTGGCGACCAACGTCTGGAGGTGAGCATTGGTCTCCTGAGGAAAGAGGCGGAGCTGCTCTTAGGTCACCGAGCGGGAGTCGCTCGTCCCCTTGGTGGTGTGGCTGTACTGGTTCTCGGGAGGGACGTAGTCACCCTCATCATGGATGGGGGGCATGCGCCCCGAGCCATTGCAGACTGATTCCATTTCGGTGGTTTTGACGTGGGCTTGGTTCGTTTCCTACGGACAGCGTCAGATGTTTACGGGTGTTTTCTCACCGCTGGATCGTTGACCGGCGACTTGACGGTCAACATGGTCAAAGGGGTTGGTTGAATCCCTTGGTCACGCCAAGCGCATGTGCACTCGGCGTGGATCGCACGAGGAGCCGTGGACGAGCGGGGTCTTCGTGCTGAGTGTCTGACATCAGTCAGCGAGGTGCAGAGGGGAAGCCTCGGCACCTAGGTGAGCGGTCGGCCTCGGTCGGTCAAGTGCCGAGGGGTAGCCTCGGCGCCTAGATTATCCCGGGGCCTCGGTTGATGGTGATGCTCGCTAGTGGCGAGCGGGCTTGATATCGATCGGACCTCGCCTTGGTGAGCTCCGCGCGGAGGGGTAGCCTCGGCGCCTTGGTAACACGCTATCCTGAATAGACGAAGAGACTCGTCAGGGGGGCGGACGTTGGTTCCGGCCAAGTCCCCTCCGATGCCTAAGTCAGAACGGATCTGAGTGATACTCGGCAGGATCGGTTCGGCTCAAAAGGAGGTCGGCACACGTATCCTCGAACCGAGCTATGGGATGGGAGATAATGGGAAAAGTAAGGTCTGTTAATGGAATACCTCCGTTGTTGATGTCGGGCATCCTCCCCTTTCTCGGTTGCCTCTGTAGTCTCTTTATAGGGTTTGGCACACGATCGCCCCCAATCCACGTCCCCTGACTGCTCCCCACTCACGCCCCCGCGATTCGCCTCTAGAAAGGCGTCTGCGTGCGTCGTGGGGGGTCGATTAATGGACTCCTTAATGGCCATTAAGGTGCCACGCTTTTAGGGAAACGGTCATCTCCTGCGAGCATGGGCTAATCGTGCGTATGCCGGGTCGCGGCTGGTCCGACTTCGAGTCCTTTCGTGGGCCTCGTCGGATGGGCCAAATCCCATTCGCGGGCCTCCCGCCCTTGGTTTGGGCTCGGACATTTCGCTCTTGCGCCTCTCTAAAATAGTTGTATCATCTTCCAACAAAATGAAGGGAAAACAAAAACAAGACGAAACACATGCGCATCAGTATATTGTTTTGAATTGGATGCATGATTACATTTCATTTGTACATAAAGCATCGAGCAAGTATCCTGTGAGTATTGTTAGAAAGATCGATACTGTCGGAGCTCAAAACTTTAGAACATAAATCGAATTTTTCAATTTCAACCATAGCCGCCAAAGATTTATCTGCCACATGGCAGCGGCAGAGACAAGAGAATAGCTCTTGGGATATCCAGGA
Organism: Scilla litardierei; assembly: GCA_030789695.1. Taxonomy (NCBI): domain Eukaryota; kingdom Viridiplantae; phylum Streptophyta; class Magnoliopsida; order Asparagales; family Asparagaceae; genus Scilla; species Scilla litardierei. Next base: position 655,497,540 of record CM061142.1, on the reverse strand, counting down.
ACTTGGACATGGACCAATCAGCTTCATCCTAGTTGGCATCACCCTCATCCACTACTACCACACCTTCACCTTTCCTTATATAAACCTCTCCCTTCTCCCAGCAATTCCCCATCTCCTCCCTCCCTCTCTCTCTCAACCTCAAGCTCAGATACAATGGCAGCCTCTGCATCTACCTTCGTCGGCCAGACCGCCCTCAAGACCCCCAACGAGCTTGCCCGCAAGGTCGGCCCCTTCGGAAATGGCCGGTTCACCATGCGCCGGACCGTCAAGAGTGCCCCCCAGAGCATCTGGTATCAAAAATATTCATTAGAACATATTTCAGTGAAATTTGCATGTACAGTTCAAATATAAATCCTAAATTTAAAAAGTGCAACATGCAATTTTGAAGATTGACAAGGCCTGGCATGATAAAAAAAGGCACTATTTGAACAAAACATATGCCAAAAAGAAGCTTACTGATTGAAAATTGTCATGTGCCAGGTATGGACCGGACCGTCCCAAATACCTTGGCCCGTTCTCTGAGCAGACACCTTCCTACCTCACCGGGGAATTCCCCGGGGACTACGGCTGGGACACCGCCGGGCTGTCGGCCGACCCCGAGACCTTCGCCAAGAACCGCGAGCTCGAGGTGATCCACTGCCGATGGGCGATGCTCGGCGCACTGGGCTGCGTCTTCCCGGAGATCCTAGCCAAGAACGGCGTAAAATTCGGCGAGGCGGTCTGGTTCAAGGCCGGGTCACAGATCTTCTCCGAGGGCGGACTGGACTACTTGGGCAACCCCAACCTGATCCATGCCCAAAGCATTCTCGCCATCTGGGCATGTCAGGTGGTGTTAATGGGCTTTGTTGAGGGATACAGGGTTGGTGGAGGCCCATTGGGAGAGGGGCTTGATGCCATTTACCCCGGTGGAGCGTTTGACCCCCTGGGCCTTGCCGATGACCCTGAGGCGTTTGCAGAGTTGAAGGTGAAGGAGATCAAGAACGGGCGGCTGGCTATGTTCTCCATGTTCGGGTTCTTCGTGCAGGCGATCGTCACCGGGAAAGGGCCGATCGAGAACCTGCTCGATCATTTGGATAGCCCGGCGGCAAACAATGCCTGGGCCTATGCCACCAACTTCGTCCCGGGCAAATGAGGCTGACAATGGAACTTGGGGATGCAAGGATGTGTAACGGCATGAATGATGAAGAGTTAGTCTTGTTGATGTAATCTTGGTTGTATAATTAAACTAAAAAAGAGAGTGCGAAATTTGATTTTTCTTCCCTCGTCTGAGGAAGATCTCTTCTACTCATGAATCTCAACAGTAACACACGACACATATCTGACACATGAACAAGAACTCTTAGTACCAAACGCATACAGAGAAGGATATTGTTTGTTACGATTCAAGGATAGTTTCTGCCAAGATCATATCATAGTACGAAGGCGTGTAACGACACACTGATCATAATTCGGAGGGTATTTGCAAAACTTACCCAAATTTAACCTGACAGCAATCAACTATGTGAAAACATATAATCACATCATATAGCCTATATCAACATCAACTTGACAATTCTATATAAAAGGTTTGAAGGAAAAACACAAGGCAAAAGAAAGAAAACGAACGCTGCAAATAGATACACATCAACATTAACTGTTGGGGGGGAGTCGGCGAAGCCTTGGAGAAAGAAATCAGGGTTCAAGCTTCAAGGAGACGACCCGGGACTGCCTGTTGCGCTTAGCAACCCTTACGAACACCACGGACAGGCATGACGGGGCCCACCACGGCCTGCGAACTTCTTGCTCCCCTTTCAGGCACGCAACTGCGCATAAGATACCAGGAGAAACCGCAAAATCTATGATCATATTTCCACTTGAGGCATATGCATACAATTTCAAAGCAGGAAACACGGAAACACGCCATAAATGGTAGCCATCAAGGAAACCTATGACCATAGTAGCAAGCTTGGCTTTTGCTTAGCAATGATGCATCCTAACCCCTCAAAAGAATTTGGTAAGACTCCAAACTTTGGTAACTATGACGCATCTGCTACTATTGGCTAATTCCCATATGTATGCAACGTACAATACGACTCTGTCATACAAATCATTACATTGAATGGGTGCATTGGCAGAATCAACCGAATCAACAAAGACGGTGTTATGAAATTACAATCAGCCATGCATGCATGCTGCCAGAGCAGCCTATGCCTATCTAGGAAAGAGCAATATTCTACGCATGTGCAAGCCTTAGACTTCTTGCAGTGATTCCTAGGTTAACAGATTTCTCTGAGCAACCGTGCCCATCTCCTGCCATTTCACTACAGTAATTAAGTCTGGAACAAGGTTTAACTCTCACAAACACAATTATTGATATGTAACTTGGAAAGATAAAATATGGAAGTTAGCAAGAAATCCAAAGAACCAGCTCAAAAGTCAAAGACTCGGGAAGCGGAGAAACATCTGACAACAAAATCGAAATCAGAATGGTCTGGTGATTCTATAGGTAAGCAGAACTATAAGTAATAACAAACAAATGGAAGCTCGCGTAAAAGTTTAGCGTTTTCTTAATATACACCTCATAAAATCTTCATTAATTCCATGACCCCGAATCCCCCCCCCCCCCCCCCCCCCCCCCCCGGGCCCCCGGCGAAAAGTCAAAATGATCAATCCATGGGGAAAATAAATAGATTAACCCCCCCAAATCACAAGTTGTTTGAGAAAAAAATCCCCACAGTAAAAGTCAAAATGATCAATCCATGGGGAAAATAAATATATTAACCCCCCCAAATCACAAGTTGTTTGAGAAAAAAAGTCCCCACAGTAAGTTAAACAGTAATTTAAATAATATTTTATTTTATACCATTAACTTTTTTATTTAACTTTTTAACATAATTTAAAACTTCCACCTCGGCCCTTCTTCCAAATTCAACATTAAATGACATCTTCTCTTAACACATTATACACACAGTCCATCTACCTTGTTAATATCCTTTGCTCTCACCTCTGGTTTCATGTCCCTCACTCCCTCTCTTTAGTTTTGCTATTTCTACAATTCTTGGGCTCTAAATGTGTAAATAGGTTTACATCCTATTTCATCTTTCTTCTCCTCAATCTCAAGCTCTAATATTATGTCAGAAAGGTGTTTTGTCGTTATGATTTTACACGTGATAATTCTAACCACTAAAGGGGGAGGGGGTTACCTCACTAATTCATTTTTTTTCCTTTCTTTTTTGCATCTTTATTAGGTTGGGGGAGGCAGATGGGTAGTTATATCAAAATACGTCAGATTTTAGAGGGGTTTATCAAAAATATTATAAAGTTTATTATCTTTTTAGGACAAAGTAAATGCTTTTATTCCGATACAAGTAATCTGTTAGCCTAAAACAGTATGCCATGGTTGCACCAAGGAGAAAGCCCTTCTCTACAATTGTTTCCTAGGTTATCTATGATCTCTTACTTGATTCTGACCCGCAAGAGAAGGGGGAACAAGAAAGAACAACTGCACATCAAAATCACTTCAACCAATGGACTTTAGAAATTGCTCAAAGTACTCATGATAGGCCTCTCCATTAACAAAATCTACAGAAGAGCGATACTTGAGTAAGCCCAGCCAACTGGATGGTCCTAATAGACAAATTAGGCATATGTCATACTAATATTTGTACCGTACATTGTTCATATGCATGCTCATATACACCTCTCGAAAATCATGAAATGTTATAGGCTAAAGATGAATCGGCCATAATGATCAACTCATAAATGACTTTTTCCTAAACATGTGACTCGTATGCATGAAAAATCTTGTAATGCATCCCAAACTAAGAAGTGCCAATGATCAAAACTCAACTCTATTACTGATGGTTAAACATGGAAGATCGAGAAGAAAAACATTAATGTTCTGTAGTAATGGAAACAAACCCCAAAAAAAAAACAGAATAGAACCTTTAATACGCCTTAGCTCCTTGCAAAGAGTGATAAAATCCCCCCACTTCATATGGCACCGCCTGATAAACCGAAGGATCTGTTCGGTTGTGAACATGGACAAGCTCTCTAAGTACTCTCCATTGACACCATCATCTTCAAATACCTGTCGGTAACTACCAAGATTTATCTCCTCCAGCCACAGACCAACATCCTGCAATCATAGTCCCATTATCAGTTGCAGAAGGATTTTTTTTAGAACATAATTTATAGTTCCATTTTTTGTTACAGGTAGCACTATGCAAATGGACATCGAATTGCTTTTCCTTAGAATATTAGCTGGATGCGCACACGTATACTTAAAGACAAAACTGGTTCATTGCTGAAAACGCTTTCTGAGGCTTTGTAATCTAATTCTCTCAAAGGATTCTTGACTATAAATTTCTTTCCGGAATCTATTATTAAGTCAATCACATGGGTGAAAGGGGCGTGGCATTGGTTGCCAATGATCAAGGTAGAAGCATACAATTCTTATCATTTTACTGTATATTTCTGAAAGCACTATAATTTATCAGAAGGGAAATCATAGCCAGGCATAAAAAATAAATACAAGTAAAACAGCCGTTGCCAACAAGATAATCATGTACCTCCCCCCAACAAAAAAGACCCCTGCGAACAGATGTGTGCACACACAGGCACAGACATATAGATGTTTCAGTTTGATCGGCATACTTCATAGGACACGTAAAAATATTTTGTAATCAGATAATAAATTTAATACATGACAAAATGATATGTTAGCAGCTGTAGAGTAATTATTCTCAAGCAGTTGTAACTATCAAAATCCTTGTAAAAATGGCTCCACCTTATAGGAAACTCTAGGGTTTTGGTGGAAGAAATTTTAAGGATGTGGGGGAATGTGATTTTTATAGATGAAAACTGAAAATATAAGATAAGTAGCCTCATTTAGCGAGGACGACCGCTCTCCTAACTTTGATTCGAGATAAAGCTTAAATCTCCCAAGATCTACCCTAGTCTACTCCTAATATTTCCTCTTCATTTCTCAAATTCAACATCCCTTCTAGCCCTAACCCCTCCCTCATTATATAAAGGACTAATTTGTTTATATTTACAAAAAATGCCTCAAGGTTCCAAAATTACAAGTTTTCCACTAGTGTGGCCGCAACCCCCATTTCCAACACTACTCCGCCTTCGAAAAACCACCTTGTCCTCAAGGTGGTACATGAAATCTGTGTGCGCTACTCCAAATGTGAGTGCTTGTGCTCTCCTGAATCTTTCTCTCCAGCGACTGCGCCGTCCTCTTCTTCGACGATCAATACCTGCAGCACACGATCTCGGCAATAATGTCCCGGTCCGAATCTCTCGTCACATCGGTAGAAGAACCTCTTGACGTGCCTATCCAGAATTTCTTTTTGTGACAGATGCTTTTATCTGTCATCAATTGGAGGCTTGCCGCTCTTCTCTTGCGGTGTCTGGATCATCGTTGGCTAGGGATTCTGGGTCTCCTTGGCAACATGAGTGCAGAATGTGGCCCCGTTGTTTGCTCCTTTGATCCGTCGTTCTGCAATAAGTCTATCCCCCACCATCTAGGCTAGGTCCATCATGACCATCTGCATCTGCGGCCTCTGCAAGCGGAGCTCAACACGGATGTCTGCCCCAAGCCACTTCATAAAGCCACCATCAGTGTCACCTCTAGTATCACTCTCACACGACCTAGTACCTCAAACCTCTCTCTATAGTCTCTAAATGCGCCATCATGCCTAAGAGCAAGGAGCTACTCGTGTAAATCTCCATCCCGAGTGTCTCTAAATCGATCCAGTACGCAATCCTTAAACTCCTTTCATGACCTCACGGGTTGCAACGGTTCCCTCTGCTGAAACTAGGACAACGCCTTCCCATTTAAGAAAATACTCAAAAACGTAGCTTCTCCCACTCCGTTAGATAGTTAATCGTAAAATATCTATCCACGCGATAAATCCACCAAATAAGGATCCTCCCTTTCGAAGACCCCCTTCGAAGACCGGTATCTTCAGCTTTTTGACCATGTTCTCAGACCCAAACACACAATGACATACTCTTCTCCTCTGATGGCTGAAGTAGTACTGATGATAGGCATTCTGTGGCGCTCCTCCATCTCACCATGGGCCTCCTGCTTAGCCGTGATTCCCCCAGTCTATCACCCCAATCAGGATCTCTGACATCATCTAACAAGCCCCAAGAGTCACCCTCACGCCTCTCGCAACTCGTAAAGTGGTCGCCGACTTCCCATGCTTGGTTCGACCTCCGAAAACTCCCATCCACGCCGGGAAACTGCTGGACTCCAAGGGGGCCGACGCCGCCTGACTACCGCCAGGGGCCAGCAGCCCTACTATTGTTCAGATCGGGTCACGGTGGTCCCAGCAGTGGCGTAGGAGGCCCATGAGGCCCCTATAGCTGTGCAGTGGGCCAGCAGCCTCCCTGCGATGGTGTAGGGGGCTCGTGAGGTCCCCAATGGCTCGACGAGTGCTCACAATGCCCCATGAATTTGCGGGGGCTCGCGAGGCCCACAGTGGCTTGCCAGGAGCTCGCAATGCCCCCATGAACGCGAGGGGCTTCGTCGGGGCCTCGCGAGGGTCCGGCTGGGGCATCAAGGCCATGTGATGCCCTGGTGATTAGAAACAGGGGTTGCCCTCCCACCAAATTAGGGTTTTGGGATCTGACGGCCCTCCACCTGGTGTTATCGACGCCAGATGCCCCTCCCATGACTGCGGAGGAAGGTTTTGTTCCAATCTTGATGCTCGCCGTCCTCTGATGGTAGATTGCGTTCAAAGATGACGACTTTCCCTTTTCCCTTGTCCAAAGCTTGTTCCTTTCTTCTCCGATCTTCGTTGATGTATTCTTCTTCCCTCAAATATGGATTTGTTGATCTATTCTTCTTGGACCTATGGCTTCCATTCTCTTTCATTTTTTCATTAAGGTTTCCATAGCCAAACCAATTTGGGTGGAGAATTGGTTTAAGAGTCTCTCCTCCATCGCTAACATTCTCACTATATCGAAGAAAACTTTTCCTACATCGATCTCTTGAGCCATTCGATCTCGAGATCAAGTTTCTCCTCCAAAGTTTTGATCATTCTTGCTCCCGTCGTGAATCTAGGCTCTGATACCAATTTGATAGAAATCTTTAGGGTTTTGATGGAAGAAATATAGGGATTTAGGGGGGGAATGTGATTTTTATAGATAAAAATTGAAAATACAATAAAGTGGCCTCAATTAGAGAGGAGAACCACTCTCATGCTTTGATTCGAGATAAAGCTTAAATCTTCCAAGATTTAATATACTCTACTCCTAATCTTTCTTCTTTTCTTAAATTCAATATCGCCCCTAGTCCTAACGCATCCCTCACTATATAGGACTAATTTGTATTTAATTACAAAAATGCTCCCCAAGAGCCCAAAATTACAAGTTTGCACTAGTGTGGTCGTACCCCCACATTCCCAACACCCTTACCCCTCACACACTCTCACACATGCCCCCGAGCCCCACCAAAAAACAAATAGAGGGAAAACACGGCAAAAATGGGGGCCACGAGGTAGAGAGAGACCCAGATGCCCACGAGTTTAAGACTCACCACCACCATCACCACCAAGCACGTTGTTTGCAAGTATGTACAAGATCGTATTAAAGAAGGGGCAAATTTCATGCCTAGAATATCAAGTAGCAGGGATCCTCATGGGCACTGGGAATAAAAATGCATCAATTACAAGAAGTGATAGTCTCTTTCATAGATATAAAGAGAACTTGTAGTGATGTATAGGCATGCATTAAGGTGGCACAAAAGAATATAATATCTATCGACCAAGGAGGAAGCCACATAAGAACAAGAATTCATGAAATGGTGCACGTTATTGTTGTTGTTATTGCTCATCCTCCGGTGGACAAACCCCATTTTCAACAAGGAAACTATCAAATAAATTAAGGCTAAATTTTCAAGAAACTCGCTAAAATTTGAGCTGTTTTGAAAAAGAAATCCTCAAACCTTTTATGTTCAACCCCCTCCTTCGGGAAAGTCCCTAACGACGCTTAATGTTGATGGGGATTAAAAAATCTAAAAAAACAAAATAATAAGTGTAGATATTTAAAAAATCGTTTAAAAGGATTTAATATTTAAAAAATCTATACTACAAATGGTGAAGATGTCCCATGTGGCACTTTTGTCTTAGTCGTACTTTGTGTGTGTGCCACATGGGACTCCACCTCACCCCACTTGCCCAAAGTCCACCCAAAAATTGACCCACAAATACACCCTCCCATCCAAAAACAAGAACCCAATTTCACACCCACCACTCAAAAAATCCCAAAAACCCCTTGACGATACCAACACACACCCACAGTTCTCACTCCTTTTCGGTTGCACGCGTGCTCCGCATCTTGTTCATGAGGGGTTTTTGGCGTCTTGCATTGTGTGCACGTGTTATTTCTAGGTATTCAACATTAAAGGAAGATGTAGTTCATGAAGAAATTTTTTTAAAATATTTTGTTTAAAAAATTATCTAACACCGTAGAACGCCGTTGGGGATTTTCCTAATAAAACAAAAGTTCAGGAGGTTTTTTAGCACAAATTTTTTTGGGGTTTTCAAAACTACTCAAAGTTCAAAGGGGTTTCTTGGAATTTAGCCAAAAAAGAAAAACAAACACGTACAAGTTGTCTAACTACTTTTTTCCTCCTATCCACGTGCATTCTAACCACATCCTTTAATTTTGAACTCATGTTGAATGTAAAACGGGACTCAATCATTAAATGGTTTTTATGTCAACTCTTGGTGTTTCGGACACTCGAAGGATAAGTTGGGATGCTAAAAACACGCCGGTGTATTTCAAGATGATGACATCCTTTTTGTCCATATGGTAATACATATGGAAGTATCATATCAAACAACCGTGTAGATTAACTTTATGAAATTACTAACCAATATGATCTGAAGGATCATTTCAAGTAGGCATCTAACCTAGATTTATCAATCTATTGACATGTAACGTTAGAATATGCACATAAAAAATTGTAGTCATGTTTGTCACCGCATCAATAGGGGCGGACCTAGACATAAATTCTATAGGGGGGCCAAAAGTAAATGTATAAATCCAAATTTAGTAGGTTTTTTATAGTAGTAAACAATTTTTCCACCACAATCTCATTGCACATTTTATTATATGATGTAGATCATCAAACTCGATCATCTTGGCCTTTATTTCAAAAATTAGGGTCAGCTTCATGGACTTAAAGAAAGAATGTCAACTCATGTTCACGTCGGATCATGATATTCGGATACTCATTTTTCACACATTACGACATAAAGTTTTCTCGTCCATCAAACAAGATCATTCAGATCCCTTCTTATTACTTACATCCATGCCTTTTTCAACCCAACTCTCTTTCTCTTGATCTCAAGATTCTATGATCAAAACATCTCAAACAATGTTCTCTCGTATTATCATCTATAAGGACCACGCCTACCTTCATTTGAATATTCTCATTTCTTATCTTTTTTTAATGTTTACAAATATCCATAATAATATTCATATCTTTGCCATACATATACTTTGTTTTTTCTTCTTGGTGAAAGCCCACCTCTCTACATCAAACTCGATAAGTATAACAAGGGGTTCCCTATGCAGGATGATCTATTTAATTGATATTCACATTAACTACTAGTTTGCTAATAGTCGAAAAAGCCAAAGAAAGGCAATATGTTGTTATGGAAATATTTTGAATTAATATGAAGTCATTAATATATGCTTAAATTAGACAATTAATTAGTGATTGTCTCCTTGATTTGAGAAATAATTGCGGAAATTCATCAATAACATTGAGGATTACAAAACAGAAAGTTTCTTCTCTTTAGTATTATGATCTTTTACAAGCTAACATGCATGGATTAAGAGGGGTAAATTATTAATTACCAAAACGGATGTAGAGAATTAACGAAAATTAGAAATTTTTACCCCATCCCCCCCCCCCAAAAAAAAACAAGAAAACGCCAATAAGATTTTGACTAAGGTTTAGACATTAGCCATTTCTGGACACCAGAACACTTTGACACTCCTAGAAATGCTCCCAGGACATTGGTCCATTTAAGAATCTTGGGATCAAAAGTAGCAAAGAACAAATTCTGTAAGCATATACAATGTAAGTTTGAATTATTCCTTTTACACACATCATATGTAAAGCTTTAAAACAGTGTTTTTCAAATAAGAGTCAAGAAACTAGCACTTGTCAAGAAATTACATTGAAAGTTATTTGATCCAAACAAATTATAAAAACGTATATAGAATATTAAGTTTATTTTAGTTAATGAAATAAAACCGACAATTAAACATTGAATTCAAGACTAATCAATATCAGTAAAAAAATTTCAAACAATATTTTCCTTAATATTAAAAAAATTACATCTATTATACTGTGCCCAAACATAAAAATCACACAATGCTAGCTGTTATTAGATGATGCTGAACGTGAATTTCAAAACTAGCAAGAGTATACCTACTCATCATTATCACTCTAATTCCCTTTATGATCCAGGAGGATTAGAACCAAGGTTTGAGGTCTCGGTTTCGGTCTCGGTATCGCTCTCACGAAAATTTAGGTTTCGGTATCGGTATCATCTGTTTCGGCGGTTTCGGAAGTGAATTTCGGTTCGTCCGTATCGGTAGTTTCAAAAATTGTAAGGTACATGTAACTAACAATATTAGTTAAAATTTGTTACTAATAAGATAATGACAAACTAATAAAGATAATTTGTAACTTATAACATAATTATGAACAATATTAGTTAAAAATATGCTATTCACGTTAACCATTTAGCTAAAAACACTCTCTCATTAGTTACAATATGGCAAACTTGTAAATAATGCGTAATATGTTTAGACAAATGTAGGGTGTGAATAGCGTGTCAATATCTCATTTTTGGGTTTTTTGAGAATTTTTATTTAATTCAACATTCTTCTTTCTTCGTCTCCGACCGATACTGATCGGTATCGGCCGATATCGGCCGAAACTGATTGATATCGTTCAGTATCGGCCGATACCGAAACTAACCCCTAGTTTCGGTCTCGTTACCCACCGATACCGAAACGATACGACCGATAACCAAGGGTATCGGCCGAAACCTCAAACCATGATTAGAACTATGTCTATATCTTGCTTAGATAAATTGATTGGGAACTTTATTTTATTTATTTCAATACCGAGAATGCACTAATGAACTCTTTTTCCTTAAACCCCGTCAACTTCATAAAAATATTGTATTTGTTCCGTATCGAACAGTGTGTACTGCCTAGTGTGTACTGCCTAGTGTGTACTGCCTTGCGATGAAGAGTGTCTAAAATGTTTAGTGCAAGTTATAGGAAGTGCTCAAGCCCAAGCCATTAGATCCTATCCTTCAACATAATTAATACAGCAGAAGCACTGTCTAAGGCTAACAACAATCTAAACCATGGGTATGCATGAAAGGCTACCCAATAAACAATGAGCATGTATTCAAACTATGCAAAAGGACAACCCTTGTGGATTGCCATATAACTTGAAATTGGCCAAAGTATAGGTATGCAGCGGTGGAGGGCTGTTGCATGATGCCAAATGGAAAGATATCATCAATTCCAAACCAGAAGCACTACTGGATCTGTGATGTGATAGAGAGGTAAAATAGGCATTAGGTACTGGCAAACATGAACTAAAATGGGGAGACGATGCCAGAAAGAAGGAATGTTTCTACAAGAGAAGTCAACTTGCAAATGAACAGACTCAACTCTATTTAAGTGATAAGGTTCAGAGTCATGTTTATAGAATAAAGCTTTCATCTGGGCTTTTAAAAATAAATCTCCAATTTATAGTAAAGAGTGTGATCCCACCAAAACATGACTTGTTCAACTTCAGGGTTATCCAAGAGAAGGGGCTCCAATAAAATGACAAACTTTTCGCTACAGATATGCCATGACAAAGATGCCAAAATGGATGCGAAAATGTAACTCCAGCCAATTCGACAAACCGCCACAGCATTTGCTACATGTGATAATATGGCCATTGCTCAGAATAATGGTTAGCATATAGCATATACCGTAAGCAAAACAGATCTTAGTTCAAAGCAAGCTTACCAAAAACATGGATCATTTTGGTATGTGAAACGAGAATGGATATGTAGAACGTTATTAGTCCAAAACATGGTACGTTGAAGGGTCGGCTTCATCGGATGCTTAGGAAGGACAAATTACATTTATTAGAAATGAGAATATTTTTATGAGATTGTTAAAGAGTTCTTGTATTTTTATACATGTGTACAAAATAGGTTACATTATAAATCTAGCACAGGTATACCTCATACTGGTGCGAATCATTTTTTTTTTTGGTATTAAAAGTTACTGAAAATCCGGAACGCTGATTTTACCGTTTCAAATCATTAATGCATCATAATTTGAAGCATGCGATCTGGATCACGTATTGTGTGGATTTAGCATTTTTTTGGTAACATGGTTCAAAGTTCCCATGACTACAGTAGAGGAGCCCTTGCCCAGCAAAGCAACGATGGAAGGAAGGAAAAAATCCCCTATATGGGGAACCTTTTCTTTAATTAGATACAAACCTAAGATGCGGTTGTCTTTGCAAATCCCAAAACTTTTCAAATAATATATTTAATTTAGGCATTCAAGTTTTTCTTCCTGGTATGTTCCATATATTCTAGATGAAAGTGCAGTGCAGATCTCTCGCGTCACGTTTAAATTATTTATGGTTTGAACTGATTTATAAGCGATAACATGTGATGGAACTAATTAGTTTATAAATAAAAAAATTCCAAAACAGTTGTTCTAAATGTAAAAGTTACCACAGCTTTTCAGAATATAACCTACTGCATTTTCGAAGGAAACATAATTTCTTCTTCTTTAACTACAGAACCACTGGATGGTGTTATGGAGCTTTTATTATCCATTGGATTCATTTTCAACTGTCAACCGAACAAGAATTACAAGCTTTAAAAACTAGAGAAGAACTAAGCTGTCTTCATCATTTTTGATAAAGTTCTTTATATACCTAAGACAAACATTTATTATCATATTTCCAGGATGTAGCATATATTCGTTAGTTGGGTTATAGTCTATGACATGTGGGACACAGCAATTTTAGGCAGTGTTGCTCCTGTTGACACGTGTCAATGCGGGCACACATGGTAACACGTGTGTGGACATGTCATCCACGTCCATAGGGAAAGAAGGTAGCCAGTTGTATGTGTTTATTCTATTCAGCATGAATATTAAATGCCATTAATTACAAACAATATGTACAACTATAACACTAATTGTGTTCAGTTTTTATTGCTATCAGTTACCAAATTAGGAATGGTTAATGACCATTGATGCTACGTTTTGTAAGGACACTAGTTATGGAGAAAACACTAAAATGGGTGGTTGAATAGTGTTTAAGCAATTTAAAAAGATAGTTACACCAATTTAAATGCTGACCAACAATATAGTGCGGAATTAAAATTAAACCCAAAGAGAAACAAAAGCAGACGCAAGGATGTTTCAAGGGTTCGGATTACCCAAGTCACTTCCCAACTTGTTCCCGGTAATCCTATGTCCCTTCCACCCGGATACCTCCGGATACTCAAGTTACACCCCTAACTTAAGGTTTCCTTAAAACCCACTTGTAGCAACCCTACGAGTGAAATCGAAATACAATCGATTGACCTTGACTTCCACAACTTGGGAGCAAGCAAACCACTCTCACAACCCGAGAGCAAATTCAAATAACGAATGTTATGAAATATGAAAGCAACACTTACAATCACATATGCCTTGAAGTAGAACTTGAAGGAGAAGTGTGTTGTGTGTTAAAAACTCTCTTGTAAGAGAGGAAAAGCCCTTTCTCTTGACTGCACCAAATGCCTAGAAGATGATTCTTTAGTTCTAGGTTGGAGAGCAAGAGATCAAAGATTGGAATGCTTAGGGCTTTAGGATTTGAGAGCTTTTGATCTTGAGAATGAAAGGTTGAAAGATTTTGCAATGGAATGAGTAACATCTCAATGGAATAGTAGATGCTCCTTATATAGGTTTCTCAAATCCTCAAAACAGAATTAGCAAAAACCCTTTTGGAATCCGTGAGAAAACTCTCAACGGATAGAATCTGCGGTCGCGACAGTCGACTGTTGAAGACACCACAGTCGACTGTTGCACAGTCAGATAGGGTAGGTGAGAATTCATAACGGTAACTTACCACGTGGACAGTCGACTGATGAAGGATAGACAGTCGACTGTTAAATCAACAGTCGACTGTAAATCCTACTACAGGCGACTGGCCGTAAGTTGGGTAAGTTAAAGAATTCTGTAAAACATCTGGGATAACAGGACAGACGACTGATAAAGAGAAGACAGTCGACTGTTAATCAGAACAGACGACTGTAATTCCTTATACAGACGACTGACAAAACCCTGAGATTTTCCAGAGAGCTGAGTCAACAAATTGGCTCACAGACAGACGACTGATGCAGCATAGACAGTCGTCTGATCCAATGGACAGTCGACTGTAAACACAACATTAGTCGAGTGACCATAGAAGACAGATCAATAGATTTTGGGCAAATGACAGACATGCGACTGATTCACAAAATACAGTCGACTATCACTTGGACAGGCGCCTGTGAATCGTTCATGACTCGCCTGTGGGAATTAAGACAGAAAAGCCCAAAACTAGATTGTAAAAGTTTGTGCATAACAGGCGACTGTAGAACAAAACACAGTCGACTGTTTTGAGACAGGCGACTGTAAAATGTTCTGCAGTCGACTGTTATAAACAATACATGCACAATCAAATAAAGAAATGAATTGGAGTCTAAGGACGATTGATCTAATGAAGTCCTAAGACTGAAATGAAGATGTGTGTGTGTGCTCCATCAATGTTCTACTTCTAAGCTACATATTAGAAGATAAAAGAAATTTACATTCACGAATAACTCTCTTCTATCTAACGCATGAGCTTGAAGTCTTCATGGAGCTTCAATCACCATCAACGATCATCCAATCCATTTCATTTGCTTTCAATGATCTTTGAGTGTCATCCATTGCAAGTAGATCTTCATAATTAGCTAGGCAATGGATTAACTACAAAATAGGGGATTAGTCACAAGTATTTATGTTTGCTCATCATTAACACTAAGTAGGGAGAAGTCCAATACTCAACATTCTCCCCCTTTTTGATGATGACAAACAAACATAAACAAAAAGATAAATAAGTGTGCTTAATGAAAACTTACTCCCCCTACATAGATGCCAATCAAGTTAGTCAACAAATATTAGGGCATCTATATATCAATTGAAGCAAATGAGTAAGATATGAGTGAATTTAATTCAAGAAATATAGGATTTAAAATCCCTATTCATTGTATCATACTCCCCCTGAATTTAAGGCAACTTCAATCTTAGATTCAAGTGTTATTAATACATACTTAGCACATTCATTATGAATCTGTATGTTTATTTCTCTCCCCCTATGGCATTATCCAAAAGGTGGGAGTAGATAACAACAATCGTGCTAAGACTATAAACAATCAAGGAGTATAAAGATATATACAAAATCGAAACTCATAAAATCACAACATATTCATATGTGAATAGAGGAATAAAAGTCCAATATCAACATTTGAGATATAGGAAGAGTATATAACAACTCAAAATACATCACATCACACATATAATCCAATATTAAGTCCAATATTGTCTCAAAAACATACCAGAAGAGAATATAACATACATGGAGACAATCACAATCATCACACAGATAAGATAAGCAATTATACTATGTGTGAAACATAAGGCGAAACTGCAATATCATATATATATATATATAAGATGACATGAGTACAGGACATATGGACATCAACATGTCCAACAAAATACATCATGATCAAAAAATACATATGATCACAAAAGTACATACATGATCAGATAACATCATACATCATCAGATATCATCATACGTCATCATCAACTATCCATCATACAAACACCAACACTGAAGAACCACTCAACCCAACCAAAACAGACCACAAAAAATCTAGGTCACCGGGTGAGTGCAGATAAAGAACCAGCAGCAACATCAGTCAATGTTAATGACAGAGGGGTCCGAGGGACGTCCAGAAGAGCGGAACATCAGCCTAGCAGAGCGACGAGTAGGAAAAGCTGAAGTCTTCCTCTTGGAAGACGAAGCACGAGTAGCAGAGGATTCCGCATGAGCAAGAACAGGAGTCTGGACAACGGGGGTCTGGACCACAGAAGGTACAGGCACAAAGCCTGGAGGAGGAGGAACACCAACAGGGGCAGTATCCTCAGATTTAGAGAACAGAGCCTTAAGCTCGGCAGGAATAGGAAAACCATGAAGCATGAGAGATTTGTATTGAAGCTCGAGAAGAAGATTGAGCTTCTCATCCATGGTGGTAGCAAGCTTCTCGAGAGAATAGACACGGTCACACAATCTAGCGAGAAGAAAATCCTCAAGGGGTACAGACGGAGGAGTACGAGGAGGATGATCAGCCGGCTGAGAAGTGTGTTCAGCAACATTCTCTCGGGGAACAGGGTCACCGACCACGATATTCAGGAATTCCCCAGACGAAGAAGGCGAGGAGGGAACCGGATTAGTGGGTAGAGGAGAGGGAATAGGATCATCGAGGAAGTCGAAAGATCCCTTAGGAAAAAGATGACCAGAAGGATCCATGAGATCAGTCGACCGAAAGCTAGGTCAAGCAAGCTACGAACAACGAACGGACACGATTCCTACAAGATGTCGATCTTCAGGAGAGCAACACACGAGCAACCAAACGAAGGAGGAAGAGCGCGTTGCCACAGAGAAATCGGAGGAGAGATCTACAGAAAATTTTGAGCGGGAAGACGAGCGGTTTCAGTCGGAGGAGAGAGAAAGACTCGGGTCGAAAAGAAGTGTCTCGATGAATATAAAAAAGGGGAGAAATAATCTGGGCCGTTGGATCAAAAACCCGACGGCTCAAATCGAAACAGTGAACCGTCACAACAGGAGACAGTGGACTGATGAACAGAAGTCAATCAACTGGGTGAAGCGATAAGAAATAGGCTTAGGATGACAGACAGTCGACTGTTGAGTAACATACAGTCGCATGCCCGGGAGACAGTCGACTGTATAATACGCATCAGTCGACTGACTGAGAATCAGTAAAACTCATCAAAAAAACAGAGTACTGGCGAATTTTGACAAAGATGACAGGCGCCTGATGACAAAAATGCAGTCGCCTGTTGAAACAGCAGTCGACTGTAAAATTGTCATCAGTCGTCTGTGCGAAAGATACAAATTTCAGACAGAGAATATAGAGTAGGACAGTCGACTGTCGAAGGAAAGACAGTCGTCTGTCATGGTCCAAAAATGCACAGTGAGATCAAAATCCAGAGGATATGAACACTCACCCCTAGGACCTATACTCTAAACATAAACTCATCATAAAATCAACATCAAATTATAAATCGTTGATAAAACAATTCTCGCAAAACAATCTGAAAACACATGTAATCAGAGAAAACTCCATTGCCTTTCTTAAAACAAAATATATGATACATCAAATGAAGAGAGGCAACATGATGATATGAGCTCAAGGAGTGTTATAACAAGTATATTGAGCTCCTAAATTTCAGATTCACCCATAATTCCTAATTCTCCACGCAACCTCACAAATGAATCTTCTTTAAGAGGTTTTGTGAAGATGTCGGCAATTTGTTTTTGGGTTTCAATGTACTCTAAGATGATGTCCTTCTTAGCTACATGATCATTGATAAAATGGTGTCTCACATCTATGTTTTTAGTACGGGAGTGATGTACCGGGTTCGTGGAAAGACATATAGCAATTTGGTTATCAACCATGATAGGGCAAGTATCACAATTGACATCATAATCATTACGAGTGTGTCTCATCAAAGGACTTGTGCACATGCAAGACCCGCGGCAATATATTCCGCTTCAGTCGTGGATAATGATACCGAGTTCTGTTTCTTGGAAAACCAAGAAACTAAGGAATTTCCTAGGAAATGGCAAGTGACACTAGTACTTTTTCTATCAGATTTGCATCCGGTAAAGTCGGCATCACTATATGAGATTAACTCATATGTGCTAGATTTAGGGTAAAGTAACCCATAATCTAGTGACTGATTGAGATAACGAAATATTCGTTTAACCGCAATCAAGCGTGACTCCTTAAGTCTAGCTTGATATCTAGCACACAAGCATACAGAAAACATGATATCGGGCCTACTAGCGGTTAAATAAAGTAAGCTACCAATCATACCTGGATATAGACGAACGTCTACATCTTTTCCGTTCTCATCCTTGTGTAGATGGATTGTCGTACTCATGGGAGTCCTTTTGCTTAAAGACGATTCCATCCCGAATCACTTAATAAACTCACATGTGTACTTTGTTTGATGTATGAAAGTTACATCCTCCATTTGTCGAATTTGCAGTCCAAGGAAGTAATTGAGCTCTCTCATGTGGCTCATCTCGAATTCATCCTTTATAAACTTAGAAAATTCTTGACAAATAATAAAGTTTGTAGAACCAAATATTATATCGTCTACATATACTTGATCAAGAGAATGTCATTTTCATAATCTTTAATGAAAAGTGTTGAATCAACTTCTCCCGTTTTAAAACCTAAATCCAAAAGAAAGGTTTTGAGTCGATCATATCAAGCCATACAATGCTTTCTAAAGTTTGAAAACATGGTTTGGAAATTTTTCATGAATGAACCCGGGAGGTTGAGAAACATATACTTCTTCATTGACAATCCCATTTAAAATGCACTTTTAACATCCATTTCAAATAGTTTAAAATTCTTATGAGATGCAAAAGATAAAAGCAATCTAATAGCTTCTAATCTAGCTAGGGGCAAAGGATTCTTCGAAATCAATACCTTCTTCTTGCCGGTAGCCTTGAGCTACTAACATTGCTTTGTTCCTTGTGATTACCTCGTTCTCATCGGTCTTGTTCTTGAAGATCCATTTGGTCCCAATAACTTGATGACCACTTGGAAGAGGAACGAGTTCCCAAACTTCATTTCTCTCGAATTGCATGAGTTCTTCTTCCATTGCCACTATCCAAGAGCTATCCTCACAAGCTTCCTGGATGTTCTTTGGCTCAATGGTAGAGACAAATGCGCAATGAGAGAATTCTTCAATTCTTGACCTCGTTCGAACACCCACACCAATATCTCCAATTATTTGGTTGTGGATGGTTGCGAACGGTCGGGTAAGCTTTGGGTATTCCTGCCTCACTTGGAACAACTTCAACAATCTCATTAGTAGTGTTAGTCTCAATAATCGAATCATTAATCTTAACATTATTAAGAGGTTCACAAATAGCATTTACACTATCATCATCAACATGAGGAAAATCAAAATCTTCATAAAATGATACGTGTAGAGATTCCTCGATCGTTGAAGAAGTTTTTTTGTATATCCGATAGGCTTTGCTACGTGTGGAATATCCAACAAAAATTCCTTCATCGGATCTTGGCTCAAATTTATCTAGATTACCACAAGTGTTCTTGATAAAACATTTTGAACCAAAAACACGAAAATACTTAACTTGAGGCTTTTTATTATAAAATAACTCAAAACAAGTTTTGTTCGTTCGGTGTCTCACTAGGATCCTATTGAGCACATAACATGCCGTGTGCACCGCTTCTGCCCAAACTTGTAGTCCAAGATGACTATCATGGAGCATGGTGCGAGCACACTCAATAAGAGTCATATTCTTTCTCTCTACAACACCATTTTGTGGTAGTGCTCGAGGAAAGGAAAAGTTGTGAGTTATCCCGGTGTCATCACAAAACTTTGTAAAAGACTCATTCTCAAATTCTCTTCCATGATCACTACGGATAGTGATAGTGGTGGATCCTAAGAGATTCTGAATCTTCTTTGCAAATATGGTAAACTCTTCATAAGCTTCATTCTTATTAGTTAAGAATGAAACCTAAGTAAATCTAGAGAAGTCGTCAACGACAACTAATCCGTAATGAGCATTTACCTAAAGAAGCGGTTCTAGTTGGCTCAAACAAATCTAGCTGAAGAAGTTCTCAGGGCCTCTTAGAAGTAATGCCTTCTTTAAGCTTAAAGGATGATTTACTAAGTTTACCTCTTTGACACGAATCACAAAAGTTTTTCTTACTAAAAGCAATTTTAAGAAAACCTTTGACTAGATCATGCTTAGCTAACTTATATAAGTGCTTGAAGTGAACATGACCAAAACGACGATGCCATAATAGTTGTTCACTTGTATTAGCAACTAAGCAATGTTCTACGGTTTTAGGCAAGATCAAATAATAAATATTTTTACGCCTAATACCGAAAAATAAAACATTCGAATTAGAATCAACAATTTTACACAATCCTTCTCCAAAGTTAACCTTGTAACCTTTGTCACAAAGTTGACTAATGGAAATGAGATTGTGACATAAACCACTAACAAGAAATACATTAGCAATTAAGGGTTTGGAAGTGTTACCGACAATACATACTCCAATGATGGTTCCCTTTTGATTACCTCCAAAAGGGACCGTTTCACCATTCTTGATGCTAATCACTTCGGAGAGCAATGAGGGATCTCCCTTCATGTGTTTGGAGCAACCACTATCGAGAATCCATCCTTTCCATTTAGAGCTAATATGACCTTTATTGCTCTTTTTTTCTCTTGGGTACCTACATAATATACCATAAGCTCATGGTACCCAATGTTTGTTGGGTCCAAGGGGATTAGCCCTTTGGAAGCCAAGTCTAAGTGGACTTCTGCTTCCCAACATAATTGCTGTTCTTAATAACATCATGAAAATAGTAATCAACATATGCATTCATATCATTTAAGCTAGTGTTCTTAGGACCCCAAATAGTGTAAATTTTGGGAGTCCTTTTCCTAGTTGCATGCATACTTGTTAGATTTCTATGTGGTGCATGCTTCTTAGAAACATGGTTTCTAGCATATACATGAGGTGGTGGATATGCATTGAACATATGCGGGTTATATGTATGCTTGGAAACATGCATGTTGTATGAAACATATGGGTCATGCATGACATGTAGAGGTTGTGCATACATGTAAGAATGATGCATATGGGCATATCGGTGTATAGGAGCACGTATATGAGTATTTCTCATGTGTGGATTTGTACGTGTCTGTGGGTGTGGATCATAAAAAGTGTCATGAGTATCCACTTGTGAAGTAGGAGATTTCCTACGTGAATGAAGGTTAGTGTACTTGTAAGCATGGCTTCTCTTTTGGTTTCCACCCTTAGTAGGTTTCTTGCCAAAAGGAAGAGATGGTGAAGTGGTGACTTTCTTGGTAGGTTTGCTACCTATAGTGTCTTTGACACCACTTGTGGATGCACCGGAGGATGGCCTCACAAAGTCTATAGTGACACCACTATAGGAGGTGCGATCATTGGATGCATTTGCTTTTACAAAACCAAGACCAACACGATGTGTGGCCGGAAATTGATTTGCAAGCAAATCGTCCAATTGTCTTTTTCCCTTATTGAATCTCACAATACGAGAGGACATGAGCTCATATTTCTCCTTAAGAGAATAAATGTTGGTATCCAAGGTGGACACCCGTGCTTTGAGCTCGTGCACTTAAGTTTTAAGAGAATCATTCTCTAAACCTAATTGTGTATGTCGTGTAACTAGATCACTATTATCCTTAGGATGTGTTTGATCTAGTTGAGATTTGATGTTGTTCACCTCATCTCTCAAAGTGACATTTTGAGAAGCTAAATTCGCTTTCTCAAGAGTTAAAGTATCAACAATAATGTCATTGTTGATAATGCATGGAATGGATGAATTGCTAACATTCAATTTCTTTAATCTAGTATATCTAAGCATTAGAGATTGATACTTAGCAAACAATTCTTCATTAGCAATTACGTAGTTCATCTATTGTTACCTCGGTTTCATCCATGTCGGAATCACTCTCGTCGGAGAGTGGATCTTCTCGTGCCATTAAGCACAAGTGGGCACTTTCACCCTTCTCATTGTCGGAATCAATTGATGAGTCTCCACTTGAGTCATCGAATGTACTGACAAGTCCTTTCTTCTTGTCTCTCTTGTTCTTGTCAGACTTGTGGTACTTCGGAGCCTTCCACTTCTCTTTGTTTCTTAGCATTGGGCAATCCTTCTTGATGTACCCTGGCTTGTTGCACTTAAAGCAAAGAGAAAAAGTATTATTAGTAGACTCAAATCTTTTGTTAGAGGGAAATTTACCTTTGCGAAAGAAGCGTTGAAACTTCTTCGCCATTTGGGCCATTTCACCCAAATCCATCTCATCTTCTGAATATTCACTATCGGGGGGTGAGGAATTGGCGTTGAATGCCAAAGCTTTCTTCTTGGCCTCTGAAGGATTCATCATAGCTCGAATTTTTAATCGGTTCTCCCGTCTTATTTCATAAGACATGAGAGTCCCAATAAGATTCACAACTGTGTAGGTCTTCAAGTCGTTGACCTCCTCGATGGCGATAGCTCTTCTTTCCCATTTGGAGGTCATTCCCATTATAATCTTCCTTACCTTTTCTGGTTCGGTGTAGACTTGACCAAGAGCTTCCAGTTCATTGGTGATGTCTGTAAAACATCCATACATCGATGCAATGTTTTCATTTTCATTTTCCTGCATATGAAACATATCGAAGTTTTGCACGGCAACATAAAGTTTGGAAAGTTTTACCTTATTCGTTCCCTCATGGATAACGATAAGATAGTTCCAAATTTGATATGCACTCTTACATGTGCATATCTTGTTGAACTCATTCGGGTCCAACACACAATGAAGAGCGTTCATTGCTTTTGCGTTGTTGACTTCGGCGGATTTCTCGGAAGTCGTCCATTTTTCGAAATCCTCTTCGGTGGGCTCGACGTATTCCTTGTGGAGGGTTCTCCAAAGTGAAGT
Source organism: Scilla litardierei (assembly GCA_030789695.1). Taxonomy (NCBI): domain Eukaryota; kingdom Viridiplantae; phylum Streptophyta; class Magnoliopsida; order Asparagales; family Asparagaceae; genus Scilla; species Scilla litardierei. The sequence continues at coordinate 655,474,649 of CM061142.1, read as the reverse complement.
ACTCCTTAGGAACGTCTCCATCCTACATTTCCAATAGCCAAAGTTCGTGTCATTGAAACGTGGAGGACGCACCGTTGATTGACCTTTGAAAAGTGTGGACGCTCCATCACGGTCGTGATTGTTGTACGAAGGCGGCGGAGGAACGTTATTGTTGTTGGATGCCATAGCTATAACCTTGCACTCCGATACCAATTGTAAGGACCCTGGTTATGGAGAAAACACTAGAAGGGGTGGTTGAATAGTGTTTAAGCAATTTAAAAAGATAGTTACACCAATTTAAATGCTAACCAACAATATAGTTCGGAATTAAAATTAAACCCAAAGAGAAACAAAAGCAGACGCAAGGATGTTTCAAGGGTTTGGATTACCCAAGTCACTTCCCGGCTTGTTCCCGGTAAATCTACGTCCCTTCCACCCGGATACCTCCGGATACTCAAGTTAGAACCCTAACTTGAGGTTTCCTTAAACCCCACTTGTAGCAACCCTACAAGTGAAATCGAAATACAATAGATTGACCTTGACTCTCACAACTTGGGAGCAAGCAAACCATTCTCACAACCCGAGAGCAAATTCAAATAACGAATGTTATGAATTATGAAAGCAACACTTACAATCACATATGCCTTGAAGTAGAACTTGAAGGAGAAGTGTATTGTGTGTTGAAGACTCTCTTGGAAAAGAGGAAAAGCCCTTTCTCTTGACCGCACCAAATGCCTAGAAGATGATTCTTTGGTTCTAGGTTGGAGAGCAAGAGATCAAAGGTTGGAATGCTTAGTGCTTTAGGATTTGAGAGCTGTTGATCTTGAGAATGAAAGCTTGAAAGATTTTGCAATGGAATGAGTAACATCTCAATGGAACAGTAGATGCTCCTTGTATAGGTTTCTCAAATCCTCAAAACAGAATTAGCAAAAACCCTTTTGGAATCCGTGAGAAAACTCTCAACGGATAGAATCTGCGGTCGCGACAGTCGACTGTTGAAGACACCACAGTCGACTGTTGCACAGTCAGATAGGGTAGGTGAGAATTCATAACGGTAACTTACCACGTGGACAGTCGACTGATGAAGGATAGACAGTCGACTGTTAAATCAACAGTCGACTGTAAATCCTACTACAGGCGACTGGCCGTAAGTTGGGTAAGTTAAAGAATTCTGTAAAACATCTGGGATAACAGGACAGATGACTGATAAAGAGAAGACAGTCGACTGTTAATCAGAACAGACGACTGTAATTTCTTATACAGACGACTGACAAAACCCTGAGATTTTTCAGAGAGCTGAGTCAACAAATTGGCTCACAGACAGATGACTGATGCAGCATAGACAGTCGACTGATCCAATGGACAGTCGACTGTAAACACAACATTAGTCGACTGATCATAGAAGACAAATCAATAGATTTTGGGCAAATGACAGACAGGCGACTGATTCACAAAACACAGTCGACTGTCACTTAGACAGGCGCCTATGAATCGTTCATGAGTCGCCTGTGGAAATTAAGGCAGAGAAGCCCAAAACTAGATTGTAAAAGTTTGTGCATAACAGGCGACTGTAAAACAAAACACAGTCGACTGTTTTGAGACAGGCGACTGTAAAATGTTCAGCAGTCGACTGTTATAAACAATACAGGCACAATCAAATAAAGAAATGAATTGGAGTCTAAGGACGATTGATCTAATGAAGTCCTAAGACTGAAATGAAGATGTGTGTGTGCGCTCCATCAATGTTCTATTTCTAAGCTACATAGTAGAAGAGATAAAAGAAATTTACATTCACGAATAACTCTCTTCTATCCAACGCATGAGCTTGAAGTCTTCATGGAGCTTCAATCATCATCAACGATCATCCAATCCATTTCATTTGCTTTCAATGATCTTTGAGTATCATCCATTGCAAGTAGATCTTCATAATTAGCTTAGGCAATGGATTAACTACAAAATAGGGGATTAGTCACAAGTATTTATGTTTGCTCATCATTAACACCAAGTAGGGAGAAGTCCAATACTCAACACGTTTTACGTACCATCATTTATGAAAATTGGCCACTACTACTGAGCATTAGTGCTATAGAGAAAAAGACATATTTAGGAACCAGTAAGCATTACTGCCTAATATTAAATGACATTCTTATTGTCCCCGTCATAATTTGTAACCTTCTGCACTTTCTTCTTCTCTTTGTTATTGAAATCGAGAGAGAGAGAGAGAGAGAGTCTCTTTCTCCCTTTACAAGTAAGAGACAGGGTTAGAAGGGTTAGGAAGGTTACGACTGTCTGTGCTAAAGAAAAAGTGAATATTTTACTACCTACTAAGCTAATACTCTCTTTCTCCCTTTACAAGTAAGAGACGGTGTTCGGTAGGTTGGGAAAGTTACGACTGTCTGTGCCTAAAAAAGTAAATATTTTATTAACTACAAAGCAAAAAGGTCCAACTATTATGACAACTTTGTTATTACTTCCGTTAGTTAGGAATTATCAGTAAACTTATAGTTTAAACCTTTAAAATATTTTTCATGCTTGTTTGTGTGATATAATATTGTAAAGCTATTGTTGTGTGCTTTGTTCTTAAATTTTCAGTTTGTCGGTGTCTGACACCTCATGTCAGTGTCCATGCATGCATCGACAGCTCATGTCTGTCCATACCAGCATCCCCTGATTGCGTCTATAGATCATAGGTTATAACTGTCCAACCAGGAAAATACCATATTTGATAACAATAATTCTTATGCCAGACATTGACTTATGACTGGGCTCAAATAGATGTGAAAACTATATACCATGATTTGATCTCCATTAGTATTTCTCGCATAGTAAAGCTGCTTGAATAATTGGACATGTGTGTCACAAAAGGGCTGCCATCCTAGTTGTCTACTTCCCAATCTGGAATATATCAAACAATCTCTAATTTACCTTATCGTGCCAGGTAATAGAATATTTATTTTCGCAAGTAAACCTCTACAGCAAAGCACCATCAACTACATTTTTCAAGAGATTAACGGTATGCCGACACTTCTGCAGGTTCACATGAATCATATCCAAGTCCTTCATGTTTCAATGCCACAACAAAGCCTGAGAATAGACAATCTTTATGAATCTAAAATCATATTAATGCAAAGTAGCAAATAAATCAAGACCAGCAAATGTAAGTTCAGGAAGACGCTGCTCTGATATGGCAGCATCCCCAATCAATTTAAAGAGAACGTCTAACATAGAACAAATGGAAGATCCTTAAATTATAAGATATTAACTATGGAGTATGATTCAAATACAGTGTTCAGAAACAATGAGTAGCTGAACTTAATCCGTCAGCTTCCTTTCCTAACTTCTGGTCATTCTTATTTTTCTATTGGAGTAGCTTCAAATTAACATCTCCTTTAAGCATTTCCTGCTTTTCTTTACTATAATTATAATGGTTAATTCTTAAAATACTTGGATTTTATCTTACTCTTCATTCCTCCAGATTATCTATAAGAAGTCAAAAAAAGTTTTATATTCGACATCTTTGCCGTAATAAATGCATTGACTTCAACTCATGTTAAGTGCTTAACATCAAAACTCTCTTACTCTGTCAAAACATCATCATCAAATAAAGTTTTTAAATGATGATCTAGAGAACTAGACAAGCACGTTACAACAATCTGCAACACATAAATTACAACAATTCACCAACTTCAGCACTAGGGGTGGCAAATGGGTTTTGATCTGCCAAGTCAAACCCGATCTTGACCCAAATTTTCAGATATGACCGAGAGTCTATCTGGGTTTGGATCCTATTCGGGTCACCCGCCTAACCTGGTATCTAACTGGGTCAAGTTCGAGTTTGATGACCCAACCTGGGTTGACACGAATTTGACCCGATTAAATCCATGTGTAAATGTATTACTTAATACTAATACCAAGTGTAAAATAGCTCGTTGGTTAGTTTGAGAAGTTTAGAGCTTATTGGTTGGAGGTTCGAGTCTTACATCCTACACTAAATTTATTAAATTTTTTCGTTAAATTTTGTTATCATAAACGAATAAATACAAGTAAGGGTTAACTTTTATCGTCAAGATTTCTTTGGTAAATTGGATAACATCTTCAAATTCTATGACAATGTTACAAGTTAGACTTCATAACAGATAATATTTTTTAAGGATGTTTTAAAAGACATTTTATGCGCTAAATGCTACACCTAATTGCAAGCATGCAGGCAAAATATGCGGACAAACTGCATGTAAGGATTATGCGAACGTATAGGCCGCATAATACTACAAGGGCCACATATCAGCAAATTGGCAACATTATGCACTTGATGCATGATTTGCATATTAACCGCATAAGTCAACGGCATCAACGGCATGCCTGAAACATCAAAAATTCTTTAAAAATGATTTCGTAAAGATTAAGTGGCATCAATGAGAATTAGCTATTTGCAACGGCAAACGTAGAAGAGTGAACATGAATCTTAAGAGTCATCGTCATAATTCCTATTTGAGTTAGGTTTGCGTTTGAATCTTTAAGATTGCTTCATGAACATATTAGCATTTCTTACATGCAAACTTATGTATACAACAATGATAAGTTAATATATTTTAATTTTTCTCAATTCTTAGGCATTTATAACATTTAATATACATATACATATATATGTATGTATCCATTATTTGTTTATATATTAAATATATGTACATAATCTGCATAATCGAATGCGTAATCTGTTTATGCATTATGCGATGTTGGACCACATGTACAATGAAAGTACCTTTTAGAACACTATTTTTTCCATTAAAAAATTTAGACCCGAGCCCGACTCAGACCCGATCTCTTAAACAGGTTGGGTATGGATGACTCAGATTTACTCCGAATAATGTCCGAGTTTATAGTACCTAACCCAGATTAGATCTGGATGGATATATCCTAATGCAGGTCACGTCAAACCCGAGCCCGACCCGTTTTCCACCCCTAATCAGTACCTAGAATTTCTCCATAATATCATTGACACCCTCGGTTCCCATCACCTACCTATCACATTGCCTACTATGCTAGCTTTCTCTAATCAACTAGCCCATCTTCTCCAAGAGATTTTCTACTAGCAGGCAAAAAAAGCAACTATGGGTGTCCATCTTAGTATAATATTATATCATATCACCAACACTATCGAGACATTACCTTTTACTCTATCACCCTTCGCTAGAACTTTTTAATCTCACGAAGTAGAACATCAAACTGATTTATATTATGCGGTCCAGACAAGTTTATAGATTATTAATGAGTAATGAAAAATGAGATTCCTTTACAATGACATTTATTAGGACTTGTCGACCTATAATTTTGGACTAAAATTTACATGTATAAAGCTCAGCCAACCTTTCTGTTACAGATTAGATGTATAAAGTAACTTCAACCATTTTCCATGCTATTATCAATATCCTTGAATAACCTAGAGCTCTATACAAAAAAAATTATAAATAGAATGACGGAGTAGAAGTTATAGTTTGCCATTTCTAATACATCGTCATGATCATCGTTATGGTCAAAGCACTCTGGTCTTACAAATCAAAACAGGAGGCCAATTTATTCCAAATTAGACGGGCTGCCAGACCTTCTATCCAGATAGGACAAGGACATACCACCGGCTATATTCTACGGTGCACACATTTCAGTAACAAAGAAAAGAGGCATATACTGGCTACACGGAAAATGGGATCGTATTACAAATTTACACTTAATCAAATATTCAAACAAATGGAAAGAATATTGCAGAAGAGTCAAAAGGTGGTATCATAAATTGCAAGTTCATTTTGAAGAATTCTGCACTTCACACATCCTCTCAAATAAGTCATTACTTCGTCAAAAGCATGACTACCATGAAGCAATAATATTTATAGATAAACTTGCTATCCAAATTTATACAATAAAATTACAATATTTGTTAACTAAATTTTAGGGCAATTACTGAACAACCGACAATCAAAGCCACAAAGCAGGCCGAATAAAAAGGTAAAAAAAATAGCAAAAAACACAACTATCACCATAATGTAAAGCTTAAACCAGGGAAAACTGATCGATTACCTACCTCAACTGTCCAAATGAAGAAATCCAAGGGCTCGGGGGGTCGCCCCTTGTTCATCTCCGCACCTCGCATGCGAAATCACTACAGCTCAAATAAAATTCGTCAAATTATCCCTATAAACAAAGCAAATGAAGCAAAAATACCAACAAAAAATCTGGAAAATTCAACGAATAAAGAAATTACCTTTAGAGAGGAAATAGTCAGCAGAAAAGTTCGAGAATGAGGAATCTCGTGGGCTGAGCGAGCTCGATGGATGGATCTATGAAACGAATTGAATCGGAGAGATTTGATCGGTCGATCGGTCGATCTGCCAAATTGAGGAAGACAACGAAGAAAGCGATGAAGGGTGGAAGGGTATTGCTACGCGAACATTCCTTTTTGCTCGGTTCACATACCACTTAGACTTTCGGGAAATATCGAGTTTGTAAATAGCGGTTGTGTGCACAGATAAAACAGCCGGTGCGCATAGTAATTATCTTTTTGTTCATTTTGCCTTTTTTTCCCCTCCATTCGCAAAAGCGAAACAAATCTTTGTTTGTTATAAACGGGCTTTGGAGGCCCAACCCGTTAGTGGGTATCCACCCATTATGTAACCCTATTACTATAAATACAGGGCTACGGGGTTCCGTAGCCGCCATGGTTTACAACACGTTATCAGCACGCTCGAAGCTAAGCCGAACCCCTGCCGACGGACGAACGCGACGCGAACGGGCTTCCTTCACTGAACGTCGCTAGATCCGGCGGGTAGGATCTAGAGTAAAACTGTATGTTTGCGATGAGATTTTTTTTAAAAATGCATGCAGCATATAAATAGCATGTGTATACATCATACTTATTCCAATTTTGGTTAATTGAGCACAATTTTTTAGCTTACTAGATTTATATTACATGTATGATGTGCTCATGACATGACGATATTTTATGACAACAAACCAATAATGATTTCAAAAAGTTTAACATCATATCCTAGTTGACAAAATGAACCTGGAGTTCAAAACCACAACGAACCTGAAGTTCAAATCAAAAGTCAACACCCTTTCACACTAATAAATATTAACAAGTACGAGGGATTATACGAAAAACATGTATGCGTTTTCTCTTAGAAATACGCATTTCGCGGTAAATAGATCTCTCAGATCTATGGTTTGTATAAACCAATATTGACACCAGCAGTTGTCATAACACCATCGAACTCTTTTGAGTAATCTCACTTTACAAGGTATGATTCTTGAATCTAACCTTATGTTTTAAGCGTACGCCCGAAGTCGTGGCTTAATAAATAAGTGAGAAATTATAAAATTCGTACCCACGTAATTGTTTCCCCTAGAGTATGATTCTATATCCACACAATACTTGAATGACTCAATAAAAATGGCCTGAAGACCATACTTGAGTTTTCAAATAAACTTTTAAAAGTCTATCATAAACTAGAAAAGTGGAAATATAGAAACTAACTCATTTCCATTGTTTAAGTCTACTTTGTAAGACCAATAAACATTCTTCCTTATTAACGACAATAAGGACGACTGAAAACAGAGGAAGTTTTGAATAAAAATGAGAAAGGGAAGATATGATGTACCTCGATACGGAGTATGCAATGGCAACCCAATATCAGACCAGAAGTTCTGACAAGACCCATAATGCTTTTTACAAAATGAATGTGCATTAACCTATGTCATATAAAAATATATACATATCTAGTCTAAACGACGAAAATCAAATTGCCTGTATGTATATTTCGCTACTCCCCGAGGACAAATAAATTTTGAAAATAAATTTGACATGTTGTCATAATATGAGTCTAAAATGAGCACAATTGTGGACTTATATTTTATAGAACCCACATCGTACTATGAAACTTGTTGCTCTAACATAATTATTAGTAGTATTCTCTTGCAGTATATATGTGCCTTTTACGCATTTTATTTTACTGTAAATGATTTATCATACTGAATACTCCTAAAATGAGGATGCCATGTACTCTCTGAAACTTATAAAGTTTCAAAGGATATTCGTCAAAATGAAATCCCTAATGACTCAAGAAACCAATAAAGCCTGAAGCTTTATCCAACTATGATCCGCATAATAGTCATTGTGAAGATGTAATCCTTCACAGTTTGAACAGAGTTCACTTATTACCGGACAAAATTAACTTGAGCATTTTAATGGACGTTCAAAAGTCTCACATAAATTCGAACAGAGGAATTAATTTGGAACACCAGAAGTGTCCAGAATCGACCAACTTTGGATCGATGTCACCCTGGATTGATGATGCAAGACATCATTAACCAAACGAACCCGAAGATTCTTCAAAAAAGGGTGAAACTCTCATTATCTCATTCAAAAGGGAAAAATGATTACGAGATCATCTCCATTCACGTGGACATTGACTCTCCTCACTTCCTCAAACGAATTTAAGATGATATACTATCATTAGAAGAATGAGACCTTTAGGCCTCTTGAGAGTATTTGAGGGATAAAAGTGGACTCACACACTCCCTACATATGGCTAATGATGTACCTTAGAGTACTCATCTATATATCCTCTTAAAATGGTCATAATCAAAACCTTGTTATCCAACCGCAGTCTAGATTATTATTAATCACAACGGACATATTACATTACTGGGATATTGGTTGGGTTTTTACTTACCCTCATACCACCCTCAAAAATGCCGCAGTGGAACTTATTTATCGGGACTAACCCTCCTAGATGAATATGTTCCGAGATCCCCAAACGGGGAGGCATTAGAGCACATCTTATAGATGGAGCCTTGACGGGTTCATATCCCTAGTTTTATGCTCAACTTCATTGAAGTCGAGCTTATTGCGGATTTTTGGGATAACACTGGGAAATCAATTTAACAACTGGAAGAAAATTGAACACCCTGAAGCTTTGTGTTCACACCCAGTAATGGGTTATATGTAAATCATTAAAATGATTTAAACGGATTACTTGTCCACTAGAAATCCAGTTGTAGGTGACCATATGGGAACATGCAAACCATCAGAACGCCTCCTTAGAAACTATTTATATGAGCCTGATCACCTCATATAAACAGTTTCCGAGAACCCCTAACGGGTGAAGCGTTTAGTGCACATCTTATCGATGGAGTCATGATGAGTTTACATTCCCATATCACCACTATGGACCATTTAAAACATTAATACCTATGATCTGATTATCATGAATAGTGATGAGATCCTGACGATCCACACTTATGAAACTGTTAAACAGTTATCAGACATAGCTATTGACAATATAAATATTGTCAAATTCACACATCCCTGCTACTAAAAATCCAGCTAGGATTGACATACCAACTATAATTGTCACGACCCGCTTCCCTAAAATGGAGGCGAGACGTGAAAAGGTCCGCACGGGAGTGGAGCGGTGAAGCCCCAAACCCGATAAGCGTCAACTTAGTATAAGCATGTCCCTGTAATTGCTATCGAAACAACAACAATAATAATAAGAGACGGATAAGAAACACCAATCCCAAAGTTTGTCCACAAAATATTCAACATCACAGAAAAGCCACCAGGCTAAAAGAAAGAGTCTAAGGGCCCAGAACAAGGCCAAACAAAAGCAACGACATAAATAAGTATAGGTGCCACGCACCGATAACAAAACAACTGTTTAACAAAAATAAAACACAACGGAGGCACTAGGACTGGTCCCCAGTGTCCGCGTACTCCCCGTCCAACACGGGCTCAAGCTCGGCGTCCGCAAACACCTCCCCCTCAACGGGCAACACAGGCTCAAGGTCTAACATGCGTCACCCAAAAGAGAAAGGGGCACATGTCAGCAAGTCTAAAAAGACTTGGGCAAGGAAACTGAAAGTGACTAACAACCTAGCATTTAAATGTTAAACAATGGCATGGCAGTTAAGTATGATGCAATAGTTAAAAGAGAGGCAAACACGCACGATGTAGCCAAAGCTACCAAATCACTTATCTCTTATCACTTATCAATTATCACTTTTCACTTATCACTTAGTGCATAGAGAGTCCACCTGCTGGCCCGCTCGTGGCTCAGGCCGCTTATCTCTATCACTTTTAATCACTTGTGCACTAGAGAGTCCACCTGCTGGCCGGAGTGGCGGATCAGGCCAACTCGGCTCAGGCCGCTTATCTCTTACCCCACCCATATGTGTCGAGCGTTGGGATTTCCAACTCACTGAGCTCGCTTCTGGATCACGAGCCAGGAAGTGTAATTGGCATAGGGGTGCACCTAGCCGGTATCTGAGCGTTGGGGTTTCCAACTACATGGCTCGCTTCTGGAACACGAGCCAGGAATATAATATTGTAGCGTGTGCTACACAATCACAATAATTAATCACTATGCAATGACATGAACAAATGATTGCGTACCGTTAATTGAATTTAAACGTGACATACAAGCATGATGAGGGTGACGGACCAAGCTTCGTTGTCAAGCTAGGTCAAGGGCGTCTAAACGGCTATCCTTTCACCGTTTAGTCTCTTTTACGCTAAAACAAGGTAATGGCCTAAGACATGGCCCAAATCAAGAGATGCAAGTTTCACTTGCCTATCACCGGGGATGACGGTTACGAAAGTTTGTTTCCGCGAATGCTAGGCTACGGGGAATCGCTGTTATGGGGAACAATCATCAAAACATAAGTATTTTATTAGGGTTTCATAAAAATTACAATAAGACATGAAAACAACGGTAGATCGATTTCTTACCGAGAGGAGGCGGAAGGAATACTCCGGGGAACCCTAGGACCAGATCTGGAGAAGATTGGAGAAGATTGGGGAAACTAGGGTTTAGGGGGATTTTGGGGATTTGATGGGTTTTGATGGAGATTTGGGGAAAATTAGAAGTAGATAGGGTGAATGGATGGATTGGATGATGATTCTAGGGCTTGGAATGAGGGATTGAAGCTTGGAGGAAGATGGGGGCTCAATGGGGGAGAAACTAGGGCTTTAGGTCGTGTTGGAGGAAGAAGAAACGTTTGGGAGGGGTATTTATAGGGTGGGCTGGCGGCTGCCCAGAAATTAGGGTTTTAACACAGACTAGTCGGTCAAAGAACAACCACTGACCGACTAGTTTGGCAACTAGTCGGTCGGTCGATCAACACAGACCGACTAAGTGTAAACAGTAACTCAACTAAAATTAAGATGATGTGTTAGTCGGTTCAAGAAGCATTGCCGACCGACTAGTTTGCAACCTAGTCGGTCAACAACTCTTCTTAGACCGACTAACGATAAACAGTAGCTTCCTCAGGAAATTAGAAAACTCACTAGTCGGTCCAAGAAGGATTTCCGACCGACTGGATCGTCATCTAGTCGGTCGGTGGCACTTCTTACACCGGCTAATGAGCACAGAAAAGTACCGATACGGAGCGCGAGGCCCCGTGATCGAATCCTAAGACTCCTAGGCTTGATCTAATAGTTAGATATGACCGTTATGAAGCCCGTCACAAACGACGTACCTCGAAATCGACGATCCTAAGGAAGAATCGAGAAAATACGACGAATCGATCGAAAATGAAAGTTACGGAGACGAAAACCACACAAGAGGAGAAAATCCACCAAAACATATATTATATTAAAATAATTTCAGATACAAGGAAACCAGTCGTTACATCCTCCCCAACTTAAGAAAAATTCCGTCCTCTGAATTTCCGAATATTCACGAGTCTGGAAACAAAAGTGGGTAGCGCTCTCGCATCTCATCTTCTCTCTCCCAAGTAGACTCTCCCGGCGAACCGTGCCGTCACATCACTCTAACAAGATCGACGACCTTGTTTCGAAGTGACTTCTGACGCCTGTCCAGAATCTGCACCGGATACTGGTCATACGTCAAATCTGAGCGAACGGCGATCTCCGAGAAATCCACGGCATGCGATGGATCGCTAATGTATCGACGAAGCTGCGACACATGGAAAACATTGTGAACTCCTTCCAAAGATGGCGGCAAAGCCAAGCGATACGCTACCTCGCCAACCCTCTCCAAAACATCAAATGGTCCAATGTATCGCGGGCTCAACTTTCCACGCTTCCCAAAACGAATCACACCACGATTCGGGGAAATCTTCAAGAACACATGGTCGCCCGGCTGAAATTCCAAAGGACGACGTTTAGCATCCGCCCAATGCTTAAAACGGTCCTGAGCAATCCTCAACCTCTCCCGAATATTCCTGACGATATCCACGGCCTCCACAATCATCTCAGGTCCCAACAACTCCCGATCCCCAACGTCATCCCAACTCAATGGCGATCGACATTTCCTCCCATAAAGAGCGGCGAAAGGCGCCATGCCAATACTCGCCTGGAAGCTGTTGTTGTAGGAAAACTCCACCAAATGCAGATGGTCCTCCCACGAACCCTTGAAATCCAACATGCACGCCCTCAGCATGTCTTCCAGAATCTGAATCGTCCTCTCGGACTGGCCATCCGTCTGCGGATGGTACGCCGTGCTGAAACTCAGACGCGTACCCAAACTCTTCTGCAAACTCTGCCAAAACTGAGATGTGAACCTCGTGTCTCTGTCCGACACGATACTCACGGGGACTCCATGAAGTCGCACGATTTCCTCCATATATCTCCTTGCTAGCACCTCCGTGGACTGTCCCACTCGGAACGGAATAAAGTGCGCAGATTTGGTCAATCGATCTACGATCACCCAAATCGCGTCATTCTGCTTCGGACTCCGAGGTAGTCCAGTCACGAAATCCATAGTGATGTGCTGCCACTTCCACTCCGGAATCGGTAGCGGTTGTAGCAACCCGGCCGAACGCTGATGCTCCGCCTTCACTTGCTGGCAAACCAAGCACTTGGCCACACTCCGAGCCACACTCCTCTTCATACCATGCCACCAAAAATTCAGACGAAGATCCTGGTACATCTTGGTGCCACCAGGATGCACAGAATACGGCGAACTGTGTGCCTCTACCATCAACTCCTCTCTGATATCCCCAGCCGGCACACACAACCTGGCTCCAAACCTCAGCGAGCCATCCTCATGAATCAAAAAGTCAGTCCGCAGACCGGCTTCCACCTGCTCCCGAATCCTTACCAACTTCGGATCTCCGGCCTGGCCAGCCTTAATCCGATCCACGATCGTCGACTGTACCTGCATGTACATCAACGAAGAAGCCTCTCCAGAAAGAACAATCTCCACGCCAGACTCGCAAAAATCCTGCTGCAATCTCCACTGCGAGGTCAAAATCATCACCGCTGGAAGCCTACTCAAAGCATCCGGAACCACATTCACCTTGCCGGGGTGAAACTGCAAATCAATCTCATAATCCGCCATAAGCTCCAACCATCGACGCTGTCGCATGTTGAGCTCCTTCTGGGTGAAAATATACTTCAAGCTTTTGTGATCGGTGAAAATCTTCACTTTCTCACTCAGCAAGAAGTGCCTCCAAATCTTAAGAGCAAAAACAACGGCAGCCAACTCCAAATCATGCGTCGGATAATTCTTTTCATGAACCTTAAGCTGACGAGACGCATAAGCCACAACATGCCCGTGCTGATGCAACACGCAACCCAGACCCTTGCCAGAAGCATCGCAAAAGATCTCAAATCCACCGCTGCGATCAGGCACGACAAGAATAGGGGCACTCGTCAACCTCTCCTTCAGAATACCAAAAGCACTCTCACAATCACCCGACCAAACATAAGCAACATCCTTCCGCGTCAACCTGGTCATCGGCTCAGCAATACGAGAAAAGTCCTTAATGAACCGACGATAATATCCCGCCAAACCAAGGAAACTCCGAATCTCAGATGCAGACGACGGAACAGGCCACTCCCTGATAGCCCTAATCTTCTCGGGATCCACAGAAATACCATCTCCAGTCACCACATGCCCCAGAAAAGCAACTCGATCCAGCCAAAACTCGCACTTCGAAAATTTAGCATACAAACGATGCTTCCTCAAAATTTCCAACACCGTCCTCAAGTGCGATGCATGCTCTTCCTCCGACTTCGAATAGATCAGAATGTCGTCGATAAAGATAACGATAAACTTATCCAGAAAGTCGTAGAAAATCAGGTTCATCAGATTCATGAAAACTGCGGGCGCGTTAGTTACGCCGAAAGGCATAACCACAAACTCATAGTGTCCATACTTCGTCCTGAACGCTGTCTTCGGAACATCATCCCTCTTCACCTTCAACTGATGGTAACCACTCCTCAAATCCAGTTTAGAAAACACTCTCGAACCTCCAAGCTGACCAAAAATATCATCGATGCGAGGCAACGGGTATTTATTCTTAATGGTTACCGCATTCAATCCCCGATAGTCCACGCACATGCGACGCGAACCATCCTTCTTCTTAACCAGCAACACCGGTGCTCCCCACGGAGACACACTAGGATTAATATAACCCTTCAGCAACAGCTCATCCAACTGCTTCCGCAACTCTTCCAATTCAGCAGGTGCCATACGATACGGCGCCTTCGAAATCGGCTGCGCACCTGGAACGAGGTCAATAGAAAATTCCAGAGCTCGATCAGGCGGCAAACCAGACATCTCCTCGGGGAAGACGTCGCCAAAATCTCGCACCACAGCTGGCCACTCCAGCTCCATCTGCATAGCTACAGCCTCCACCGGCCTGGCCCGAAATCTGACAGGACCAAGCGAACTGCTACCACGACTGAACTCAAATACTGGATGTCCGGGAATCTCGAACACCACCTTCTTCCTCCTGCAGTCGATCGTAGCATAGAAGCTCGCAAGCCAATCCATCCCAAAGACCGCATCGTAGTTGGTGATGTTGTGGACAATAAAATCAGCATAAAGCTCATGTCCACAAACCACCACAGAGCAAGGACTGCACCCACGATGCACCGTGACTACTCCATTCCCTGTGACGATATTACAACTCTTAGAGAGAGGGGACGTCGACAAGGAATGCTTCTCCACGAAGCTCTGGGCCAAAATGCACATTGACGCACCTGAGTCAAAGAGGACTCGGGCAGGGAACGTGCAAACCAAAACCACACCTAACAAACAGTCTAATCGATCAAATCTTATTCTAGCAACACCATACACAAGCATTCACATAATTTAACAATCAATTAATTTAGGAAGGAACAATCTAGATCGAAGGTTACCTGCAATGACCTCATCCATGGCCAAAACCTCATCCTCGGTCATCAGAAATGCATGCCTCCTCGGCGGAGCAGCCCGCTGAAAAGCCTGCTTCTGCGGAACGAGGGGCACCCCACGACCAGCGGGCACCGGGGCTCTCTGCTGCAACGGCGGGGCAGCAATAGGTGTCCCCCAAGGCTGCCTCAACCTCGGGCACTCCCTGATAGCATGGGCGGGATCTCCACAGGCAATACATTGCCCCAAGAACCTCCTACATGATTCCTTGATATGGCCCTCCTTGCCACAGAAATGGCAAGTCCTCCGAACGGGCCCTCCTGGCCTCTTAAACTGAACAGGCGGGTTCGGCCTGAATCCAGGTCGAACCGCAGCCCTCGCCTGCTCCACAGGCCTCTTCCCAGCACCAACAATAGACCCCTTCCTCTGGTTCACAAGCAGCTCCTGTCTCTTGGCAGCGACCAAAACCTTCTGATAAGATTCCCGGTCAGAAGAGGTCACAAAGCTCTGGAGCTCTGAAGCAAGCCCCTGCAGAAACCTCTGAGCTCGCTCCTCAGCGTCCTGCACCATCTTTGGTGCAAACCGACTAAGCCTCATGAACTCCTGGTGGTACATGTCCACCGACGAGTTCCCCTGCTTCAGGTCGATAAAACGCTGCAGCATCTCTTCCCTGGCAGCCTTCGGGAAAAACTCACCATCAAATCTGGCCTTGAAGGTAGCCCAGACGATCGGCTCAACCAACATCTTTTCCTCAGCATCCCACCAATTCCTGGCGTTATCCTTCAGCTGGCGCTTCGCCAAGTCAACCCAACTAACTTCGTTGACCTTGGACATCTTCAGATTGTCCTCAATATTCCTCATCCATTCATCAGCAGCTAGGGGACCTTCGGTTCCATCAAAATACGCAGGGCCCAGCTCTCTGAACTGCTTCGCCCCGGGCTCAGGGCGAGGGGTCTCCACAACCCGAGCAGCTCGAGCCACCGGAGCATTCTGCACCTGCAGAAGCACACCCTGCTGAACCTGCATCATTTGCAACATCATCCTCATCATCTCCCCATTAGTGGGCTCCCGCTCAGGCTCCTCGTCGTGAGGGGGTGCACCACTACCACCGCCTCGGGTGATCTGTCTTCCTGCCATCTAATGACGCAGAAAACGAAACAATTAGACTCATAGCTTAGGGCTCAGGGGTCGAAATTATTTGTTGGACAATCTTGCATTATTATCGGTATCCCGTTAATCGCAGTTACAGAGGACCTGCATGGGCCACCACTAAAACCTGTCACGACCCGCTTCCCTAAAATGGAGGCGAGACGTGAAAAGGTCCGCACGGGAGTGGAGCGGTGAAGCCCCAAACCCGATAAGCGTCAACTTAGTATAAGCAGGTCCCTGTAATTGCTATCGAAACAACAACAATAATAATAAGAGACGGATAAGAAACACCAATCCCAAAGTTTGTCCACAAAATATTCAACATCACAGAAAAGCCACCAGGCTAAAAGAAAGAGTCTAAGGGCCCAGAACAAGGCCAAACAAAAGCAACGACATAAATAAGTATAGGTGCCACGCACCGATAACAAAACAACTGTTTAACAAAAATAAAACACAACGGAGGCACTAGGACTGGTCCCCAGTGTCCGCGTACTCCCCGTCCAACACAGGCTCAAGCTCGGCGTCCGCAAACACCTCCCCCTTAACGGGCAACACAGGCTCAAGGTCTAACATGCGTCACCCAAAAGAGAAAGGGGCACATGTCAGCAAGTCTAAAAAGACTTGGGCAAGGAAACTGAAAGTGACTAACAACCTAGCATTTAAATGTTAAACAATGGCATGGCAGTTAAGTATGATGCAATAGTTAAAAGAGAGGCAAACACGCACGATGTAGCCAAAGCTACCAAATCACTTATCTCTTATCACTTATCAATTATCACTTTTCACTTATCACTTAGTGCATAGAGAGTCCACCTGCTGGCCCGCTCGTGGCTCAGGCCGCTTATCTCTATCACTTTTAATCACTTGTGCACTAGAGAGTCCACCTGCTGGCCGGAGTGGCGGATCAGGCCAACTCGGCTCAGGCCGCTTATCTCTTACCCCACCCATATGTGTCGAGCGTTGGGATTTCCAACTCACTGAGCTCGCTTCTGGATCACGAGCCAGGAAGTGTAATTGGCATAGGGGTGCACCTAGCCGGTATCCGAGCGTTGGGGTTTCCAACTACATGGCTCGCTTCTGGAACACGAGCCAGGAAGTGTAATTGGCATAGGGGTGCACCTAGCCGGTATCCGAGCGTTAGGGTTTCCAACTACATGGCTCGCTTCTGGAACACGAGCCAGGAATATAATATTGTAGCGTGTGCTACACAATCACAATAATTAATCACTATGCAATGACATGAACAAATGATTGCGTACCGTTAATTGAATTTAAACGTGACATACAAGCATGATGAGGGTGACGGACCAAGCTTCGTTGTCAAGCTAGGTCAAGGGCGTCTAAACGGCTATCCTTTCACCGTTTAGTCTCTTTTACGCTAAAACAAGGTAATGGCCTAAGACATGGCCCAAATCAAGAGATGCAAGTTCCACTTGCCTATCACCGGGGATGACGGTTACGAAAGTTTGTTTCCGCGAATGCTAGGCTACGGGGAATCGCTGTTATGGGGAACAATCATCAAAACATAAGTATTTTATTAGGGTTTCATAAAAATTACAATAAGATATGAAAACAACGGTAGATCGATTTCTTACCGAGAGGAGGCGGAAGGAATACTCCGGGGAACCCTAGGACCAGATCTGGAGAAGATTGGAGAAGATTGGGGAAACTAGGGTTTAGGGGGATTTTGGGGATTTGATGGGTTTTGATGGAGATTTGGGGAAAATTAGAAGTAGATAGGGTGAATGGATGGATTGGATGATGATTCTAGGGCTTGGAATGAGGGATTGAAGCTTGGAGGAAGATGGGGGCTCAATGGGGGAGAAACTAGGGCTTTAGGTCGTGTTGGAGGAAGAAGAAACGTTTGGGAGGGGTATTTATAGGTTGGGCTGGCGGCTGCCCAGAAATTAGGGTTTTAACACAGACTAGTCGGTCAAAGAACAACCACTGACCGACTAGTTTGGCAACTAGTCGGTCGGTCGATCAACACAGACCGACTAAGTGTAAACAGTAACTCAACTAAAATTAAGATGATGTGTTAGTCGGTTCAAGAAGCATTGCCGACCGACTAGTTTGCAACCTAGTCGGTCAACAACTCTTCTTAGACCGACTAACGATAAACAGTAGCTTCCTCAGGAAATTAGAAAACTCACTAGTCGGTCCAAGAAGGATTTCCGACCGACTGGATCGTCATCTAGTCGGTCGGTGGCCCTTCTTACACCGGCTAATGAGCACAGAAAAGTACCGATACGGAGCGCGAGGCCCCGTGATCGAATCCTAAGACTCCTAGGCTTGATCTAATAGTTAGATATGACCGTTATGAAGCCCGTCACAAACGACGTACCTCGAAATCGACGATCCTAAGGAAGAATCGAGAAAATACGACGAATCGATCGAAAATGAAAGTTACGGAGACGAAAACCACACAAGAGGAGAAAATCCACCAAAACATATATTATATTAAAATAATTTCAGATACAAGGAAACCAGTCGTTACAATAATGGATGCAATCTACCAGCAGCAGAAGTGGATATCCTCAATGGATGAGAGGACATACCACGAGACCCTAAAACAATACCACCACAGGAAAATGAGCTCACCTCCTTATCCTCTCCCTTTCCAGAACCTTCAGAAGAGATAAATCTGGAATAAATTGAATAATGTACGTACACGGAGAGGTATTTGGATAAAACACGCTTGTCGACAATTACTCACATTTCATTTTGCCATTGATATCGTTCACAATCTCTGTTTCCTGAAGCAAACGCAGAAATTTGGCCAAATTATATGGAACGAGGCAATAATAAGTTGAGCTGGACTCACTTATGAAATGTGAAGTGTATGGACCTGAAGTCCTGATATCAAAAGATATCAAACCTGTGGGCTACCGAGTATTGTATAAATAAATAAAATCGTATGCTATAAGCAAAACGCTATAGCTTAAAGGTTTATTTCGCAGAAACCAGGAAGTAACCATGTAAGATGAGTTTAACTCACTTACAAAATTAATCAAACTGATGCATCAGGCTCCCTGGTCATGATTGCGAAACCCATGCGATTAGCAAAGATAATTTTAGGCTATGTTGCTATGGATGATGTGACAACATACCCTTATGAATAATCATCCTGCAGATGAATTATCATCCTGAAGATGAAACCTTCATCCTGAAGATGAATAATCATCCTGAAGATGAATTATCATCCTGAAGATGAAACCTTCATCCTGAAGATGAATAATCATCCTGAAGATGAATAATCATCCTGAAGATGAAACCATTCATCCCGAAGATGAATAATCATCCCGAAGATGAAACCATCATCCCGAAGATGAATAATCATCCTGAAGATGAAACCTTCATCCCGAAGATGAATATTCATCCAGAAGATGAATAATCATCCAGCAGATGAATTACCATCCAGAAGATGAAATTATCATCCAGTCGATGAAGAAACATGGAAAATTGCAATCCACCAATACACCTACTGGTTGTATGGATGCACATTAAGACCCCTTCCGTTCGCTAGAAGAGGGGAAGGATATCATAGGTCCTGAAGTGCCTTACTCAAATGTCTTTTGTACACTCCTTTATCTGGCAGTAAACACTTTAACCAGATACAGTGCAGCGCCTGCAGCGCACCACTGGACCAGAGATATGTAGCTTCTGCGCTATCTCCAAGGGTCAAGGATCATACAACATGTTAAATGTGTTTGCAGATACAGGTTACAGATCATCGCGATGACTGCAACCAAGAAGCGACCAACTCCTGGAGACTAGCAAAGCATACTTCCAAGGCAACATCAATCCCACCATCCCGAGAGGCTCATCAATCCAAGAAGCAAATCATAAGTACGCACAGCCAGGTCCTGCAGTACCTCGCAGACACAGTGAAGACTGGTCAGAGACGTGATGCTACCTACCGAGTCTGCAGACCACTCCTCCTCAGAAGAGATCCCTCAGATTCAGTAACTGCCATAGATGAGCGATACTTGTATAGATGAGCGATGTCTTGTATAGGTGAGCGATGCCTTGTACTTTGTATCGGAACACTGTAAGAGATTGATGTATAGTTGCCTAGGAGATCTGCAAGCCTGCAGCTTGTACAGATCAGGGGGAGTCAAATCTAGTGTTGTACTCTTTTCCCTTGGCTATTGGTTTTTCCCACTGGGTTTTCCATAGCTAAAGGTTTTAACGAGGCAACCTCATTGACTCTGGATCCAGAAGTATCCACCCCCCTAAATACTCCCACTAATCAGGGGAAGTTACGGAAACTGTACTCTTTTTCCTTGGCTATTGGTTTTTCCCACTGGGTTTTCCATAGCTAAAGGTTTTAACGAGGCAGTTATCCCTAACTTAGGATCCAGAAGTATCCACCTCTAGTGATATCCATCGATCAGGGGAAGTTACAGAGACTTGTACTCTTTCCCCCTAGCCATTGGTTTTTCCCACTGGGTTTTCCTTGGCAAAGGTTTTAACGAGGCAAGTACTCTTAAACTTGGGATCCAGAAGTATCCATAGACCCATGATCAGATAAGCTCTATGAACCCTGAAGTGTTCATCACGGCTTACAACAATGGATGGATAAGGGGAAGTGTTATAAACGGGCTTTGGAGGCCCAACCCGTTAGTGGGTATCCACCCATTATGTAACACTATTACTATATATACAGGGCTACGGGGTTCCGTAGCCGCCATGGTTTACAACATTGTTAACTTTCTATTGGGTGGATTGGATTAATAAGTGACGGTATTTTTGACTTCAACTATTTTCCGTCATGACAGTTCTGTGTTTTTGTGAAACTTTGAAAGTTTATGGTATTTCTGAATTATTAATTTTTCCAAGAGTTTAGTGAAGTATCTTGTCATAGTTAAAGATATTTCCCTGGAATTTAGCCACGATTGTCTATGTATTTGGGCATGCGCGTGTGCGTACAAGGAAGTATTGAGTGTGCAATATGCAAAGTACAGAATTGGAGCATGCAATGGAATTAGATTCCTCCTCTTTCTTTTTGCGTCCCGCTTTCTTCATATCATCTCAACCAAGTTGTTTCCTTCAACATCCAAAGCATTGGAGAGAGAGAGAGAGAGAGCGGATCTTTATTTTCTTTCAATGTTCCCTCCCTTTTTTTCCCCTTCAAAATGAAAAGTTCTTAAAGTTATACATGCAAGGAACAATTTGAATCCAATCCTAGTCATGATATTGAAAGATATGATAGGGGCTGAATTAAGAGATTATGATGATTTTGTTTCCTTACTAACTGAACAAGTGTTGTTTTCAGGTTATGAAGGGGAATGAAAAGAGACATGCATGATGATGGATGCTAGGAGTAGAATGGGAGGGAGCATCACAGGTTTCTTGGAAATGCAGCGATGGTGTTCACACTGTCATTACTTGTGTTTCTTAGTTCATGTATGATGAACCCCCATTTCTTCGTTCACGTTGATCTGTATCAATCAGTCTATGTTATCTTCTCCTTTTTGCTGGGCAGAGTTGAAGGCTAACGATTCATATGCAAGGGGACTCAAAAGCCCAACACCAAACAACCCACCAAGTGACGGCTACGATCTACCTCACTCGGCCATTCGTTTCACCATGCTATAGTTTTATTCACTGAAACAGAAAAGAACAAAATATCAGAAACATTTAAAGGAGATTACTATGGATATAGAAAACGTGCAGATAAATAAACTGGACTAAGATCCTTTTTTCCCCGAGTTGAATGTGCCAGGATTACATACAATGTAGGAAAAATGTAATAACACCACACTTCCTCGTTAAATTGAAAGAAACCAAGTACAATTCATGCCTTCAACGATTTTCTCTGTCACGACAGTACAGCTCATGCTTCAACAATTTTAACTTAAAAGACATATCAATGTATTTTACAACAGCTGAATCTGGAAGAAAACGCCCAAAAAATACAGGGTTGAACCGTGTTTTTTTTGCTTCCAAGCACTCAGTTCTGCATAGAAATCCTCAATTCGTGAAGCCCCTGAGATATTCTATACAATATCCAGAAGATCCCACTCCGGGATATGGACGCGCACGATCAATTGAGAGAGTGCCCGCCGCTACAACTACCAGCTTCCAGGCAATCACGCACGATCCTCGGAAAATCTTCAGCAAATATAACATGGAGATATGTAATGGTGCAACGCAAGATACTTCCTGCGAGCTGGCATTTGTTCATGGTTCTGCCATTCTTTTCACGACAGAATGTCATCTGAAGCTGCAAGCAATTGGATCTCATATCAGAATCGACTTATGGTCCCATCACCAAACTTCCTGAATTTGGATAATAATGCTCAGGAGAGTGGTTTACTGGTGGAGTCCTGAAGGAAAATCCTCCAGCATTGCCATCTTGATGTCCATAGAAGCCAGTGCTTGAACCTCCACAAAGAGTCGATAATGGGGTTGTTTGAACCATTGGCTTATTACCATCAGTAGCAGAGAGTTTCTGCATCTCATGTGTCTGAATTTGTCCAATTCGCTTCTCTGTTGCTGCACAGCTGTTGCGGTTTGCACTGATCCCAACACCCAGATCAAGGCTAACCGTGTCCGTTTCTACTGGCCTAATGTAGCAATGGGAACTTGAAACTGAGTCATAGTTAGTTCTTATCGTGTCGCTCAAAGATATAGGTATGTGACTACTGTGAGTGCCGCCACCATTGGTACTAACTGCTGCAGCCATGTCATGACTGGAGTTCCTTGCAGCAGGTACATCGTGGTTGTGCTTTCCTTCATACGTAGTTATTACAGCTTTTGGATCATGTGATGCCCTCTCTACATGTTTCCTTACAGAGCAGCTGGCATTGGTGCATTTGTAGTAACTCCTAGAATAAGCACAAGAACTGGATGAGTAAATAATAATAATAATAATAATAAATAATTAAGAAAAATGCTTAAATAAAACTTAGTAGCTTCTGGAAAGAACTTGCATATGTGCATTACTCCGTTCTATAATTGGATTGTACACATCTCTTCTACCGGTGAACATCTGCAATATGCTCAACTATTATGCGCAACTATTATCAGGAAGAAAGCATTTACTTTTGGGCATATACTAGTTAATCCATGAACATTAAAAAGCATCCATAAAGTTCAAGCCCTTGACATTCTATATTTTACATCGACTGCATGCTGCCTTCTTACAGTCTTCGTCTACAAGTGTGACACATCAACTTATTGAAGTCTCAGTGTTGGACTTGCACTCTTTTGTGTGGACAATGCCTTTCATATAACCTGCTCTTCTTCCCTCAAGTTTTTCTTCTCACTGTCCTATTTTCAGGTGACTGTAGCTGATTGTTGCAGCAATTGATGTCTAAAATCATTGAGTGAAAATGGTTTTGAATACCTCTAAGACTCTTCTTCCAAAATTCATGTCTCTCTAAGCTCCTTGTCTTGTTTTTTGTTTATGCTATCTTTTTTAATTTTAACCATTGCTGCATATATTGCATTATACATTCAAGTTTGCAGCAATAACACAACCACCATAGATGTAATATCTGGGTAATGTTGATGACACAAGCCCTAAATCCTCACTTTGGATTATTCAACCATATATGGTCTTTTGTGGCTAATTCGCACAGCTTCTCGTATACTATGTTTCAAATTGTTTCCATCCGTTCAAGAGCACACAATGCTCATCCAGTCTTTAGAAGTCATTTGCATCACTAGCATGAAGTAGAGATCTTCACTTCATAAGCAGTATCAAGAAGTTTTATTATGCTATGATTGTTCATTAATGGCAGGTTGACGGAGAATCTGGCATCTTCTGATGCATATTCTCATGCAACATTATGATATGATTGGGGTTGGATTAGGGGAGGAAATTAGTGCAAAGATAATATTTTTATGGATATTCAATGGATTTTTGGCCTCAATCCGAGAGGAAGGCCACTCTCCCAATTAAATTAAGTCTAATCTAATCTAACTATTAATAATTCTCTCACAATATTCTTTATAACCCTCTAATCCCTCTCATGATCTCCCCTCTTATTTATAACAAAACTCTCTCTAATGAGCCTCCGTCCCATAATTACCAAACTTTCCTTGGCCTAGAATTTTACCGAAATTACAAAGCCGTCACCCACCCGTCACCCTGAAATTTCAGATCTATCAAGATCTATCACTGCTATGCAATTACGAAACTGGCACTCTTATTTTGCCCCCAATCCTATCATTACTTTCCTCCCTATGAGACATTGTCCTCAAAGTGAAAATTTCGAACAAAGGTGTTGGAGTGCTCCCAATCTCATCGGAACGGTGGTCACCTCACCCAAGCTCGTTGAAACCCTGGAAGCATCCACTGCCATTAAAATTGTTTGCCAGACGCCCTCGGCATGCAGGAAGCACACGTCGTCCGCCCCCTTATGTGTGGGCTCACGCAGGAAATAAAATCACCACATGTGCCCTTGTGCACGGCCCAGGCAGACACGCTGCCTGCTCTAGTCGCTGGGAAGGGCGCGCCGCGTGTGCCCTCACGGGCAACCCAAGCAAGTGCTCCACCTACGTTGTCAGGCACGACCCTGAGGGGCATGCTGTCCACGCCAACAGGCACAACCCAGGCAGGCGCACCACCCGCGCCAACGGCTGTGGACCCACCCGTGCGAGAAGGACATCTTGCCTGCGTCCTTACAAGCAGTCCAAGCAGCCCGCGACAGCGCGAACGAGCCAGACGAGTGCTTCCCACGCGTCGGGGCTGTCTGGCGGACGATTTCGACTGTGATGGAGGTTTCTAGAGTTCCTACGAGATTTGGAAAAGCAAACGCCGCCCACCACCATTTTTGCATCCCAGGTGCGTAGAAATCGTGCCCGTCAAACTCTTCTGAGCCCTCTTCCACCCAAACACCTTCGTCGCACGCGGATCTGGTCTGATTTGACCAGATCCAACATCCTCCGAGGCTGGTGTGTCCCACCATCTTAAAACCGTCATTTGGTTAGATTTTCCCCTCGACGACGACGACTTTTCTTTGTCGTTGGTGCTTTCTGTTGTTGTGTCACCTTCGATGTCGTTCCCATTCAAATCCATCTCGGTAACTGCCGCCACAAGTGATAGACGGCTCTTCATCTCTAATATTTCCTTCAACATGGATTCTATCGATGAAAACCTTTCCTCCATTGTTTTGTAGCGTTCCTACGTTTTCTTAAGGATCTCCATCTTTTTCGCCGCCATTATTTTCCAGAATCGACCACTTTAATACCAATTTAATATGATTGGGGGTGGATTTGGGGAAGAAGTTAGGGCAAAGATAATATGTTTATAGATATTCAATGGAACTACAATGTTTTGACCTTAATTCGAAAGAAAGGACACTCCCAAATAAACTAGGGTTAATCTAATCTAAAAATAACTACTAATTCTCTCACAATGTTCTTCATAATCACTCTCATGATCTCCCCCCTATTTCTAACAAAACTCCCTCTAATGAGCCGCCGCCCCGTAATAACCAAACTTCCCCGGCGTAGGGTTTTACCGAAATTACAAAACTGCCACTAAGCTGCCGTCCTGGAATTACAGAACTGTCACTGTTCTAAAATTACAAAACTGCCACTCACTTATTTTGCCCCCAATCCTACCACATTACCTCCGCAGCATGGTCTTCATCCCCATGTGCATCACCAGCTCAATATGCTTATATCAAGATCATACTCCTGTTAAGATCATTTTTGACAGCTGATTCCTTTATCTACCTCTATCGTCAACAGCATAGTGGTCATAGTGGTGCAATTGTTGCCTCAGTAATCACTGCATCATTCCATGGACCTGCTATATCACCTTATAGCAGTAGGACTAGCCTGAAATAATGCAGCGATTGTTACTGGTGCCTGTCGGGCAAGCTAGTAATGCACTTATATCAGCAGTTTCAATTATTACAGCTATTTGGATCTATTTGGCTTGCCCAGACCTAGCAGGAAAAGATTTTCAGTTAATCTGCAGGGCAGTTGCGTTCTACTCCATTACTGCTTTTACCTCAAGTATTGACCTCCATGCTGCAGCTTCCTAGACTGAAGTGACAAACAGCTAAAATTTAGTTAGGGTTGAAAAGTTTTACTGAAAAAAAATCTTTGCAGATAACTTCGTAGCAGACGGATGGGATTGAAAGCAATGCAATAGTCAGATATATGTTATAATATGTTTAACCAACTAGCTATATGATGGAAAGCAGTTGTTGGCTCGGTGGAGATCCATCCTGGAAAGAAACAGAGGGAAAATGGGTGGCTGATCTTCACTTGCAACAACCTTTGTATCACGGCCATGCAAAGCTTGTCTCCCACTTCTCCTCAGCCTTGCCTCTAGTCTGGTGTGGTAGATTAGAAAGACCTTATGTTGGGGACAACTTTGAGTGAACAAGATGCCGAAATTTATAACAGTGGGGACATGTATTGGAGTAAACTCTCTTTTCCTCTTATTAATAATTGTAGTGCCTCCACTTGTGTCACATTATCTTCTTCTATTTATTTGCAATAATCTTTTGCAAAGTACTTCCTAACCCACCAACTTTCAAACCATTCTTCTAAACCCTTCAAAATTATACTCATTTACCACAAAATTACAAGAGCGATCCATCCCATTCCCTTTATATCTTTCCTCGTATACTATAAAGCATGGCCAGTTTCTACCGTGCAGTAATGTGGTGTCAAACATGTCATGCACGAACATAACAATGATCATAGCGCTGTTGTTTTGTGTGCTTTATTTCAGAGTTTGTGCATCGTTGTGCCATTTTAGATCTTTCCTAGCTTAAAGAGCCTATACAATTTTTTTTAAAAAAAATCCAGATTCCTAAAAAATTATTAAAGCAAGATTACTTCCAATCAAAACAGTAACAACAATTTTCAAATACCTAAATACTCTGCAGGTTATCATGCAACAAGTTATATAGATTTCTGTTAACAAAATATACTCTGGACGTATTTTTAATTATGTGATGTTGAGAATCTTGAGATATAGTTGATAAAATTAATAGACCATGGTTGAGGCTGCGGACGGCTATCTTTCTTTTTTTGTTTCGTTTTGTGTGTTTTTGTGTACGCGCACACGCATGGAAGGTGGAACAGAAAATTAGAAAATGATAACTGACGAAACTATAAGCTAAAAGAGAATAATTGAATAAAAGAAAATTAATTGGTTAATAACAATAAAAACGACACCAGCAGCCAGCAGCAACAATAATAGTAGCAGAGAATTAACAATTACCATTAATGAAACAATTCAACCAGTAATAGGCTCTGGTTACTTCAGAATTTTCCTTCCAATAGCTTACATTATTGGACTCGCTTCAACTATTGTTCTTTCCAACAACTATATTTATCAGAAAATGGTCCCCCTTTTAGATTTCCTCATATCCTTCAATACCATTCCCGCAATAGCAATCTTGACTATACCACTCCACCTTACTCGTATCACTTGAATTCTAGCACTCTCTTCAAGATACAACACTAGGTTTATGTGGGCATTCCCAGTTTGTGAATGGTGCATCTAGTTCAACTTTGACACACCTTGTACTTTAAAATTGTGTACATTCTCTATATTGCATGAATTGGTACATATCTACCTCTAGACTATGAAATTAAGGATCAATGAATATCTAGATGAAGATATTAGTGCAGTACATGAGAAAATTAATACCACAAAATACTATGGCTTACGTAAAACGAAGGTTAAATTCTTATTGTGCTTAATTATATTAAAGGGCCATGTGGCTTAATTCTGTGTATTACCAACTTATTGGGCAACATGGACAACTGACTGGCCACGTGTTGGGGCAAAGAAACATGACAAACATCTAGTCTGAAATTGGGTGATATTGCAAATGGACCCCCCCCCAAAAAAATAAATAAATAAAATAAAATAAAAAAAATATTCTCGCTTTCAGAGAGGAAGATGAAGGTGTATTTTCATATGGATTAGTTTATTTGTAATTTTATTTTTTCCTTGCCCTGTTTCTTTCTTCTTTCTTTATTGGAGCCGTGGGGGGTTTGTCGAAGGGGACACTGTTTTAGATATAGATATTGTGATTGTATCAGATCTGGGCTTTTTGTCGGATAGGGGATATTGTGTGATATATCAAGGGTATGGCCATATGGGAGGTTCACATTAGGCAATCCATAGATATTTACTATAAAAATATTTGCTTAAGGGTAGTTCTAATGTCTTGGATGCCATCTACCTAATAATATTGTCATATACTTGCAAAGGTATATGGATCATGTACACAAGTACAAAGCAAAAATAATAATCAGAAAACTAAAACAGTCAAATAAATTTCAATTAACTCGTTCAACATGATAAATTATATCTACTACTTTGAATTCGAAGAATGCAATTAAAAAAATTAGTGAGATGGAAACATCAATTTACATTTAGATCATTTTTTAAAATTAAAGGCTAGTTATCATTTTGGTTTTTTGAACGAACTTATGAACTTGTTAGAAGTCATTTGGGCATAACTTCAAACTGGGGGGGGGGGGGGGGGGGGGGGGACATCACTTTACATTTAGATCATTTTTTAAAATTAAAGGCTAGTTATCATTTTGGTTTTTTGAACGAACTTATGAACTTGTTAGAAGTCATTTGGGCATAACTTCAAACTGGGGGGGGGGGGGGGGGGGGGGGGGGGGGGGGGGGGGGGCTATTGGGTAAAAATAAAAGATGAGTGAAATATCGATTATGATGCTTTCATCATCTCTGTTTCATCCATTTGAGACTTCTCCATAATTGGTCCGAGTCTTCTTCATTATAGGTTTTGCTCTGTCATTGGCCATGTCACTTGTTTCCCATCAACAGTGGTAGTGGTATTAGATTAGGGCGCAAAGCAGAACAAGGAATGAAAAGCAATGAATTTGCTAGGATAGAGATTCATGCAGTAGTAAGGTATCTAGGTTTAAGACATCTGTTGCTAGGTTTAGCTTTTATTAATCAATTATCATTTTTTTTAATTTGAAATCCATACCAATTCCAACAAGTAAACCAAAAAATGATCTGTCGGTCGACATTCGGCAATGATATATTGATTGAAACATCGCTTGATGTCCAAAATACCAGTAAATATGAGATCAAAATGATAAAGAAAATATTTGTGATGTTAGAATTGAATAAAAGAAAAGTTTGAGATACAATCACAGCCCGAACCATATTTTCAGATAGGGTTGGTGTTCTAGCATAAGCCTGAATCCGAGCCAAGTCCAAGCTAGACTTATGCCGAGAGACAATTCGAGTCAGATCATAAGCCCAGTCCCAAGATGTAGCTACAGTTAGAGACAATTAGAAGCAGATTATGAATCAACGCTCCAAGTAGATTGATGTAGAACACGAACGAATTAGGGATTTTGGGAGAGAAAATAATTGGCTTCACACCAAGAGATCCAAGGCTACGCACCAAGGAGAGGACCTTTCACAGGTTTTGAGGGAAAAGTTGCTTTCAAGCTTTCATTGATCTTTCAAGTATCACGATACATGGTTTTAAATAGAATAACAACCCCTCAACCCTCACATTCTACTCAATGTGGGACTAAACGCATTGGAACCAATTTTCTTTAAGATTTTGAATGGGCCAGCACTACGAGCCTGCAGTTTCTTCAAGGTTCCAGGAGGAAAGCTTTCAGATCTGAGTCGCACCATAACATAGTCACCTTCATTAAACTCTTAAAAGCGCCTGTGAGTATCTGCAATAGCCTTATATTTTTCATTGCTAGAATGAATTCTCTTGCTGACCTCTTTATGCAAATCATGAATGTGTTGTGCAAATGACTCAGCTGACTCAGACACTCTATGATGATGTGACATGGGGATGAGGTCTATAGGCTTTCTAGGTTTGTAACCATGGACTACCTCAAATGGACTCATGCCAATGGACCTATTTGTTGACCCATTATATGCGAACTCAGCAGTGGACAATATCAGATCCCAATTCCTAGGATTTTCACCCACTAGGCATCTGAGAAGATTCCCTAAACTACGGTTCACAACCTCAGTTTGACCATCAGTCTGGGGGTGGTAAGCACTGGAGAACTTGAGCTTAGCGTCCATCATATACCATAGGGTTTTCCAGAAGTAGCTTATGAATTTTACATCCTTATCAGACATTATACCCTTGGACAGACCAGGGAGACAAACAACCCCATCAAAGTAAAGCTTCGCAATGTGTGAGGCATCTAAAGTTTTGAAGCAAGGGATGAAGTGTGCCATCTTCGAGAATCGATCCACAATGACAAAAATTGAATTGTGCTTTTTAGGTGTGCGTGGGAGTCCTAGCACGATATCCATACTAACGTCTTGCCAAGGACAATCTGGCACAGGTAAAGGTGTGTAGAGGCCAGTATTCTGCTTTCTATGCTTAGCCATCTGACAAACTCGACATTGCCCCCACCAGAGTGGCAACATCTCTCTTTAAGCTCGGCCAATAAAACTGACTCTCTACTGACTCAATCGTCTTATCCCTCCCAAAGTGCCCTGATAAACCTCCAGCATGTATCTCCCAGACAATAAAATCTCTCATAAAAGTACGTGGGATACATAACTGTGTGGCCCTAAAAAGATACACATCCTGCAAGAAATAACTATCTTGCTCACGTACTAACTCGTCCTGAAGGATAGCAAAAATCTCGTTAAAGTCTGGGCACGACATATAATCTTCCTTAATCTTCTCGAATCCTATCACCTGAACACTCATAGCAGATAGTAGAGTCACCCTGCGACTGAGTGCATCAGCGGCCATATTCTCAACCCCCGCATTATGGTTGAGGACGAATGTATACTCCTGAAGAAAACCAACCCACCGAGCGTGTCTAGAGTTTAGTTTCTTCTGGGAATTGAGGTATTTCACGGCCTCATGATCCGAGTACAACACAAATTCTTACGGTATGAGATAGTGTCTCCAATATCGTAATGCATGCACTACCGCATAGAATTCCTTATCGTAGGTGGAGTATCATAGTTTGGCATCACTAAGTTTCTCACTAAAGTATGCCACAGGATGTCCTTCTTGACTTAAAACTCCGCCTATACCTATACCTGACGCTCACATGCAACCTCAAATGCTTTCATGAAATCCGGGAGGCGCATAACAGGCGCCTTAGTCATACTTTTCTTTATATCCTCAAACGCCTTGGCGACAGATTTGGTCCATATAAAGTCCACATTTTTCATACAGTCAATGATTGGGGACATGATGGTGCTGAATCTCGCTATGAATCGACGGTAGAATGTGGCTAACCCATGAAAACTCCTAACCTCGTGTAGGTTGCGGGGTTCAAGACAATCTACTAGCGCTTGGATCTTCTGGGGATCCGCACGCACTCCCTCTGAGGAAACAACAAAACCAAAGAAGATGACGCTATCAGTCAGGAAGGAACACTTTTTAAGGTTTGCATAAAGGTTCTCCTTCCTCAGGGTAATGCATACCTGCCGCAGATGTCTAAGTGTTGCCCCTAGATTGTCTATAAATAAGGATGTCATCAAAGTATACGACTAGAAATTTTCCCATGAATGGTCGTAGTACTTGAGTCATCACTCTCATGAATGTGCTAGGGGCATTGGATAGGCCAAAAGGCATGACCATCCACTCATATAAACCATCCTTCGTTTTGAAGACCGTTTTTCATTTGTCCCCTGGGCGAACTCTAATCTGATGATAGCCACTCTTAAGATCAATCTTTGAAAATATTGTGGCGACAGTCATCATATCAAGCATGTCATCGAGCCTAGGACCGTGATCTTATTAATGGCACGGCTATCCACACACATTCTCCATGATCCATCCTTTTTGGGTGTGAGGAGAGCTGTCACTGCACATGGGCTCATACGTTTCCTGATAAAACCTATGGCCAACAATTCGTCAACTTGCCTTTTCAGCTCAGCATGCTCAGTGGGGTTCATTCGGTAATGAGGCAAGTTGGGGAGTGTAGCTCCTAGGGCTAAGTCTATGGTGTGCTAAATATCACGCAGGGTGGAAGACAGTCTGGAAGGTTTTCAGTGAAAATGTCATGGAATTCCTTCATTATAGGCGTTATCTCTTCTGGGATCTCCTCCTGACTAGTCTCACAAATCTCTCTCGCAACTAAGGCATACATGACTGAGTCCTTCCTAACTTCTCTCTTCAACCCCTTAGGACTAATAATATGTAAGCTCTTGCCCTTAGTTACTTCCTTTTTTAGGAGCGGTCATCGTGGGTTGTATGGGATTCAGCTTGATTTTCTTGCCTTCATGCGTGAATGTACACGAGTTCGAGCGACCGAAAATCGTGACATCCATGTCAAAAAGCCAAGGCCTCCCCAAGATGATATGACCAACATCCATGGGCAGCACATCGCACCAAATCTTGTCCGTATATGATCCAAACTGAATAGGGACAAGACATCGTTCTTTTATGCCAATGGACGAAGCATCCACCCACGATACCTTATGAGGACTAGGGTGTGGGCCTGGCTGTAAACCTATGCGGGCAATGAGCTTAGATGACACAGCATCTATGCAACTTCCGCTATCAATTATCACCTTACTATGCTTGTCACCATGCGTCACAAAAGTGTGAAATATAGCAGTCCTACACCAGTCATCACTCTCTTTGGCCTGAGCCAGTGCACAACGTACAACACCAAGTCTAGGGTTTTCAGAGCGTGTATCGATAAGCTCTACTCTCGTGGGTATGCTCTGAACACAGCCTAGTCTAGCCGAGTCTTCATCGGTCTCATAGCATGCCTCAACTGGCTCATGAACTTCTTCTTCCTCATCTATGTGGTCATCTCCCTCAGGATCGTGTACTAACAAGGCCTTGGAAGGGCAGCTTCCCGCGAAGTGACCAAAGCCTTGACACTTATAGCATTGGGTACGAGGGCCAGCTCTAGAAGACTCACCCATAATTTCTTTTCCTTTGTCATTCATATGGGTGGGGTGCTTCTGGTCAGATCTAGGTTGGGATTGACTCTGGGATGGTTTGCTACCATTTAGTACTGGGCGACGTGACAAATCTCGTGAATCGTAACGCCTAGCAACCAGAGCATGACGAAAGCTATCAATATCCAATACAATCTGATAGGCATGCTCTAGTGTGTGGACATCACGAAGGATGAGCTCCTTCCGTAGATCATGTCTAAGGCCAGCCCTAAACCTAGACAATGTCACACTCACGTCTTCCTTCACATCGCATCTCATCATATACTCGTCAAACTTATCGACGTATGTGCGAACCGACCCACTATTCTGGATGAGATTCTGCCATTGGTCTAGGAGTCGTTGGTGATATAACGTGGGTAGATATTTCTCCTTCAGCTTCTCTTTCATCTCATCCCACATACCTATGGGCTCCTGCCTACCCTGGGCTAATATGCGCTCAACATTCTGCCAATACAACTTGGCAGGGCCAATAATCTTCATCCTCTCAAACCGCACTTTTCTCTCCTCGGACATGTCATACCATCCAAAGTAATGGTCCATATCGGCCATCCAATCAATAAAAGTTTGGGGATTCAGACGACCATCAAAAATGGATGCGTCTACCTTAATGCCCCTGATCACACTATCGTCTCTATCATATCGATCGTGACGGGGTCTCTCTCTAGATTGCCTAGGTGGACTAGGCGTGTGTCTGTCATGACGGTGCCTCTCTCTAGAATGCCTGGGTGGACTAGGCACTCGTCTCTCATGATGGGGTCTCTCTCTATTTCGCCTAGGTGGGCTAGGCGTACTATGTGCATGTGAACACTCATCTGATGTCCTCTGTCTAGTGTTCTCTAGGCATAGCACCCGGTTAAGACACTCGCGAGACTCTGATCTACCTTCACAGACTTGGGTTTCTAAAACAGCTAACCGGTTAATGACATCTCTTAGAGTAGGTTGGTCAGCATCCATGGTATTTGAGTTCTGATAAATCCTGCCACTAATGTGGACATGCAATGCAAATTCCGCTAAATGATGAACACTTGACTAATGTCTTCTTTTCTTTTCTATTTTTTTTTGCTTTTTTGTAATTAGATGTAAACTAATGAAAATTCCTATATGATGCGAGTGGTGGAGAGATCAACTAGCAGAAGTCATTGAGCAATTCAAATTTCAAGTCAT
This sequence comes from Scilla litardierei, assembly GCA_030789695.1. Taxonomy (NCBI): domain Eukaryota; kingdom Viridiplantae; phylum Streptophyta; class Magnoliopsida; order Asparagales; family Asparagaceae; genus Scilla; species Scilla litardierei. The sequence goes on along the minus strand of CM061142.1, from coordinate 655,440,305 downwards.
ATGGAGTTCTCACAGCAGATTCAAATATTTTAATATGGTGAATGTAATGATGTTTAGTGAGATGTACTATTCAAAATATCTTAATGAAAATAAGTCTTGTTGCAATGTGGTAGTAATTAGAAGCTCTCCTTTTAATAATAAATTTTATGGCTCTAGGCAAGAAATGTGGTCCTATGGTTGTTTTCGCTCGCAAAGAAGGCTAGCAATAACGTGACAACAAATGGCTAATGAAAACTCACAGCAGATCTTCTCGTAAAGAAGATGAACAGGTCCAAGTAGGATGGTGGTGCGTCCACGGCTGAGTTCTCAAGGCACTGGCACGAATCGTTCTGAATTCGGACTCCGATCGAACCTGAAATCTCCAAAATACAATGGTTGCGCAAAAAATACTCTGAAAATATGCAAAAATATTCTGAAAATGACAGAAGTTACTGCAGAGACACTGCAACAATCGAGGGCCTGATTTTCGGCGGTACTGGCAAGGCACTGTAACAATCAGAAAATATTCTGAGATGTGGTGTTGTGGTATTGCCGGAGGAGTCGACTGCGTCGGAGATGGAGACATCGTCGTCGGCTCGAAGCTGCAGATGCGACGTGCGTCAGATCTGAGCGAGGGATAAGGTGGCAGGCTGTGCGTTGGGGGAACATCAGAGGCAGAGCTTCGCCGTCGTAGATCGCGACAGATCTGAGAGGAGGCGATATGTGGAGGTGGAGCTTCTCAGGGAGGAGAGGATCTGAGAAGAGACGATCTTAGAGGATCATGGCAGATCGGCAGAGCCTCAGCGGAGGCGGACCTTCTCAGGGCACGAGGGGCGTGAGGAGCGTTGAGATCTGTGGAGCGGTGAGATTTGAGAGGGCATGCGGGCTTTGGATCTGAGAGGCGGCGATCTTGAGGGGGCGGCGAGATCTGATAGGCGGCGATGGCGAGATCTGAGATGTGGAGATCGATCAGAGTGACGGCGGCGGCGAGATCTGGGACGCGCGGATCTGACGGGTGGGGATCTGAGAGGCGACAACGGCTGCAAGATGTCGAAAGTGGCGAGAGAGAACGACGAGGAGGCGTGGGTGGTTTCGTTGGGAAACGGCAACGAGATCGGAGAGGGAAGCGGCGACTAGAAATTAGAGGGGAAGCGGCGGGGGGTTTTGTTGGGAAAGCGGCGTGCGGGATTCCAAGAGACGGGATTCACAGTGAAGGGAGAGCATGCCTTCGTGCAAATTAAAAGCTAGGGCTTTTTTTAGAATTGGGGAAAAGATTTTAAGGAAAAGAAAGGATTCGTTCGGCTCTGGTACCAATTTGATGTAGAACACGAACGAATTAGGGATTTTGGAAGAGAAAATAATTGGCTTCACACCAAGAAATCCAAGGCTTCGCACCAAGGAGAGGACCTTTCACAGGTTTTGAGGGAAAAGTTGCTTTCAAGCTTTCATTGATTTTCAAGTATCACGATACATGGCTTTAAATAGAATAACAAACCATCAACCCTCACATTCTACCCAATGTGGGACTAAACCAAAAGAGAGAGAAAAGATACATTCAGTTTTCAAAATAGGTTTGGGCCCATCCATAATGAGCTGGGTTGAATACGACGCCCTTCACACCAAGAAATCCAAGGCTTCACACCAAGGAGAGGACCTTTCACAGGTTTTGAGGGAAAAGTTGCTTTCAAGCTTTCATTGATTTTCAAGTATCACGATACATGGCTTTAAATAGAATAACAAACCCTCAACTCTTACATTCTACCCAATGTGGGACTAAACCAAAAGAGAGAAAAAAAGATACATTTAGATTTCAAAATGGGTTTGGGCCCATCCATAATGAGCTGGGTTGAATACAACGCCTCTTGCGAGTGTAAACCCTGATGTCCCCATCATAGATTCCATTAAAGTTTAAGCCATCATTCAAGCCATTTATTGGATTTAAGGTAGGGCATATAGATTTTGTTATTCTTGTTGCTTCACTGCATATGAATGCATATGAACCAGTGAGTATTGTGTCTTTTCTTATATCCATTTTGTCACCATTGGATCTTTACTCCCGACATAGTTGTTCAAATTTCTTCATGCCGCACTACTGCAAAACTCGAGGTTGAGTTTTCTCCAACCAGAGGAGATTTGATACAGAATGAATATAGAGCATCTTAAATTCTTTTGAGAATTGAATCGAATACCACTCCAGAAAGAACTCATAATAGAAGAAAAGAAATTAGAATTTGATTTTGGTTTTGTTTAAGAGTTTCAAGTCAATTTAAACTTTAGGTCTTGAATCCTTTTGTATTTCTTTTATTAAGCCATTTTGATCTTCTCTTTTAGATCTTTTGAGTTTTTCTTTTTAGGAAGAATCTTTTATTTTATTTTATTCGAAAATTTATGTTCTGTCAGGAGTTTGAGTACAAGCGTAGATATAATTTTCTTTCTTTTACCATAAATATGAGTATGTGGTTGAATTTTTTTTATCATGGATGATTTAATAAAAAATTTGAGTTTGTAAATTTGATGGTTACTGAATCTTATGCATGCGAGATGTGATCTGTGAGAATAAGTGAGCTATTCTTTTGGACATGACGTTTAAAGAAATCTTCTGCACATGAGGTGTTTTAGTCTGTGATCAATTTGATCTTGATCACTCCAAATACTAGCAAAGATAAAAAAACATTTATTTTAATTAATCATATCATTTCAGCATGTTAACTCGTTTTCAACTTTGGCTGCTTGTGGACAATTTTGTATCACATCAACTCCCCACAATTACTGAAAATCAGCCAAGCCAAAAATGACCTTAGAATGCTAGTATTAAGCTTCAAAAAAATTTAAATATTCTTTTCTACCTTACTGGAATGTAAAGTGATTTGATACAGATGTTTATATGATGTTTGATCAAAAAGATAGAAGGAATGTAAATCATTGCTAGAAATAAACCGGTAAGCTTGCTTTTTTTCATCTTTGTAGCCAATTTGTTCAGGGTCATATATTCAGAAATGTGTCTATGAAATTTTTGAACTTTCATAAGTTTAAACATAATAGAATACGTAGGCAATGAAAATAACAAAAATAGCCCCTATGAGGTAATGAGGTTACAACCCCATTTCCCTCTTCATATTAGCTCGTTGTCTATTTCCCAAAACCTCTCTCTCCTCTCTAAAATGATTCAGCTGACTTCGTACATTTCATACACTAGCCATACTTCCCAAAATACCCCTAGGTTGCAAACTACACATTTCGTACATCTCAGCACCACACTATCAAAATTAACCCTAGGGTACAATGTGATACGACAGGGGTGCATCGAACGTGGACGGTGCGTCGAATGAGGACGGTGCGTCGAATATGGACGTGATCTCATTTGGAAATAAATTAATACGAGAATCGTGTCATTTAATGGAGAATAAGATTAGGACTTTATTTGGCAATATTTTATTTAGTCTTTTTTACTAATTACCTAATTAGCCAGAGTTTTGTTATAACTAAAGAGTGAGTGGGGATGGGGAAGATATGCGAGATTTGTGAAGAAAACCATCTAGCTTATTTCTTTAGTTTATTTCTTAGATAAATTGTATTAGGATCTTCCCTATTTCCCTTAGATCAATCCCTAGTTAATTGTTATATCGATTTGTAGTAGTTATTAGCAAGTAGTTGATTTTTAGTAGTGAATTTATAATTTCAGATCTGAAATATCAATAAAAATTCCCGTTTAATCATCAAATCCTAGTGGTTCGCATCAAATTGGTATCAAAGCAGTAGATCCATGGCGAAGACGCGAACCAAGGAGAGAATCGACTTGTTGGAAGAGGATGGAAAATTTTGAGAGCAAAATTGAAGAAGAAAGCTAAGTGGTGAAGGATACGGCCGATCAATTGGATCGACAATTCGCGCACCTTGTGGAGGCCATCCAACAAAGTTCGGCGGCGACAAATCGAAGTGTGGTGGCGCTCGCCCAAACGGTAGACTCATATTTGGCACAAACCCTAGATCCAAAGCTAAAGGCGAGGACTTTCGGCGAGGAGCTCCATTTTCGAGGTGATCCGGTACCAGATCTGAAGATTTCAAGCGTATATCTACCAGATCCGGGGCTAAAGGTGACGCCTTTCAACGAGGAGCTCCATTTTCGAGGTGATCCGGTACCAGATCTGAAGATTTCAAGCGTATATCTACCAGATCCGGGGCTAAAGGTGACGCCTTTCAACGAGGAGCTCCATTTCCAAGGTGATCCGACACCATATCTGAAGATTTCAAGCGCCTTTCAACGAGGAGCTCCATTTCCAAGGTGATCCGACACCATATCTGAAGATTTCAAGCATAGATCTACCAGATCCTGGGCTAAAGGCGACGCCTTTCGGCGAGAAGCTCCATTCCCAAGGTGATCTGGAACCAGATCTAAATATTTCCAGCGTAGATCTACCATATTCGGGAAAGAAGGCGAACGGCGGTGCAGATCTGAAGATTTCAAACGTAGATCTACCAAATCCAAAGAAGAAGGCGAACGACGGCGTAGATCTGAAGATGACGATGTGATCAGTTCATCAGAAGGCCGCCCCGACTTGGTCGACGCCCCGGAGGGCCGCCCCGACTTGGGCGACCCCCCGGGTGGGCCCGCCTTGAGGCCCACGTGCCCCAGAAAACTTTTCGGGGGAGGGGGCACAGGCCCCAGTTTACAGCTGAGGATCTTACTGGACCTTGGATACGGTGTTTTGCGCATAACCAATCTTCGGGTGAGTTCGCAAGAGACAGGAGATGACGAAGATCTCGGATGGCCTTTTGACCCTGGAGGGGAGGACTACGTTCATTCGGAGTAGTACGACACATGGACTGGATGCACCACCTTGAGGACAAGGTGGATTTCTGGGACGGAGTAACGATACGACGAGGATTCGACGAACATGGACCATTGTTATCAAATGGCGCTGCCACAGCCGCCATGGCGGAATGGCGTGGCCCATTTTGGCCTAATCGCAATTCGCCATCCATTTGGCCTAATCGCAAATGGTGCCGCCACGGCCGCCATGGCGGATTGGCATGACCCCTTTATGGCGGATTTTTGGCTCACCGCTATATGCCGTCATTCGCCATTGATAACATTGACATGGACAATGCGTCGAACGTGGAAGGTGCGACGAATGCGGACGATGCGGCAAATATGGACGTGATCTCATTTGAAAATAAATTAATACGAGAATCGTGTCATTTAATGGGAGAATAAGATTGGGACTTTATTTGGCATGTTTTATTAAATCCTTTTGACTAATTACCTAATTAGCGAGATTTTTGTTATAAATAAAGAGGGAGAGGAGAGGTGGAAGATATGCGAGATTTGTGAAGAAACCCCTCTAGCTTATTTCTTTAGTTTAGTTCTTAGATAAATTGTATTAGGATCTTCCCTATTTTCCTTAGATCAATAACTGTTAATTGTTCTATCGATTTGTAGTAGTTATTTAGCAAGTAGTTGATTTTTAGTATTGAATTTATAATTTCAGATCAGAAATATCAATAAAAATTCCCTTTTTATCATCAAACCCTAGTGGATAGCATCACAATGCTACTCTGTAGGGCACTTGCATGTATCATGGAAAAACACACATACTCTACACAATTTCAAAAGTTTCCAGATCTATTTAAAGGACCCATCCCCTCTTCCCCTTCAAAGTTTGGACCTCCTATTTCCCTCGTGTCCGACCAAACCTAGCCTCATATTTCTTAACAACACACGACCTCAAAATAGGAAATCCTATATAAATTTTTTACCTAATGTTTAAGAATACCTAGTCCCAATCCAAAAAAGCCCACTTCCTAAAACATTTAAAGAATTAGGCAAAAGAAAGAAAGAAAACTTTTGGTCCTTTTTGCCCGAAGCAGTTTTCGTTGCTGAATTCAGCTCTTTACGTTATCCAAAGCAACTTTCCTTGTTGGATCCACAAGGGCCAACGGACTTAGGGAGAAGTTCACTACTATGCTTTTAACATAAGATGATGATGGAAGGAGATCGCCACTAATCCAGTCACATTGGGACAATTGATGGCTAACTTAAACCACTGGTAATGGAAAAGGAGGTGAAGAAGCAAGTGTTGAGGGTTTCCAGGAAAAGCTGAACATGTAGGAGAAGCCGATGGAGGCGCACTGGAAAGAGCATGTTGATATTGACTTCAACATTAAAGGTCACTAAAGGTTACGGGTCTAGATTTGGTATCAAAGGCCCAGACTACCATGAAGATCGGGTCAAAGAAGAGGAGCCTGAAGAGATGAGCAGCAGCAACATGCCAACAAGCAGCATGGGTCCTTCAATCCGTTTCTTTTTTGTTTCCCTTTTACAATTTGAAATTTTGAAGTAAAATGGGATGTGATATCTGTCTTGTTCTGTGTTTCTTCTTTTTTAAGTGTCTGTTTTAATTTATTAAAACGGATGTATCAGCAAAAAAAGGAGAGAATTCTTCATCCTTATTTCATTGTACTTTGCTCATATTGTTTTTCTAGTTAGTTTCTAGCAAAGACTGAACCGTGTTTCATCTCTTATTGCAACCATCAGATTGTCATTACAGATGGAGATGTAAAGATTTTAGGTTTGTAAGTAAGCCATGTTTCTGTCTCATTTTTTCTTTTAAAGTAGGGAGTATCTATGTTGGCATAAGTATTGTGGACTAACACTTTGGAATGGTGACAATCTAATGGTTTTGCATTAACAACATACTAGAGTTATCAAGTGATTAAACATATATGGAAATCAATATAACATCCGCAAGTGCCTAAAACAACATAAGAATAGATAAGACAAGCAAATTCATACAAAATCTCCCTAACGTGTCTTTTGGATGCTCACAGCTTAGATATAAAAGTTGCTTAAATTGCCAATGTAAGCTAGTGCCATATAAGGGCAGAGAAAGCTCATATCAGGGCCCATCTCTGAGAGATATTAAAAGAATCATGAAGAATATAACACATTGATTATCTAATATGCCAGAATATGGATGCATTGATATATGCCTCGGACACATTTGTATATCGAATCAAATCTCTCCTAAGTTAAATAAACAAAATGTTATAGCTAATATGCACCTTGGATTGGGATTTCCTTTCACGACTTTCTGTCCATATTTGCGCCAACGGTACCCATCGTCCAGGATATCAACTTCACTGATAGTTTGCACAACTACTCGAGGTTCACGATTAGTTTTACCCATTTGTGTAGCATCAAACGTAGCATTATCCATCTTCCTGTTAACAATTATTTAAACAATCAGATACATAATATGCCACCTTTTATGAATTTTTTAGATCAAATGCAAGACCTGCGCTTTGCTTCTGGATCATCATCATCTGCAGCCTCGTCTCCATTACGATTGGATCCTCCAACTCCAACTTCTGCATCATCATCGCTTGGTGATATGGGAGATAACTCAGTAGTACCATTTGGATCTATGTGATGTGCACTTGATAACTTCTCTGCAGATTGTCAAAGGACTTCAGAGTAGAAAAATACACACACACTGTGTGTGTGATACAATCCGGTTGATCGTATAATCAAATCAGTGATTAAAAAGTGGAAAAATATAAAAAGTGGAATTTTTATAGAAAAGTTAGCGAAGACCAAACGATAATTGAATCTCCTTCGAGACGAAATCCTATCTCCTAGCTTTGGATGAATGGACCAAATCCTAAGCACATTCGCAAAGATACCTAATTGTTCTTCACAAATAAGCATAAAAGACAAGATGGCTAGCCCTAGATTAAATAGAAAAGGGGAATTACTAATCTAGTCTTAAAAGACTAGAATACCCTAGACCCATTAAGCCCACTAAGTCATGTCTCCCCTTCTTCTGCGCCGGCAATAAGTCCTCCATGGTGGGCTCGAGTCGTGGCGGGGTGGGCCCGCCTGTACGGGTGGGATGTCCGCATCAATACCCCCCTAAAAGAGCCAACGTGTCCTCAATGTGGAAATCTGGAAACTGCTCCCTGACTACATCGCACGCCTCTCAGGTAGCATCACAGTCTGGTAACCCCACCCAGTGAATTAAACCCTCCTTCCACTGTCCCGCCCTCCTGACGAACCGCTCTCACCGTCAGTGGCTCCAACAGTACCTCCATGTCATCAATGAGTGTCGGTGGCTGAGTGAAAGAGGCTGCCTGATTTTCAATCGCTCTCCGGAGCTGTGACACATGAAACACCGGGTGTATCGTCGAGGAGGGTGGCAACCTCAGCCGGTACGCCACTCAGCCAATCTTTGCATCAACCTGATAAGGGCCATAGTATCGAGCCGCCAGCTTCTCGTTCCGCCTCCGTGCCAATGACTTCTGTCGGTAAGGGTACAGCTTCAGGTACACTATCTCGCTCTCCTGAAAGTGCACATCCCGACGATGTCCACCTGCTCTAGTCTTCATCACTTAATGCGCCCTCAACAGATGCTTCCTCAACTCTTTCAGCAGACCATCCCTCTCGCCCATATACTCCACATGCGACACCGGGGTCTGCCTGTCTCCAAACCGCAACAATGGTGGAGGATCACGCCCATATATGACTTTAAAAGGTGTCGTCCCGGCTGCCGAGTGGTACGAGGTGTTGTACAAATACTCAACCCAGGCCAACCACATGTACTACTGACGAGGTGTCTCCGAAACGAAACACCGCAAATAAGTCTCTATACTGCGGTTCACCACCTCCGTCTGACCGTCTGTCTGTGGGTGATACGTTGTACTCCTCTTCAGGACCGTATCATGCACCCGAAGAAGCTCCCTTCAGAATCCGCTCATGAAGACTTGGTCCATGTCGAACACTATGGAAGTCGGCACCCCATGCAGCCTGATCACCTCCCGAGTAAAAGCCGCAGCCACTGAGACGGCAGTATAAGGATGCCGCAGAGGAATGAAGTGGGCGTACTTGCTCAGTCGATCCACCACTACGAATATCACTGAGTATCCCTCTGACCGTGGTAACCCATCAATGAAGTCCATCATGACCTCCTTCCAGACCCTCTCCGGTAAAGCCAACGGCTGTAACCCTGATGGCGCCATGGCCATATACTTATGACGCTGGCAAACGTCACAAGATGCCACCAAACATGTGATACACCTCCGCATCCTTGGCCAGAACACCTCATGGGCCATCCTCGTATAAGTCTGCTGCACGCCCGAGTGGCCCCCGTCACCGAGCTGTGGAACTCTTGGAAGAGGATCGGAATAAAAACCGAGGTCCGCGGCAACATCAACCTCTCCTGGTACAACAGACTGCGCCCTGCCAGCGAATAACTCGTCGGTCCCTCCTCCCTGCTCTGTAGCACCTCACGGATCTGCCGCAGCTCTACGTCGTCATCTGCCTCCCGTAACATCGGCTCCCCGTCCAACCACATAGGTAGAGACAGAGCACTCAAGTCGGCCCCCGCCTCTCTGCGGGACAAGGCATCAGCGGCCTTATTCTCCAGTCCGGCCGGTACTCGATGTCAAAGCGGTATCCTACCAGCTTAGATAGCCACCGCTGGTGTTCCTCAGTCACCAACCTCTGCTCCAACAGATACTTTAGACTCCGCTGGTCCGTCCTGACCACGAAATCCCTCCCAAACAGATATGGCCGCCACTTCTGTACTGCCAAGACTATAGCCATAAGCTCCCTCTCATATACCGACTTCAGCCGTGCTCGAGCTGACAGCACCTGACTGAAATAGGCTACCGGCCGCCCTTCCTGCATCAGCACAGCTCCTAATCCATACCCGACGCGTCTGTCTCTACCACGAAGGACACGCTGAAGTCAGGTAAAGCCAGCACTGGTGCTATCGTCATTGCCACCTTCAAGGCCTCAAAAACCTTGGTGGCGTCCTCCCTCCACTTGAAACCATCCTTCTTCAGCTGTTCGGTAAGGGGCCAGGCTATGGTGTTGTACCCATTAACAAACTTCCTGTAGTAGCCTGTCAGCCCAAAGAATCCTCGAAGTACCCTCAGTGTCGTCGGTACCGGCCAATCCAGCATCGCATCAATCTTCGACCGATCGGCCTCCACCCCTGCCGCTGACACAACATGCCCCAGGTACTCGATCCGTGTCTGACCAAAACTGCACTTCTTCCGGTTGGCAAACACTAGTGCGCCAACAGCTCCTGGAAAACCATCTCCAAGTGGCCCACGTGCTCCTCCATGCTCCTGCTATAGACCAGTATGTCGTCAAAGAAAACCAGTATAAACCTCCGCAGGAATGGCTAGAAGACCTTATTCATCAAGGCGTGGAATGTCGAAGGGGCGTTCGTCAAGCCAAAATGCATGACCAAGAACTCGTAATGCCCCTCGTGGGTGCGAATGCCGTCTTCGGCACATCCTCTGGCCTCATCAAGATCTAGTGGTACCCCGCCCTAAGGTCGATCTTCAAAAAGACCACCGCTCCGTGCAGCTCATCCAGCAACTCGTCGATCACCGAAATGGAAAACTTGTCTGCGACAGTTTCTTATTCAGCGCCCGGTAATCAACGCAGAACCGTCAACTCACATCCTTCTTCACCAGCAGCTCTGGGCTAGAAAAAGGGCTCACACTGGGTTGGATCATCCCAGCCTGCAGCATCTCCCGCACCATCCGTTCGATCTCATCCTTCTCCACAGGCGGGCACCTGTATGGTCGCACACTGACTGGTACTGCTCCCTCACGCAGCATGATCGCGTGCTCGTGTCCTTTCGCTGGAGGTAGCCCCTGCGGACTCTGAAACACCTCCTGCTACTGCTCCAGCACTGGCTCCACCTCCCTTGGGGTCTCCTCCCGCTGCTCATCCCCCTCTGTCGCCATCCCCTGAAACTCCACCAGGAACCCCTCTCACTCATCCCGCAACACCCGAGTGATCGCCTTAAAGGCCACCACTGAAAAACACAGAGTCGGGTCCCCAGTCAGGACAACCGTCCGCTCCCCATCCTGGAACTCCATCCTGCGGAGTTTTCAGTTGACCTTCATCTCCCTCAGCTTCTTCAGCCACTGCACCTCTAGGATAATGTCGACGGTGTCCAACTCCAAAGGCAAGAAATCCTCTATCACTTGTAGCCTATGCAACCTCAGACACACCCCCTTGCACAGCTCCTTACTCTCCTCCATCTTCCAAGTACCCAGTAATACCGTGAACTTCTCCATCGTACTCAACTCTAGCACATGACGCTCCACAGTTCTCCCCGAAATGAAATTGTGGGTCGCCCCACTATCAATGAGCATTGTCACTGCCTCCTCTGCTAACAGTCCTGATAACTTCATGGTATGATTTGGGGTGACTCGTACCACGGAGTTCAGGGATACCTCCGTCACGTCCATGTGCATGTGCTCAGCCTCGCTCTCCTCTGTCATCACGGGCTCTCCCTCATCAGCATACTCCTCGTCTGGCACTATCACAATCTGCAGCAGCTTGCTTGCACATCGATGACCGGGACTGAATTTCTCATCACATCTAAAACAGAGGCCTGCAGCTCGCCCCGCCCTCATATTGGCCTCAGTCGGCCGCCTCCCTGGTATCACTAGTCGTGCCTCCCATCTCTTCTCCCCCGCGACCTCGGGTGCTCCTGTAACTCCCTCGGTGGGACCGGTGCTATCTGGTTGCGATGACCCTGGGATCCCCAATTCCCCCGAATACGTCTCTCCTCTACATGCTTCTCCTCCGCCTTGTGAGCCAGGCGGAGGATATCCTCCAAGGTCCCCGGGCTCTGCATCCGCAACTCCGCCCGTATAAAGGGCTTCAACCCCCGCAAAATATTCCCAATCATGACCTCATCTGTCACCCCCTTCACCCTGCTAGTCAACATCTCAAACTTCTCCACAAAGTCTCTCATCGTTCCCTTTTGCCTCAGAGCTGAAAGCTGCTCATAGAAGTCCCCACCTGTGGTCTCCTAAAACCGGTCAATAATACGTGCTGAAAACTCCTCCCAAGTGCGGAAAAGAGTCTGCGATGTCTTCCATCGATACCTTGCCAGGGCCTTGCCCTCGAAATAGATCCTGATGGCTCTTAAGACCTCCTCCGTCAATCCCATCACCTGAAGTAGCGCTCCGCCCGATAGATCCAACCGTCAGGATCTGTGCCCTCAAAGATCGGCATCTGCAGCTGCATCAGACGCCGATCCGCATTGATGTCACCATACTGCCCACCGTCTCTGCCACGACCACCACCCCGGTCCACACCTCCACCCAGTGCGTCCACTGGGCCTCCATCACCCCCTCCGTATAGCTCCTCAGGCCACCTAGGCCTCTCCAGAGCCTCAGTCTGGTAGTAGTACCCTGTAAACTCCAGTGGTCGCGAAAAGTAGGCCCTCCGTACTGCTGGGTAGGCGCTGTTCGGCCTCCCAAATAGCCCCCCGGACCTTGCCCACGTCCCGGGAAGCTCTCAAAAGCCTGTCTGGGGTTAACCGCTGGCCTCGACCCCTATGGAAAAATCTCTGGTCTCCAGAATTGGCCCTCCGGGGCCCCGATGGTGGCGGCCCGGGCCCATCCTTCTCCGTCGTGCCCCGCTACCCCTCTTGGAAAGGAGGCGAACCCCGCAACTCCCCCGGAGCCCTCTGCCATGTTTGTCGTGCCCCGGGGGCCGCCCATGCTGCAGCACCCTGTAATGCCCTACAAGCTACTGCACAAGTACTAGAGAGGGGGTGAATAGTACTTTAAAAATAACAAGGAGTATAATTCCTAATTATAGTGCAAACAACTACCAAATCAATTTGTCGAAGCTTAAATTGAATGACAACAACAAAATTAACAATGCTAACAAAAGATGTTACTGGGTTCGGATCCACCCAAGTCTCCCCGACTTGTTCCCGGTGATCCTACGTCCCAACCACCCGGATCCCCTCCGGATACTTAGGTTAGAAACACTAACCCAAGATTTCCACTATGAATATCTTGTGAAAAACCTTCACAAGATCAAATCATACATGCAATGGCAATAGTGAATCCCACAACCCGGGATCACAACCTTCTCTCACAACCGAGAGAATCAACAAGCAATATAAACAAGTTTATAATGAAATAAACAATCTTACCAAAAAATCCTATACCATGAGTTTTCTTACCAAATAGGTGCAAGGAGAGATTTGAGGAAGATGAAGTCACCAAGACCTAGCACCAAAGAAATGACCAGCAATGGGTGCCTAGGAGAGATTTGGAGACTTGAATCAAGCTAGAGCTTGAAGGGCTCACCAAGAACAAACTTCTCTCAAGATGGATTCTAGATCTAGAAAGTGAGAGAATGGGTTTCTTGTGAGGAAGAGAGCTTTGGAAATGAGTGAGAATGGCTATCTCTTTCAATCTTAATGAATCTCTTAATGGCAGCTCTCACCTAGAGAGAAATGACCTAGGTTCGTATTTATAGGGTCCCATAAAAACAAGTTAGGTCAAGTCACAACGGATAGAAATCTGAGGCAACTAGTCGATCAAAGAACAACCACTGACCGACTAGTTCATCAACTAGTCGGTCAGTCAAACAACATGGACCGACTAAGTGAAGAACTGAGAAGAGATAGAAATTCAGACCTAAAAATCTAGTCGGTCCAAGAAGACTTTCTGACCGACTAGTTTCACAACTAGTCGGTCAGTCAGTGAACGTAGACCGACTAAGAGGCAAAAACAAATAGGCTGAATACAAAATGACTTAGTCGGTCCAAGAACAAAGGTTGACCGACTAGATTATCAACTAGTTGGTCACCAAACGTTCTTAGACCGACTAACGATAAACAGTAGCATAGGAGAGATTTGGCATGTACAGTAAATCACAACTAGTCGGTCAAAGAAGCATCACTGACCGACTAGTTCACAAACTAGTCGGACGGAGAGTCAACGTAGACCGACTAACTATAAACAGTACTGAACAAGAAAAGATTAACTCAAACTAGTCGGTCCAAGAAGCTCTTCTGACCGACTAGATCACCATCTAGTCGGTCAGTATTTCTTCTTGTACCAACTAATATGCACAAACAAGTCCGAATCGAAGCGCGATGCTTCGAGGAAGTTAGAATGAACTTGTACTAAGATCCTAGAGCTACGATATGAGCGTTATGAAGATAGAATCGTAAGATATACTCAAGGCTTAACATTCTATAGATCGAAGCTAAAAGACTATAAATAAAACCTTAATGAATTGTCTTCGAGAGCTTCGATTAATTCTTCATGACTTCCAAAACGGTCCAAGAGCTTCAACGAAGCTTTAGGCAATGAATACGAGCTTTGAGAAGTCTTGAGATGTCGCTTTGATTGTTCTCGTGAATTTGGCGACGATCTCCAATACTGCGCTCACAAATTGTTAGTTCATGAATTATTTATGTTTGCTCATCATCAAAACCAAATCCGGGGAGTCCAATATTAAACATTCTCCCCCTTTTTGGTGATGACAAACCAACATAAATAATAATCAAAAATAATGATTCAAATGTAAAATACTTACTCCCCCTGCATTGATGACACGTTAATTTCAAAATGAATATATATAAATTGCATCAATCAGACGAGTAAGATATATAACGAGAATCGATTTTTGAAATATCGGATTTTGAAAATCCTTATATATATATATATCTTAACTCCCCCTGAATCTAACACATCAAATTAGATTCTTGGAAATTGAGTTAAATTTTCATTTGACCTATTTATTATCATTATCTTTTCCCCTTTGGCATTATCCCAAAAATGGGGGGCATACAACGACAACTAGGAAATGGAAAATCCAACATCGGGAGTCGTAGACAATGACGATGGACCTAATTGACACCAAGGGAAAAGTGTTGAAATCAAATCAAGGTGTGCCAAATTGTCCATTATCAAAAAGCGATAATTAAAATCATCAAAAATACCAAATATTTATTCATTTATTGAATAATGAAACATACTCTCCAATATTCAATATTCTTGGGTAAATTTGTGCATGGAAAACAATTCTATACAATCATAGAAATATAATCTATTTAACCAAGTTTTTAAGCGACGAGCGACGATTTCACATATCATAGACAATGAATGAAAATTAAATGTGCACGACGAAGTAAAACAAAGAGAACATCGATGTATATATATATATATATATATATATATATATATATATATGAATACCAAGAGTACAATCAAAACACATCGAGTACGTCATATCAAGTGCAACACACCATCTATATAAACATCAAAAAGGTGCATCATACATCATCGAACCATCATCATCATCCAAAGTACATCAAAATACAACACCGACATCCACAAAACCAAAATACATCAAAACAACCACCCAACACTCCATCCTAACCCAAAAACACTCTCAATAAGATACATCATCCAAAGATCATAGGAGAGGCCTCGAAACAGACGATCACGAGGAAGTGGCAGGATCTGCAGTCTCCGGGGGTCCAGTCGAGGGAGTGGACTCAGCCTCTGCAGGGAGGAGAGGCGTGTGAACAGAAGGGATCGTCGGGGCAGGGGTGGAGACATCGACGACAGGCTCAACGGCTGGGGTCTCAACAGGAACAACAGCAGGCACAACAGGAGCAAGGTCGTCAGCAGGAGCAGCAGCAGACTCAGAAGGCTGATCCACTGGTGCAGAAGTCTCAGGAGCACCGGAAGAGGTGCCAGCATCAGGAGCAGATGTGGTAGCAGCAGCAGCAGTGGCCTCATCGCCACGAGCCAAGGAGGTGACAAGCTCATCAATATCCTCATCGTCCATCTCCTCATCCTCAGAAACGGACGAAGGAAGCTCAATGCCCATCAAACGAGCCATACGGCAAACTACCTCTTCGGTACGAGCCAAACGTGACTCGTGCCGACGAAGCAACCGAACGACATCATCAAGAGAGGCGGAGGGAGGAGGGACTGAAGCAGCTGAAGGAGGAGGGACAGAAGCAGCTGAGGGAGTGGCCTGAGATGCAGAAGGTGTCGACCGCTGCACGTGACGGAGTGCCGCAAGAGATTTCTTAACGACCGTCGCGTTCAGAGGAGGACCAAGGGGACGCTCATCATCAGGGGGCAAGGGAACACCAAATCGACGAAAAACCAAGGTCAGAAGACATAGATATGGGATATGCGCAGATTTAGTGGTCTTGCGAATACACTCGAAAGAATCCATCTTATCGAGTATAATGCGAGCCCAATTAATCTCGCTACCCATAAACAAAGCGTAAATCAATTTCAGAAACGACTGAGATGGAAGAGAAGAAGATCCATACTTGGGAAGAATGCAGGATTTCAAGATCAGGTTAATCACCCAAGCATTCGGCTTGAATGATTTCGAATGGACTCCAATGAGAGCAGGAGGGATAACCTGGAAGATTTTGCCAAGGGTCCGCTGATCGAGGGAGGAGATATCATCGACAGAGATGTCAGAAGGGATGAGGCCACACGACGAGCAACCTATCAACTCCCCCAAGATTTCTGCCGTGAGGACTATAGGAGTCCCCAAAACAGAAGTCTCGATGGAGTGAGACTCATCGTACTGGCCCCGGACACGATTGGCATAGAATAGTTTGACCAGGCGAGGATATGGTCGGGGGTTCGCCTTAGCGTCATATCTAAGATAGTCCAATAGGCCACTATAGGAGAGAAGATCCGCAAGGCCAAGAAAATCAGAAAACTGAACGTAATGCTCCAGCAGCAGTGGGCAGTGCTCTATACGGTTGTACGCTACGAGACACTGAGGGTCGTCGCGGCACAACGATATATCTACACCGCCGACTGGCATTGGAGCTTTACCCTTAGCCTTACGGGGCTTAGGAGGAGGTGGAGGAGGGGGTGGAGTAGGTGCCTTCTCGGGATGTTCAGGAGTGTATTCCTCATCGGAATCATCCTCGGAATCACTATCTGAACGCTCGCCGGGAGGAGTGGGGTGCACGGAACTTTTTGGGTTTAGGTTTAGGCTTGGACGATTGGCCGGTAGGTTTAGGCTTGGACGTCCTCTTCCTCTTCAACGGAGTTGAAGACGAAGAGGGGGGTCGAGTGGTCTTGGCCCTACGCTTAGGAGGGGTCGAAGCGGTCGGAGCATCTACGGTCATGGGGGATGCCCCAGAAGATGTAATCGGGAGTCTCGTTCGTGCCATGATCGCGGCACAACGAGTACAATCAAGCGACGAAGATCAAGCACTCTAAGCTTAAACCCTAGAATCACACAACCTAAGCTCAAAGCCCTAAGATAATTTTCGAAACCCTAGAGCCTAGAAGTGAAAACGAGATCTAGAACACACCCTAGGGATGAAAACTGAGATCTAGGAAGGGGAAGATACCTAGGGGAGAGGTCGACGACGAGGGACGGCGGAGATGGCCGGAAAAGTGGCGGAGACGACGGAAGACGAAGGGCCTCGAGCGGGTTTAGGGGGTTATCGAGCTGGAGATAAGAAAACAACCGACTAGACTTAGGAAAAATCGGTATGAATGGGTATTAGTCGGTTGGGAATGCGAAAAGACGCGTTTGCCCTAACGCACTTAGTCGGTCACAGTTCAAGCACTGACCGACTAGATTACGATCTAGTCGGTCGGTCAATGAGCTTAAACCGACTAAGTCGAAACAGAGGCAAACAGAAAAATCTAGGGCTAGAGTTAGTCGGTCGCAGTATAATCACTGACCGACTAGTTTTCAATCTAGTCGGTCGGTAAGAGTACTATGACCGACTAAAAGAAGTAAATGACAATATAAAGTTTAAAGCTTGAACTAGTCGGTCTGAGTTCACTAGCTGACCGACTAGATGAGCATCTAGTCGGTTGACTAATGAACTGAAACCGACTAGAAGAGTCCAAAAGTTGATAAATGAGTTCTCTTCATAAACCACTTGGATGAAACATCTTAACCCTCTCATTAGACATCTAAACTACCTCATAAAACATCGAAATCTTAAATACGACATTCAAATAAGAATTCGAGCAAAAATTAAAACATATCACATAAAATCCCCAAAAATTCAATAAATCTAGCATGAACGAAATATCGCGAAATATAATAGCATGCAAGATAATTGAATGAAACATGAATCCTATATCTCGGATTCACTCATAATCCCCAATTCTCGACGCAACCGCACAAAGGAGTCCTCCTTTAGGGGTTTCGTGAAAATATCGGCGATTTGCTTTTGGGTTTCAACGTACACTAAATATGATGTCCTTTTTAGCAACATGATCATCTAAAAAATGATGTCGGACATCTATGTGTTTAGATCGGGAATGGTGCACCGGATTCTTTGAGAGACAGATAGCACTTTAGTAATCCACCATGATAGGGCAAGTATCACAATGAATACCAAAATCCTTCAGTGTGTGTCTCATCCAAAGAACCTGGGCACAAGCGGCACCGGCGGCAATGTATTCCGCATCGGTGGTTGAAAGTGATACGGAATTTTGCTTCTTGGAAAACCAAGAGACAAGGGAATTTCCTATAAAATGGCAAGTGCCACTAGTACTTTTCATGTCGGATTTGCATCCCGCATAATCAGCATCACTATATGAGACTAACTCATATGTGCTAGATTTCGGATAAAGTAATCCAAAATCTAAAGTGTAACTTAGATAGCGAAAAATACGTTTTACCGCTACTAAGTGAGACTCCTTAGGTTGAGACTGATAACGAGCACATATGCATACAGCAAACATAATATCGGGCCTACTTGCGGTAAGATAAAGTAAACTATCTATCATACCTCGATATAGACGAATGTCTACATCCTTACCGCTCGTATCCTTGTCAAGATGCGTAGTCGTGCTCATTGGAGTCTTTTTCCCGGAAGCACTCTCCATTCCAAATCGCTTAAGCAACTCCACCGTGTACTTCGTTTGGTGGATGAAGATTGCATCGTTCAATTGGCGAATTTGGAGACCTAAGAAATATTTGAGTTCGCCCATGTGGCTCATCTCAAATTGTTCCTTCATAACATTAGAAAACTCTTCGCAAAGAGTGAAGTTAGTAGCACCGAAAATGATATCAACATAAATTTGAACTAATAAAATATCATTATTCGCATGCTTAACAAAAAGTGTAGAATCGGCTTCGCCCATTTTAAAATTCAAATCCAAAAGAAAATTCTTTAGGCGATCATACCAAGCTCGAGGAGCTTGTCTCAAACCATAAAGAGCTTTCTTTAGTTTAAAAACATGATTTGGAAATTTTTCATTTATGAAGCCCGGAGGTTGAGAAACGTAAACTTCCTCAACATCTCCGTTTAAAAATGCACTTTTAACATCCATTTGAAATAATTTAAAATTTTTATGGCATGCAAAAGACAATAATAATCTAATTGATTCTAATCTAGCTACCGGAGCGAAGGATTCTTCGAAATCGATACCTTCCTCTTGGCGATAGCCTTGAGCAACTAACCGAGCTTTGTTCCGGACGACGGCTTGGTTTTCGTCGGTTTTGTTCTTGAAGATCCACTTTGTCCCTATGACGGTGTGGTTCTTCGATGGCAAAGGAACAGGCTCCCATATCTCATTCCTCTCGAATTGAATGAGTTCCTCCTCCATGGCCAGGATCCAAGCACTATCTTCGCACGCTTCAACTATATTCTTTGGCTCTATCGATGATGCAAAGGCACAATTGGCGAAGTGGTGGACTTGCGATCTCGTCTTGACACTATCATGAATATTGCCAATGACTTGCTCATGGGGATGGTCGCGAACGGAATGAAGCCGCTTGGGAATACCTTGATCACTAGGCACATTCTCAACAACTTCATTAGTCGGGTTAGTATCAATAGAATCAATTGAATCAATAGACTTAGAATTTTCAAACGAATCACATAAAACATCCATAGAATCATCATCATTTGAAATTCTAGAAGTAGTAAAATTCTCATTAAAAGAGACATGAAGTGATTCCTCGATCGTAGAGGATCTTTTATTGTATATTCGGTAGGCTTTGCTACGTGAGGAATACCCAACAAATATCCCCTCATCCGATCTCGGATCAAACTTGTCCAAATTATCATATGTGTTTTTAATAAAACATTTTGCGCCGAAAACACGAAAATGTTTAACTTGAGGCAATCTACCAAACAACAATTCATAGCAAGTTTGTTTGGTGCCGGGCCTCAAAAGTATTCTATTAAACACATAGCAAGCGGTGTGTACCGCTTCCGCCCAAAATTGATAACCAAGTTGACTATCTTCGAGCATAGTGCGAGCACACTCCACAAGCGTTCTATTCTTCCTCTCAACTACACCATTTTGAGGAGGTGCGCGAGGGAAAGAAAACGTGTGAGTAATTCCAAGATCATCACAAAAATTTGAGAAAGACTCATTCTCAAATTCACCCCCATGATCACTACGAATAGTGACAATGGTGGTTCCGATGAGATTTTGTACTTTCTTCACAAATATTGTGAAGTTTTCAAAAGCTTCATTTTTATTACATAAGAAAAATACCCATGTAAATCTAGAATAATCATCGACGATGACAAGTCCATATCTTGCATTTCCTAAGGAAGCAACTCTAGTTGGCCCAAATAAATCTAGATGTAATAGCTCTAGTGGCCGTTTAGTAGAAATGCTTTTCTTAGGTTTAAATGAAGATTTAGGAAGCTTGCCACGTTGACAAGAATCACAAAAACTTTTCTTTTCAAAAACGAGCTTCGGAAAACCTTTAATGGAATTTAATTTTGAAAGCTTATAAAGTGTTCCAAAGTTCACATGTCCAAAGCGTCGATGCCATAAGTGTTGTTCACTTGTGTTGGCAACGAGACATTGTTCATATGACTTAGGAAGATCCAAAATATAAATATCTTTATGGCGTGTGCCGGAAAATATAACTTATTATTATCATTTGAAATATGACATAATCCTTTCGCAAATCTAACTTTGTAACCTTTGTCACAAAGTTGGCTTATTGAAATAAGATTATGATTTAAACCATTAACTAGATAAACATCACTAATTAAGGGTTTAGACGGGTTACCCACTTTACCAACACCGACGATGGTTCCGCTCTCGTTGCCTCCAAATACGACGCGGTTTCCATTTGCAATGGGAACTACTCCGGAGAGCAATTGAGCGTCACCCGTCATGTGTTTTGAACACCCGCTATCGAGTATCCAATTTCCTTTGGAGCTAAATTTAAATTTGTTGCCCCTTTTCTTTTTCTTTTCCTTGAGTACCTAAAGATGGAAAATTTCATATCATGGTACCCAAGGTCATTGGGTCCTCAAAGGTTAGACCTTTGGAAGCCAAGTCCAATTGGACTTAGACTTCCCCACATAATTTCTACTATGCACAACATTCGAAAAATAAGCATTCATATACACTTGTTTTTCATCCATGCTTGTGTCCTTTGGGCTCCAAATAGTGAAAATCTTGGGAGCCCTCATCCTATTGGGTGCATGCATGCGACGTTGATTTCTACGTGATGCATGTTGTGGATAGGCATAAGGAACATGATGGAATGGTGCACGACGAGAATTATTCATATGATGAGGTGGGTGAACATATGCATGTGTGGGAACACGTGCGTGAGGGTGTCTCACATGGTGTGCACGTGCCCGAGAATGTGTTGCATAAAAATCATCATATGTGTGAGCCGGTGGAGTAGGACGTGTGTTCCTACGTGGCATGGTATTTGTGTACATATAAGCATGGCCCTTCTTTGGAGGTCCACCCATAGTGGGTTTCTTTCCGAAAGAGGGTGTGGACGAGGTGGAAGCACCATTGGTAGAAGAACTACCAATAGAGTGTTTGCTACCACTCGTTGAGGCATCGGAAGTTGGCCTAACAAAAGTAGTGACCGACTTGGATGACTTTCCCAAAGTATACCCCAAACCAACATGGTGTTTGGCCGGGAGTAAGACACTTAGGATATTATCCAAATGGCCCTTACCCTTATTGAATTCATTGATTCGGCCTAATGTGTTCTCATATTTCTCGGTGAGAGAACGCAAAGAAGTATCTAAAGTGGATACTTGCGATGTGAGCACATAAACACGAGATTTAAGACTTTCATTCTCAATACTCAAAGTCGAGTTTTGAGAAGTTAAATCCTCTATCTTATGTTCTTCCGGATCCTCAATGCTAACATGTTCAAGTTTAGATTTGAGATTAACAATCTCATTTCTTAACTCTTCAACAACGGTGTCGTTGTTGGTGATGATAGTCTTAGGCGAGGTTTGAATGCTAGCTAGGTCATCTTTTACTTTAGTATATCTATTTACTAATTTAGTGTATTTAGACCATAAATGAGAGTTAGCATCCCTAAGATCATCCATAGTTACCTCATCGCCTTCGTCGTCGCTATCATCGGAGGAGGAAGATCCTTGATCATGCTCCTCTCTTGCCATGAAGCACATGTGCGCTTGCTCCACTTTCTCATCGTCCGACTCTCCGCTTGAGGAATCCTCGGAGTCGGTGAATGTTGCTCCGACAAGTCCCTTTTTGTACCCCTTTTTGTACTTCTTGGACTTGTCGAACTTCGGCGCCTTCCACTTCTCCTTTTGCTTGTTTTGAGGACAATCCGCTTTGATGTGTCCTGGCTTATTGCATTTAAAGCACAAAGGTGGAGAGGCGTTAGTAGAAGTAAATTTAGATTTTTGTTTGAAGTTATCCTTTCGGAAGAAGCGATTGAACTTCTTTGCCATAAGTACAATGGATTCCATGTCCATTTCTTCTTCCGAGTCCTCATCATCAGTAGAGGTGGATGAAGCCGCCTTGAATGCAATCACCTTTTTCTTAGGCACGTCTTGGTTCAAATAGGACTTCATCTTTTCTTGTAACTTCACCTTGCGATCTTTGCGTACCTCGTATGACATCAAAGTACCCATCAATTGAACTGCGGTATACTTATTCATGTCATTACCTTCCTCGATGGCGAAGGTACGTTTCTCCCATAAAGAAGGAAGTCCTTCGATAAGCTTCGAGCACTTCTCCTTTTAGGTGTAGGATTTGCCGAGGGCCTCTAACTCGTTTATTATGTCAACGAAACGAGCGTAATATTCCTTCATCTTCTCGCCATGTTGCATATGAAACATTTCGTAATCTTTGTTTACAACTACGAGTTTAGAGTCTCTTACCCTACTCGTCCCTTCATGTAAAATGAGGAGGGAGTTCCAAATTTGATATGCACTCTTATATGTGCATATCTTATTGAAGTCCTCGGGCTCCAATGGGCATTGCAAGGCATTCATTGCCTTGGCATTGCTTACCTCCGCGGCGACCTCCGCGGTTGTCCATTTCTCAAAGTCTTCTTCTTCGGGCTCGATGTATTCCTTCATTGTGGTCCTCAATAGAGATGCACTCCGGAGGAAGGTTTCCATCCGGCATTTCCAGTACCCGTAGTTGGTACCGTTGAAGAATGGAGGCCTCGTAGAGGAATGTCCTTCCATCACCGAAGACACTCCTTGACGGTTCTTCAAGGTGCCATAGTCGGAAGGTGGACGCACGGTCTTGTTGTCGTTGGCAGACATAGCTAAGTATCTGGCTCTGATACCAAATGTAATGCCCTACAAGCTACTGCACAAGTACTAGAGGGGGGGTGAATAGTACTTTAAAAATAACAAGGAGTATAATTCCTAATTATAGTGCAAACAACTACCAAATCAATTTGTCGAAGCTTAAATTGAATGACAACAACAAAATTAACAATGCTAACAAAAGATGTTACTGGGTTCGGATCCACCCAAGTCTTCCCGACTTGTTCCCGGTGATCCTACGTCCCAACCACCCGGATCCCCTCCGGATACTTAGGTTAGAAACACTAACCCAAGATTTCCACTATGAAAATCTTGTGAAAAACCTTCACAAGATCAAATCATACATGCAATGGCAATAGTGAATCCCACAACCCGGGATCACAACCTTCTCTCACAACCGAGAGAATCAACAAGCAATATAAACAAGTTTATAATGAAATAAACAATCTTACCAAAAAAATCCTATACCATGAGTTTTCTTACCAAATAGGTGCAAGGAGAGATTTGAGGAAGATGAAGTCACCAAGACCTAGCACCAAAGAAATGACCAGCAATGGGTGCCTAGGAGAGATTTGAAGACTTGAATCAAGCTAGAGCTTGAAGAGCTCACCAAGAACAAACTTCTCTCAAGATGGATTCTAGATCTAGAAAGTGAGAGAATGGGTTTCTTGTGAGGAAGAGAGCTTTGGAAATGAGTGAGAATGGCTATCTCTTTCAATCTTAATGAATCTCTTAATGGCAGCTCTCACCTAGAGAGAAATGACCTAGGTTCGTATTTATAGGGTCCCATAAAAACAAGTTAGGTCAAGTCACAACGGATAGAAATCTGAGGCAACTAGTCGGTCAAAGAACAACCACTGACCGACTAGTTCATCAACTAGTCGGTCAGTCAAACAACATGGACCGACTAAGTGAAGAACTGAGAAGAGATAGAAATTCAGACCTAGAAATCTAGTCGGTCCAAGAAGACTTTCTGACCGACTAGTTTCACAACTAGTCGGTCAGTCAGTGAACGTAGACCGACTAAGAGGCAAAAACAAATAGGCTGAATACAAAATGACTTAGTCGGTCCAAGAACAAAGGTTGACCGACTAGATTATCAACTAGTTGGTCACCAAACGTTCTTAGACCGACTAACGATAAACAGTAGCATAGGAGAGATTTGGCATGTACAGTAAATCACAACTAGTCGGTCAAAGAAGCATCACTGACCGACTAGTTCACAAACTAGTCGGTCGGAGAGTCAACGTAGACCGACTAACTGTAAACAGTACTGAACAAGAAAAGATTAACTCAAACTAGTCGGTCCAAGAAGCTCTTCTGACCGACTAGATCACCATCTAGTCGGTCAGTACTTCTTCTTGTACCAACTAATATGCACAAACAAGTCCGAATCGAAGCGCGATGCTTCGAGGAAGTTAGAATGAACTTGTACTAAGATCCTAGAGCTACGATATGAGCGTTATGAAGATAGAATCGTAAGATATACTCAAGGCTTAACATTCTATAGATCGAAGCTAAAAGACTATAAATAAAACCTTAATGAATGGTCTTCGAGAGCTTCGATTAATTCTTCATGACTTTCAAAACGGTCCAAGAGCTTCAACGAAGCTTTAGGCAATGAATACGAGCTTTGAGAAGTCTTGAGATGTCGCTTTGATTTTTCTCGTGAATTTGGCGACTATCTCCAATACTGCGCTCACAAATTGTTAGTTCATGAATTATTTATGTTTGCTCATCATCAAAACCAAATCTGGGGAGTCCAATATTCAACACACCCTCGACAGGGGGCGCTGATCCCCAGCACCCCTGCAAGGGGGTGCCAATGCTGCCGCAGGCCCCGCATGGCCTGTCGAGGCTGCCGCAGGCCCAGATGGGCCTGCCGATGCTGGCGCAGGCCCGGATGGGCCTGTCGCCTGGAAAACAGGGCCGAATGGGCCTGTCATTTGCCGGACAGGCCCGGGTGGGCTTGCCGAGGGTGCGGCAAACCCTAGGGGGGCCTGTCGCAGCCATCGCAGCCCCCAGCTGGCCTTGATTCACTGATTCGAGCGTGGAATCGCCCTGATTCTCCTCCCCTTGGATCCCCTTGTCCCGATGTCCTCCGTTCCTGGCCGTTAGGGTTTGTAACATTGCCATCATCGCCAAAATTGGCGTCATGGTTACTCTTAAAAATTTCAGATCCGACGTGGCTTCTTTTAACCCTTGGAGATCACGGCTTGCTTGCGCGGCTTCCCTCATGGTCCGGAGTTCAACCTGGATGTCTTCTTGCGAGTGGATGTGATCCTTGATTGAATCTCCCATAGTTTTCTTCAACCCTTCAATCTCACGATTGAGATCTTCTCGGAGCCCTTGAATCTTCTCGTCTATCAGATCCGTCTTCCCTCTCGTATTCGCCGCCATCAGATCGCATTGCTCTGATACCAATTTGATACGATCCGGTTGATCATATAATCACATCAGCGATTAAAAAGTGGAAAAATATAAAAAGTGGAATTTTTATAGAAAAGTTAGCGAAGAACAAAAGATAATTGGATCTCCTTCGAGACGAAATCATATCTCCTAGCTTTGGATGAACGGACCAAAGCCTAAGCACCTTCACAAAAATACCTAATTGTTCTTCACAAATAAGCATAAAAGACAAGACGGCTAGCCCTAAATTAAATAGAAAAGGGGAATTACTAATCTAGTCTGAAAAGACTAGAATACCCCTAGACCCACTAAGCCCACTAAGTCATGTCTCCCCTTCTCCTGCGTCGGCAATAAGTCCTCCATGGTGGGCTCGAGTCGTGGTGGGGTGGGCCCGCCTGTACGGGTGGGGTGTCCGCATCAGTGTGTGTGTGTGTGTGTGAAAACTAGATTTGCTATCAGCGCATGAAATTTTCTATGCGAACATCACAAGAAACTCTCTTTTCCGTCATTTTTTTGAAATTTTTTTTCAATGTTGTTTACATTCTAAAAACCCAAAACCCGAAATATGTTTGAACCCGAAGGGGATTTGACTCTCAATCCACCCATTACAAAAAGTTCTATAGTTCTGAAATCATTTAGTTCTGAAATCATTGAATTTGCAACAAGTAGATTAAGGATCAAATAGCATCAAATTCACTTCATTTTTGGTATGTTGATGATCCATGATGTGTAGAACACATTTGAATTTTTTTATAAAAAAGGACGGTGTATATGTGCGTCAAAATGGAAAATTTTCCCAACGATGACAGCATGTATGTATGTATGTATGACTAAGTATTTCATAGCATAGATGGAACATATGCCAGAAGAGAAGTTCATACCTTCAAAAGTTGCTAAAGAAGATAACCTTCCAGACATTTCGTCTCCTTGGCCAGAAATAACTGTGCCAAATGCCAAGCGACGGCTAGGTTCAGGTTTAGGATGATCATGCCGGCCTTTATAGATAATTTCCGCAATTTTACCATCATGCGAGCGTTCCAGTTGTTTTTTCATTTGGCAGTTAGGATGTGTGCATTTATAATAGCTCCGAGGATATTCGCTCCCTTTAACATGTTTCTGTCCATATTTGCGCCAGTTATATCCATCTTCTGCTGACTTCTCGCCAACAGTCGACAGAGAACATTCACTATTATCATGATGTAATGCAAGCATGCCATTGTTAGATCCCTTTGTCGGCTGCATCTCGTCAGGAGTAACTTCATCAGGTACATTTGCCTCTGATGGTGATGTCTCGATGGGGGAATCTGAAGCAGCCACCGGCGGCGCCAACTCACCAGAAGAGTGTGCTGTGTTATCGGGTTGAACTAACTGATAAGATTCCGATGTCTGAGTTCGTGATTGGCTTCCACGTTGTCTGCAAGATTCATGTTCTTGTTGGTTTGGGTTGACAGAGGCCTATATGACAACAAAACAAATGATATGCATGCGATACCAATAAAGTCATATATGTATAATGACATGTAATGAAGAATAATTGATTAAAATAGATACCCTTCATTAAAAACTTCTATCTGCTGGTGGCGTGATAAATGTCAGAACAACTATCAAACTTGTGCAAGCGAAAACATTTTCAGCAAATAATTTGCAAATGTACTATAACAATATCACAGTTTTATCAAGGCATATAATGTAGCAGGCATTTAAATGGGAGAACAAAAGGTGAAAAGATGACGAATCCATTGCAGCAACCACTACCTCATGCATCAAGGCATTGTTGAGATGTACCTTCAGTAAATAAGTACGAAGTCATTTTTTACGTGTGCAAGTTCTGCTTCATCAATCATAAACATAAAACTGTATCTGATCTATTCAGAATATTGCAAACAAAACAAGCAACAAAGATATTATTCCGTCTATTGTTTTAGCATCTTACCAAAAATTAACCATGCCACTCCCTCGAATTTCAGTCCCAGGTATCTTTGGTCTTTATCTGCTATAGCCTAAAGATAGGGGTGGCAAACGGGTCGGATTCTGATCGGGTCAGATATGACCCGACCCGGGTAGGAGAAAACCCTAACCCGACCCGGATTGAAGTCGGGCCAAGTTCGGGTGACCAGGAAAATACCCAGGTCTGGTTCGGGTTCATCCGTCGGATTAAGATTTGAATTACATGTAGCTGATCCTTTTTCGATGTCCTGCTATTTATTAAGAGCCACCGTCAATTTATTAAGTGGTTGCATAATTGTCAGAAGCTCGTCGCTTAAATGTCATTGATGAGAACGATAAAGTATAATTAACTTTACTATTTTATTAACGAAAGTAATAAAAGAAACTAAAAAAGTTATATGCAAAGGAAATTGAATCCAAGACATCTTAAAGAAGATAACAAAGCACAACTCCACTTGCAATTGTGTGTTGCAGTTATTATTTAAATTTATATATATATATATATATAGAAAGTAAACCGGGTCGAATTCGATCATCCGGGTTGACAGGTCAAACCCATACCCGACCCCGGTCGGGTCAGCCCGAATCCTACTTGACCCGAATTGGCCACTACCCATACCCGTTTAAGGATGCCGGGTTCGGGTCGGGTCAGGCTTATTTTGCCACATCTACCTAAAGACACTATGAATACAAGTTTGTCAGGACTTTCCTAACCATCTGCAGCATTCATGGTGGTGACTAAAATAGTCGGTGTAACTTATAACAATTCTGTGTTTTCTCGTGTGAACTGTTAGGAATAAACTCTCTTGTATTATTCCAAGGGCAATAGCCCGATATATATATAGTACAGGGAATGGTAAATAAGCACAAAAGACCATATACAAAGGGACATATACATCTAACACCCCCCCTCAAACTCATGGTGGATCAACACTGAGTTTGGAAAGATAGAAACTGTGCTGTGCTCTGGTCTGGGCCTTTGTGAAGAAATCTGCGAGCTGATACTCAGAAGGCACATACTGTAGAGCAATAACCTCATCCCGTACCTGTGAACGCGTAAAAGAGGCGTCCACACCAATGTGCTTGGTGAGCTCATGCTTCACCGGGTCACGAGCAATACTAATGGCACCTGTACTGTCAGACAACAAAGGAGTAGGTGTGGAAATAGACACGCCAAAATCCGCAAGTAACCAACGTAGCCAAATAATCTCTGCTGTCAACAAGGCCTTAGCACGCAACTCAGCCTCTGCACTCGATCGAGAAACCGCCTGCTGCTTCTTGGTCTTCCAAGTGATGAGAGAGCCACCCAGGAAGACGCAATAGGCAGATAGAGACCGACGATCAGAAGGATCACTAGCCCAAGTCGCATCAGAGTAAGCATGGAGCTGTAAAGGGCCAGACCGTGGAAAGAATAATCGACGGTGGCTGGTCCCGCGCAGGTAACGCAGGACACGAAGAAGGTGACTGTAGTGAAGCTGAGTATGTGCAGAAACAAACTGGCTCAGGATGTGCACGGAATATGAAATATCCGGCCGAGTGATCCCAAGATAGACCAGACTGCCAACAAGATGGCGATAACGAGTGGGGTCCGGAAGAGGCTCACCGTCAGTAGAGCAAAGATGTACATTCAGCTCCATCGGTGTATCAGCAGTACGCTGATCAACAAGAGAAGCCCGATCAAGAAGATCCTGAATATACTTCTCCTGAGAGAGATAGTAGCCATCAGGTGTGGAGGAAAACTCAATCCCCAAAAAGTAACGAAGAGGGCCAAGATCCGTCATAAGAAACTGCTCGCTCAGCCGTGCTTTCACAAAAGCAATAAACTAGGGATCATCTCCAGTAATAATCATATCATCCACATACAAAAGGAGAAGCGTCCGACCACGAGATGAAGTATGAACAAAGAGAGCAGGATCATGATCACTCGCAATAAAACCAGCAGCAGTGACGACAGAAGAGAACCGCTGAAACCAAGCACGGGGAGCCTGCCGAAGACCATATAGAGAGCGACGAAGGCGACAAACCATGCCCTCGGGGACAGAATAACCAGGTGGTGGTCGCATATAAACCTCCTCATCAAGAACGCCATTGAGAAAGGCATTCTTGACATCAAGCTGGGAAATAGTCCATGAACGAACAGCAGCAACAGCAATAAGACTGCGAACAGTAGTCATATGAGCAACAGGGGCAAATGTCTCCTCAAAATCTATCCCATGCTCCTGCTGAAAACCGCGCGCTACAAGACGAGCCTTGTAGCGCTCTAGAGTACCATCAGATCTGGTCTTGACCTTGTAAACCCACTTGCACGTGATAGGACGAACACAGGCAGGCAGGGGTACAAGATCCCACGTACCAGTACGCTCAAGCGCAGCAATCTCCTCTGCCATAGCATGCTGCCACTCCTGGTGAGCAGCGGCATCTCGATAAGAGGTCGGCTCGGCAAGAATAGCACCCAGAGAAGTAAACCGACCAGGAGGGCGTAGTGACTCACGATCACGAAGATGGTAACGAAGAGGGTCACTAGAGGAAGAGGGCAACTCAGGAGGGTCACCGGTGATGGAGGGCATCTCAGGAGAAGGCACTGCAGGAGGATCCTCGACTCGCTGACGACGAGTGTAGTGAAGAGGAAAGGGAGGAACATGTCCTGGGGTAGGTGCAGAGGTGACCGGAGGCACAGGGAGGACTGGGGGTGGAGCGGAGGGCACAGGTGATGGAGGTATGGGTGGTGGAATGGTGGATAGTGGACTATCAGGAAAAGTGAGAAACAAAAGAGGCTCAATAATAGAAGCCGGACTGGAAGATGAAGAAGGACGAGGGAAGAAGGGACGAGACTCATCAAAAGTCACATCACGAGAAATCCTCATCCGTCGAGCTACAGGATCCCAACACCGATATCCCTTGTGCACAGCACTATAGCCAAGAAAGACACACTCAGCAGACTGGGCTGTCAACTTGGTACACTCACGAGGGGCCAATAAGACATAGCAGACAACCAAAAAGACGAAGCTCAGGATAGGACGGCAGATCAGGAGGTGGTGTAGGAAGGCGCTCAAGTGGAATCGCACCCTGAAGAGGAGAGGATGGCTGCATGTTGCTGAGATATGTAGCAGTAGATACAGCCTCAGCCCAAAACTGAGGGGGAACAGAGGAAGCAATCATAAGGGCACGAACAGTCTCAAGTAAATGACGATGCTTGCGCTCAGCAACGTCATTCTGGGCATGAACACCAGGACAGGAAAACTGTGAGAGAGTGCACTGGGTATCAAGAAAGGCACGAAGGTGCCGAGATAAGTATTCTCCAGCAGAGTCAGCACGAAGAACCTGAATGGGAGTGCTATACTGTGTACGGATCATGGTAGCAAAAGATTTATAGATAGACAAAACCTCAGTACGAGAGGACATAAAGTATATCCAAGTGTAGCGAGAAAAATCATTTATAAATATAATATAGTAGCGATGACCCCCTTTCGAAACGAAGGGGGCCGGACCCCATACATCTGAGTGAACAAGATCAAAGGGACTCTGGGAGACAGACTCACTAGTAGGATAAGGTAGCTGTAACTGTTTGCCAAGTTTGCAGCCCATACAGTCTAAAGACATCACCAGAGACGGACCCTAATAAACCTCTACGAACCAAAGAAGAAAGATGCGAGCCACAGAGATGTCCTAAGCGATGATGCCACTGGGCAAACGAACCGGTGGAGGATGCAGCAGAGGCGGAGGCAATAGTGGTGATGGGAGGACTGGCAGAGGCAGCGGAAGGAAGATGAAGCCAGTCAAGCTCCCAAAGATGCGGAGAATCACGCCTGCGGGGGCCAGAACCAACTAGAGTGCCCGTGCGACGATCCTGGATAGTACAAGAGTCAGAATCAAGAATAACACGACAGCCATAATCAGTAAGTTGGCCTGCCGACATAAGCTGCATGGTGAGTTTTGGAACGAGGGACACAGCAGGGACATGAAAAGTGGGACTTGAAAGTGTGCCTAGCCCAGTAACGGAAAGTGGGGTGCCATCTGCAGTGAGAACAGTGACAGGGCGGGAGGGAGTACTAATGGAATGTAAAGTGGTAGGGTCAGGAGTCATATGAAATGAAGCACCAGAGTCAAGGATCCAAGGAGAGGTACCTGAGGTGGTGGAAGATGGTGTCGCAGGACCTGGAGGCTGACTGGCAGAAGAAGCAGAGCCTGATGCCCCAGAAGCAGACATCCGACGAAATAACGTGAGAAGCTCCTGCTCAGTATCAGATGGGGTAGAGCTCCTCTGAGAGGTGAAACCCCCCGTGTCAGTCTCCTTCTTCTTCTTGGCAGCAGCCTGATCCCTCCGCTTCTTGTGACACTGCGCTTCCACATGTCTGTCTCGGTGGCAGTAGGTGCAGCGTCTGGTGTCACCTCACACGGGTGCTGTAGCAGAAGGCAGATCTGGTATGATAGGAGGCTAAGAGGCAGGAGCACGGGTCGCCAAAACAGAAGCAGATGGTGCTAAAAGACCAGCAGTACGAAGACGAGTCTCCTCAGTACGAATAGCAGCAAGAACCTCCAAGAACGTCACGCGTGGGTGACGGGCAAGTAGCTGGGCACGTATCTGCTCGAACTCTGGCCGAAGTCGGGTCAAAAAGTCATAGACCCGACGAAGCTGCAGGTGGGAGTGCTGATGCTGGCAACACTGGCAGATACGACAGATCGCTGGTCCCAAAGAGTCGAGCTGACGCCAGATAGAAGATATCTGTGCATAGAACTCATCGACCGTGGCATCACCCTGCTGAAGAGCATGCTCATGTCTGACGACAGCAAGGTAGAGGGAGTCACCGGTAGGCTCATAGTGAGAGCCAAGATGATCCCACATCAGCTGAGACGTCGCCAAACTCACAATGTCGCCAGTCAGGGACACATCAATGCTAGCGATGAGGATGTTGGCGGCACGAGCATCGTCATCACACCACCGCCGATAGAGAACATCCTGAGAGGAATAAGCAGCAACAGCAGTCGCATACGCATCGGTTGCCTCCTTCTTGGCGGTATCATCAGCAGTGGGGGGAGTGGTGTCTCGCTGGGAAGCACCGGTCGAGGTGGGCATGTACGATCGCCGGTGAGAAGGTCCCAAAGGCGCTGTCCGCGCATATGGAGACGAATGTGCGGTAGCCACTCCTTATAATTAAGGCCATCAAAAATCAGCGAACACCGAGGGATAGCAACATGATGATGATGATGAGGTAGATCCGTAGGAGACGCCATATGAGGGGGGGCACCGACAGCGGCGCGGCGCGGCGCGGATCGGGCGCAACGCGTGGGCGGATGGCGCGTGAACAGCGCGGCAGGCAGATCGCAGGCGCGGCAGGCTGTGTTCGTTGATTTTCAGGAACAGCGTGGCGCGGCAGACGAGTCTCCTCAGGCGGATCGCAGGCGCGGCAGGCAGGCGCGAAGGCAGATCGCAGAAACGGCACGGTCAGCTGTGATCGCAGGCGCGGCCTTAAGATCACAGGAGCGGCAGGCAGATCGCAGGGCAGGCTGTGATCGCAGGCGCGACAGGCGGCAGGCGGATCGCGGGTCGCAGGCGGACCCCGTGTCGCAGGCGGACGGTGTGATCGCAGACGGATCCGGTGTCGCAGGCGGACCCCGTGTTGGAGTGATCGCAGGCGGAATGCGTGATCGCAGGCGAACACCATGATCGTAGACGGATCTGGGGAAGATGGTGTCGCAGGCGGACGAATCTGGGGGCGCGGCAGGCGGACGGCGCGGGTCACGAGCGGATCTAGCAGGCGGACGGCGCGGGTCTAGCAGGCGGACGAATCTGGGGGCGCGGCAAGCGGACGGCGCGGGTCACGAGCGGATCTAGCAGGCGGGGAGGCGAGCGGACGGCGGCTTGCAGGCGGAGGTGCGCGGACTGCGGCGCGCAGGAGGGGCTAGGGTTTAATTTTTGGATTTTGCGGGGAAGAGAGAAAACGGCTAGGGTTTAGGTTAAACCTGGCTCTGATACCATGTTAGGAATAAACTCTCTTGTATTATTCCAAGGGCAATAGCCCGATATATATAGAGTACAGGGAATGGTAAATAAGCACAAAAGACCCTATACAAAGGGACATATACATCTAACATGAACAACATCGAGGATGGGCCTAGATTTGCAACTATTGTCCCTAAGAACTGTGAGCAGAGTTCTAATTTGTTAGGTTTTCTGCAATTAGGAGAATGCTTTGTGCAGAACATTATATTTTATTTCTTAGTTCATTGGTTTTCACATGTTTTATTTTTGTTCGGAAGAAAAGATGAAACCCAAATTGGCTAGCCTAGAGATGCTGTTGCCATACTAGGCAGTTTAACACAGTTTCTGCCGATTTTGATTATTTTTCCTTGCTTAGTATCTAGTGCTCTGTGTGCTAAACTTCTTTGTTGTGTTTTGTTAAAGACCCATCTTATCAAAAGAATAAGTGAAATCAACGTGTTTAGGATGAGAATTATCTTGGACTATGCAAATTGTCTAGTTTTTTTTATCTCTTGATCATTTCAAACTCAATGTTTTGATTTTGGCCAAACACCGTTTAATAGTATCGAATGGAAGTGGAATAACTTTGCAGCTTGACATATGAAAGCATACAGTAACTAAATTTGTGGGCCAGCAAGAATCTAAAGATCTGTTGTTAAAATTTTAATGGTCATTAGTCAGGGTTAATTGTACTTGTACGAAATGTTAAGATGACATTGTCAGACAGCAGTAATTGTTACAAACGAGCATTTTCATATATTACAAACATTTCCAATGAAATCTTCTGATATGAGCTAAATGCAGTGAAAGTGAAAACTACATTACTGAATGATGTCCCCTGACTTTACCATATATGCGTAAGGCAAAAATGACATGAGATATGGTTTCTTGGATTTAATGAAAATTATTATAGTTGCAGAGATATATATATAATTAAATTTAAATGAAAGCAATTATAAAGAAACCTAAATGATGTTGACAAATGAATGGTTAAGGATGAGCCTTTTCATATATTACAAACATTTTCAATGAAATCTTCTGATATGAGCTAAATGCAGTGAAAATTGCTTCCCTGAATGATGTCCCCTGACTTTACCATATACATGCATAAGGCATAACATGTCATGAGATATGGTTACTTAAATTTAATGAAAGTTATTATAATTGGAGCGATCTAGATAATTAATTTTAAATGAAAGAAATTATAATGCATCATAAATGATGTTGACAAATGAATGGTTAAGAGCAACTGGGAGGGCAGTAGAGCATTAGTCCTTAATACAAAGAGTTTGAATTATATTAGTAGACATAATTAACCGACCAATTGCACATAGGTCCCACATGTCAGAAACCACCTTCGCACCGGCATATCTTATATTTGACTTTCTACAAATTAGTGCAGTTCTCCCTAATTTACCAAAATACATGGGTTGGACTGATTTTAATACCACAATTCCTACGCCAATCTCCTCTCTTCATATGCCAAGATATAAGACAATTTTACTAGAGTGGACATTACTAGATCCTTCAATGTCTTTGGTGCATTTTTACCACAAAGTCGATCCGACTCTATCTGCAAGTTTGGACCTAGTCCCTGGTTATAAGTAACCCCATAATACCGTGTGTATTCTCTGTTACGATACCCTATAGTATAATCATGATATCCACAAAATAATTCATGCAACATTTGTAAGAACCGTCTACCTTGCAATACTAACAACAAACACTCTAGAGTGCGATGAATAGAGTAATGGCAATAAATTATGCAATTAAAATTTAACTTGCAAATGCGGAATAATAAATGCAAGAGGAATTAATCAACGCAATCAATCCAAACGCAAACACAAGATTTTAACCCGGTTTCCCAAACTTGGATACATCCAGTCACACCAATATTCACTATAGTTCCCACAAAGAGAAGTGAATACAATCCCAC
Organism: Scilla litardierei; assembly: GCA_030789695.1. Classification (NCBI taxonomy): domain Eukaryota; kingdom Viridiplantae; phylum Streptophyta; class Magnoliopsida; order Asparagales; family Asparagaceae; genus Scilla; species Scilla litardierei. Next base: position 655,404,715 of record CM061142.1, on the reverse strand, counting down.
AAAGAGATACCTCACACAAAGAATTTTGTCCTACACAAGAACCAAACCAACCCTACACAAGGGTCAAACTCACACACAGAGAATTAGGGTTAGCCATACACTAAGACACCAAACTCCCACAAAGAGAGTAACTCCAACAAAGAGCGTATCTAATTCCCACAAAGAGAATTACGGTTTCAAAAAAATACAAAGTAAAACAAATATTATTACTTATGCCTTGATTATAAACTTACTCATTAATGAATGCAAGGTATGGAGGATGATCTTCAAGTGAGGATATTAGCTTGAAAGTACTTGGATGATTTCTCTGGAGCTTGACTTCAATGCATGAAGGAGATTTAGAGCTCTAAGAGGGAAATGAGAGAGTTTGAAAGTGGCTTAATCAATCTCTAAAGATTTGCAATAGTTCCAAGAAGTTCTAATAAACTCAGCTCTCTCATATACATATGAACCCTATATGAACTCTCAAAACCCAAGGATAAAGCCAAAAACAAAAAGCTGTAACGGCTAGAATATGGGCTGAAACGTCAACGACATTCGACTGATGAACATCTGATAGTCGACTGACCAACAACTAAATAAATCCAAACGGCTATAATCTGAGCCAGGACGGGCGACTGTAGAAAACTACACAGGCGACTGTAAAATGGGCAAGCGCATGTATATCCTCCAGCAGGCGACTATCACATGGAATGGAAACGGTGCACAGAAAATGCAACTTGCGCACATACGACTGTAGAGCAATTATAAGGCGACTGTAAATAGACAGGCGACTGTAAATACTGCATCAGTCGACTGACTTGCAAATTGGGATGAAGCCCAAAAAATGCAAGTTGCCAACAGACGACTGAAGAACAATTAACAGACGCATGTTGGAAGACAGGCGACTGTAAATTTCACTTCAGTCGACTGTTCCAAAAGCTCAAGTAAGAGTCAAGTAAAGGTTGACTTGAGCTGGGGCACAACAGTCGACTATAGAAGGCTCGACAGGCGCCTGGAATCATCCAGTCTCCTGTAAGACCTTCATCAGTCGCATGTTGGAGAGCCAAAGACTCCAATTGAATCATTTGGCATGATGAACCTAATGGGTTGGATTCTATGATAATCCTACGGCTCACTAAGATGGTTATATGCATGAATGCGTAGACCATCTATCAAGGTATTACATTAAACCTAGTCTCAAAAAGAGAAAAGCAATAAATGAAATAATACATTGATTACATTGCTTTCCTTAGAGTCTATGGCTTCAATTCTTAATGCCTTGAAGCTCCCCATCATCTCCAAGCTTTAGCACTGCTCCTCTTGATGTCCATCCTTGGACCAAGCTATTAGTCTCCAAATCATGATATTCTCCATTTGATAAACATGGGACTAAAACAAGAGAGACATTAGCAACATAATGTTGTAACCATCATCAAAATAACATTGGTATGAAACACCAATACTCAACAATATCCCTTTTTTTGATGATGACACACATTATGTAAAACATAAAGAAATAAAGCACAATGCTAATGAGCTCCCCCTACTTATATGCACCAATTGTAAAATGAGATACACAATAATAGATACTCATTATACCAAATGAAACAATGAGAAACAATGGTGACATATAATAGGCATGGATTACATAAATCAATTGCAATAAGTATATAACATGCTCCACATGAATGGTTTACATAATCCCACATATCTCTCCCCATATGTGTATATATATCTCTCTCCCCATAGATATATCTCTCTCCCTAAATGCATATGTATGATAAACATGATTTACATAATGCATATGTCTCACCCCCTTGTCATTGTCAAAAAGGTGGATATCAAATATATCCCCCTTGTCATTCTAATAAAAGATGTGACAATATGCAAGAGTTAAAGAGATGTATGATACCAAATTGTAAAATTTAGTGTGTATCAATCACTATCCCATGCTCCCCCTAGATCATATAAATGGTCAAGTTTTGACTTCTAGGATCTAATACCAATTGTAAAGAAACAGATAAAATATCTTTAACCTTGAAAGATAATCCTCTTTACCAATTGTAGATAATACTTGAAGCCATGGGCCTAAAGTGTATCAAAAATCAATCACATCGATACACATGACATTGCCAAAAGGAAATATAACATGAAACATGTTAACAATATCCAAGGGTTGAATTTGAGACCAATAATAAACAATTGTAAACAATGATCTCAAGAGCAACCCAAATGAGAGTTAAAATATGTTTTAATATATTTTAAACATACAAAATATTAACTCCCCCATTGACATACATAAGGATCAACAAATGCATGTATGCCATTGCCAGTGTATTCCCCAAGGTCCCCATTTTCATGAAGAATAAATTTGAAACCATTTTCAAAATCATGAAACATCACACAAACAATGGGTATGCTAAAATAGACATTAAGTATAATACATATGCAATATGCATATGTGTGAGGAACCTAAACATTAGGGAACCAAACCCAAGATGAGTTTAATTTCCTAATGTAATCACACGATGTAATCACATCCCTAACTAGAGAGTAGATGTATCTATCCCTCTCTTGCACACTACACCCAGTGGGAATCCATAAACTCAAGGATTTCCTAGGCAAAATGGTTTTGCCTTTGCAAGAGGGGTGGATGTGTCGTGCTTAGGTGTAGAAATAAATTTCTTAGCATGCATAAAGTGAGGAGTTTGCTTCTTAGCAAAAAATGAAGTATTTTCATTTTTCCTCACCACCTTGTGATTTACATGCTTCTTGTTAGTGTTATTGTTATACAAGAAAACATGGTGATTCTTCTTAGGTGCTTTTGCAATATTTCTCATATTTGCACCAAAAGAAGAATTAGAGGTGGGTTTGGTAACCACCTTTGAAGTGTATCCCAACCCTCCTCTATGGTTTGCCGGATGTTGTTTTTCAAGCAACCCGTGGAGTGAATCCCTAGAATAAACAAAGCTTTTGAGATTTTGGGATTCCTCTTCGCATTTCAACGAAAGTTGTTGAATGCGAGATTCTAAGCTAAGATTTTAAGCTAATAATTTTTCATTAGAAATGCTCAAATCCTTAACTTGAGACAGAAGTGTGTGTCTCTCACTAGTGTCACAAATATACATGTCATTATTGTTTACACTAGAAGATTCTAAAGCATGCACCCTACTCATAGCATTCTTAAATTTAGCTTTCAATATTGCATATGAGTCGATGCACTTACTTGCCACGTTGGAGGCCACATTGAAGCGATACTCAAGCTCCTCATATGGTAGCTTTTGCTCCTCCTTTTCTTCACCATCGCTTTCCTCCTCGCTAGAGCTTGACGAAGACTCTTCCCCTTTTGCCATAAACACATGTGGGCTTGCTCCTTGTCATCTCCCTCTTTGTCACTAGATGAATTCTCATCCGAGTCGTCGAATGTGCCGACAAGTCCCTTCTTTTGGTTCTTGAATTTGAACTTGCCTTTCCAATGTTTCTTCCCTTTCCATTGGTAGTAATCTTTGGAGGGTTTGGAAGGGCATTCGGTAGAGCGATGACCTTTACCACTGCAGTGTAACAAGTAGGAACCTTATTAGAATTAGAGGCAAACTTTGACAAATATTTACCTTGCTTGTCCTTGAGGAATGCCTTGATTGCTTGGCAAGCTCGATGAAATCATCGCTAGCTTCATCTTCTCCATCATCTTCACTCAAAGCTTCTTGATGGAATTTCTTCCTCCATTGGATTGGCTCCTTTTCGGCGTGGAATGCAACCCACTTTTGCTTCTCGGGCTTGGTTGGTTGAATCTCATTCTTGTGTTGAAGCTTTACTTCATACGCCATGAGCTTCCCAATGCACTCCTCAACGGTGTATTTGGACATGTCGTTAGACTCCAAAATACCGTTGGCTTTTGACTCCTATTGAGATGTGAGCGAGTCAAGGATCTTCTCCACTCGATCCTCTTGGGAAATCACATTCCCAAGTCCTTCCAAAGCGTTCACGATTTATGTGAACCTTGTCAACATCTTCGAGATGTTTTCACCTTCCTGCATCTTAAACAACTCATATTTAGATCTAAATACGCATTGTTTAATTTCTTTACCTTCGAAGTCCCTTCATGAGAAATCTCCAATGTATACCAAATTTCATTGTCCGTTTTGCACATGAAGATGCGGTTGACTCATTTGAAGTGAAGGCGCAATGGAATGCATTCATAGCCCTCGCATTGAATTGATTGAGTCCTTCTCTGCTTTTGTCCTTGAAGCCGCGGGTGTAGTAGGATTCTCAAATGATGACTCTGTGATGTGCCATGGGTCTTGACCCTCCAACTAGATCATCATCTTGATCTTCCAACTTGGGTAGTTGGTTCCGTTGAAAAGCGGTGGTCGTACGGTTGATAGACCTTCATGAGACGCGGATATAGCGTTGAATACCATCGTTGTTGTATGCTATAATCTCGCTCTGATACCAATTGTAAGGATCGTCTACCTTGCAATACTAATAACAAACACTCTAGAGGGGGGTGAATAGAGTAATGGCAATAAATTGTGCAATTAAAATTGAACTTGCAAATGCGGAATAATAAATGCAAGAGGAATTAATGAACACAATCAATCCAAACGCAAACACAAGATTTTATCATGATTCCCCAAACTTGGGTACATCTAGCCACACCAATATTCACTATAATTCCTATAAAGAGACGTGAATACAGTCCCATAAAGAGATACCTCACACAGAGAATTTTGTCCTACACAAGAACCAAACCAACCATACACAAGGGTCAAACTCCCACACAGAGAATTACTAACTTCCACACAGAGAATTAGGGTTAGCCCTACACTAGGACACCAAACTCCCACAAAGAGAGTAACTCACACAAAGAGAGTATCTAATTCCCACAAAGAGAATTAGCGTTTCAAAGAAACACAAAGTAAAACAAATACTCTTACCTATGCCTTGATTATAAACTTACTTATTAATAAATGCAAGACATGGAAGAGGATCTCCAAGTGATGATATTAGCTTGAAAGCACTTGGATGATTTTCTTGGAGCTTGACTTCAATGCATGAAGGAGATTTAAAGCTCTAAGAGGAAAATGAGAGAGCTTAAGAGTGGCTTAATCAATCTGTAAAGATTTGCAATAGTTCCAAGAAGTTCTAATAAACTCAGCCCTCTCATATATATAGGAACCCTATATGAACTCTCAAAACCCAAGGATAAAACCAAAAACAAAAAGCTCTAACGGCTAGAATCTGGGCTGAAACGTCAGCGACAGTTGACTGGTGAACATCTGACAGTCGACTGACCAACGGCTAAATAAATCCCAACGGCTATAATCTGAGCCAGGACAGGCGACTGTAGAAGACTACATAGAAGACTGTAAAATGGGCAGGCGCATGTATATCCTTCAGCAGGCGACTGTCACAATGAATGGAAACGGAGCAGAGAAAATGCAACTTGCGCACAGACGACTGTAGAGCAATTAACAGGAAACTGTAAATAGACATGCGACTGTAAATACTGCATCAGTCGCCTAACTTGCAAATTGAGATGAAGCCCAGAAAATGCAAATTGCGCACAAACGACTGTGTAGAACAATTAACAGGCGCCTGTTGGAAGATAAGCGACTGTAAATTTCACTTCAGTCGACTGTTTCAAAAGCTCAAGTAAGAGTCAAGTAAACGTTGACTTGAGCTAAGACACAACAGTCGACTGTAGAAGGCTCGACAGGCGCCTGGAATCACCCGGTTGCTTGTAAGACCTCCATCAGTCGCATGTTGAAGAGCCAAAGACTCCAATTGAGTCATTTGGCATGATGAACCTATTGGATTGGATTATATGATAATCATAAGGCTCACTAAGATGTTTATATGCATGAATGAGTAGACCGTCTATCAAGGCATTACATTAAACCTAGTCTCAAAAAGAGAAAAGCAATAAATGAAATAATACATTGCTTACATTGCTTTCCTTAGAGTCTATGGCTTCAATTCTTGATGCCTTGAAGCTCCCCACCATCTCCAAGCTTTGGCACCGCTCCTCTTGATGTCCATCATTGCACCAAGCTATTAGTCTCCAAATCATAATATTCTCCATTTGATAAACATGATACTAAAACAAGAGATACATTAGCAACATAATGTTGTGATCATCATCAAAATAACATTGGTATGAAACACCAATACTCAACAACATTGTGTTAGATCTGGACTTTTTATGTGTTTTGGGCACATTAGGAGCGTTTTGGGAATTTTTGGATTTTAGGGGCATTTTGTGAAATCTGCAACTTTCTGTAACTTTTCTCTATTTAAGACTAGGGCCAGCTAGGAGGAGGGGCATGCTGGATAATTGAATTGTTCTTGAGAGAATTCTTAGGTAGAACGTCCTCGCTTTAGGCGTCTCGGGCGGGTGGTTGCCCCTATTAATTGTAGCCAAAGTTATCCTTTTATCGCTATTTCCATCAATATATTTTCAGATTTGTTTGGTTCCTAACATTTTGGTAGCAGAGCGTTCGATCCATGGCGAATAGCGATAAAAAGATATTGCTGCTACCAAAATGTTAGGAACCAAACAAATCTGAAAATATATTGATGGAAATAGCGATAAAAGGATAACTTTGGCGGCAATTAATAGGGGCAACCACCCTGCTACCAAAATGTTAGGAACCAAACAAATCTGAAAATATATTGATGGAAATAGCGATAAAAGGATAACTTTGGCGGCAATTAATAGGGGCAACCACCCTCCCGAGACGCCTAAAGCGAGGACGTCCGCACTCTCCTAAGATCTACCTAAAAATTCTCTCAAGAACAATTCAATTATCCAGCATGCCCCTCCTCCTAGCCGGCCCAAGTCTTAAATAGAGAAAAGTTACAGAAAATTGCAGATTTCCCAAAATGCCCCTAAAATCCGAAAATTCCCAAAAAGCCCCTAATGGGCCCAAAACACATAAAAAGTCCAGATCTAAACATATTGACTGTAACAACACCCAGCACACTTGCCTTTGGTCCATGAATGATGCACTTGATGCAATTTCTCCTCTCCGCTGCCATTTTCCAGCATATGAACATGCAGTATGTTCTATTTTGGGACCAAGTCGTCTTATCTCCGACCACTTGTTGTACTTCTTAGTGGTTTGATTTTTCACTTATTGGTTCAAGTTTCTGTGTAGGATAGTGATAAATATACTTGTAAATGTAAAGGGGTCTGGAGTCCAGATCATGTTTGCACCTGGATATGGCGCGCGCGCACAGACACACACGAACTATTTAATTCTCACTATCTTTGCCTACTTCATCAAACTAACCCAAGTCTTAAATAGAGAAAAGTTACAGAAAATTGCAGATTTCCCAAAATGCCCCTAAAATCCGAAAATTCCCAAAAAGCCCCTAATGGGCCCAAAACACATAAAAAGTCCAGATCTAAACATATTGACTGTAACAACACCCAGCACACTTGCCTTTGGTCCATGAATGATGCACTTGATGCAATTTCTCCTCTCCGCTGCCATTTTCCAGCATATGAACATGCAGTATGTTCTATTTGGGGACCAAGTCGTCTTATCTCCGACCACTTGTTGTACTTCTTAGTGGTTTGATTTTTCACTTATTGGTTCAAGTTTCTGTGTAGGATAGTGATAAATATACTTGTAAATGTAAAGGGGTCTGGAGTCCAGATCATGTTTGCACCTGGATATGGCGCGCGCGCACAGACACACACGAACTATTTAATTCTCACTATCTTTGCCTACTTCATCAAACTAACATAACACATGAATGTCTGTCGGCAAGCCTCCCTCCACCCTTTTAAGCTTCTCATCCGGGTAAGCCCGTTGTGTGTTCCATGCAATAACAAACATATTGACTGTGTTTTGGATATGTGTCGCTGAATACAAAATTTCAGGATATGTACTTCCGGAAGCCTGAAGATCATATGCAATTCATGCAATGGTGGAAGAATATTTCAGGACATAAATGTTGTAATAGTCTCGACATAAGATGATATGACAATTCAGGAAACAAGGCCCATTCCAAGTACAAATGAAAAAAAGAAAAGGTCTTCATTTCCTGCCATGTCATAATCTCATATTTCCCTCAGGCATCTTACATACAATTGAACCATGATGAGATGAAAACACAGTAAAGGATTTGGATTGCATCATAAATCACAAAAAACCCCAAAAAGATCAAGTCATTGAGCATAGAAATTAGAAAGAAATAAAGATGATCAGAAAGGATTTGTAAAGTGGAATTTGAAGCAAGAAAAAGAATGAACCTTATGTGCTAACACAGATGGAAACTTAAAGTACATGGATACGACAAATGATTTAAGAAGCACATACAACAAAGTTTTCTAGCTCAATGAAAATGATAATGCACATGCTGTAAGAATATAGAATTAAGAAGTGACACAGCTTCAATGTATTGTCTATGTCCAATCCCCTTTTCCATCAAATTGCTGTGGGGCCATAGAGGATAGGCCCCTTAAAGATTTTACAGGCATATAGTATATACCAATGGATGTATGACCATCTAATGTGTTGTCATCATAAAATTAAATATGATGTTACACACCAGAAGATAAAAAAATCCTACTAATGGAGATCCAGCTTGGATTTAGGTTCTGTCCTTTTGAGTTTGAGTCAATATTGACTTTTAGTCTTTGAGCCCTTTTTTATTCCTTTAAAAAAATTGAGTTTCCTATTGAGGAAGACTCTTTTATTTTAGCTTAGAGTTTGAGTCCTTTTAAGAATTCAAGTACGAGTCTAGTTAGGTTTTGTATTTTTCTTGTCATCACTCTTTTTCCACTTTGCCATGTACGTTTTTTGCGCATTGGGCCCTGTGTTTCCCTCCTTTAACCCACGGACGCTACCCCCCCAACACAAACACCCACACTTCTCTCTCATTTTCTGCTACGTGCGGGTCCGATCTCCTCAGTGTGAGTTTTTCCTTTGGTCCTTGTGCACTATGTGCACGTGTAATTTCTAGTTTTCATATAAATAAGGTCTTATATGCAAAATTTGAAATCGATGAATTAAATAATTTGCAAAAATCATCTTCTGTTATTTTGAGAATTGCTTTGAATGTGATTTTCCTAGAGTGTATATGTGATTCGTCTGGGTGCGAACCCACATCTTTGCATTTTTTATCTAATTCTTTCCCAAATCTCTAAATTTTCACCATCAAATTCTAAAGCTTTTGTTCCGCGTCAGATTTAGAATCAGAGCTAAATTTTCTATATCATCTTATTTTCCTTTAGTTCTTTTTCTTCAGATTAGTTTTTAGTATTAAGTTAGATCAATTTTGATTTACCAACAAAAATTCACTTTGAAAAAAGGAAGATCAAAAAACAAAAAAATCAGTTTGAAAAAACATAGACATAAAAAATCCAAGGTCATACTGTTCATCTTCTTTCCCGGTTGAGACCTTAACCCTAACTGGAATCCATCACCAGCCGTTCTCTTGATTTTCTTCTCATCATTGTGATCCTCTAACTTCACTACTTCACTGTCATCTGCCTTCACCATCGACTTCACTTCATATCATCATCACCGAAAGACCTCATCAACCAGCATGCAACCCCGAAGTTGAAGTTCCTCATCACCGAAGCCCTTGATGTCGTGGTTGGTCTTCTATAACAACGCTGCCATCAATGAAAGACATCCAGCATGCAACCCCGAAGTTGAAGTTCCTCATCACCGAAGCCCTTGATGTCGTGGTTGGTCTTCTATAACAGCGCGGCCATCAACATCGCCACTTAATTTTATCCTTCTTGATTTCATCATTGATTGCCACCGCCATCATCATCATCAACTATATCCCTATCATCTTTGATTGCTACCGTCGTCGTCACCTCGTCATCACAACATATCATCGCCATCGCTATAATCCAATGTCGAGGACCCAGCAACATGACGCCGACTCATGCCGATGTTGCTACTTTGATTGGAATTTGGATCCAAATCCAATTTAGGTTTCTAATCGGACCCATTTACAGAATGAGCCGAGTTCAACCCAACCCGACTTCGACCCGCATCACCCGAGCTGACTGAACCGCATCCAAGCTGACTCAACCAGTTACTATTCATCAACTCACTGAGAGCCATACTATTCATCAGCTCACTGACTGTAGAGCCATACTGTTCACTCTTCATAACCAAGTTTGCTTTGCTTGGTTTTGGAGTATTGTGTTTATCTAGAGTCTGTTTTAAAGCTTTTAGCATTGAATTTATGCTTCCGATCATCCAGGCTAATCCTCCAACGACTCTTAGAGACCATACATTGTGCACGAGCGGTTCTTCACCCTTAAGTAACTTCTGATCTAAACTAAATCTTTAATTATCAATTTCAAAATTTTCTACTATTATTCTGTTTCAGATTAGTAGTTTATTATTGTTAATTTATTTAATTTTATTGTATTTTGTATGCATGCATCATATATATCTTAAATGTTGCATTTTCTTTTAGCATATATAATTCAGCCTTTAGAATTTTATTTTATTTTATTATCATACTTCGCAGCATGCATATGGTCAATAAGTCTAGAGTTTTGCATAATCATCCGTATGATTTTGCATCATAGTTGTTAATGTTGCAAGTTTTTGTGTAATGATACGATTATAGTATCTAACACGGCTAGTAGAGAACCCTAAACTGACACCTTAGATAGACTTACCCTAGGTAGTCTTCACTAGATGATCCTAGCCTGTTGAGAAAACATAGCACGTAATTTCCCGTGATATTTGACCTGTATAGAGGCAATAGAGGCACACACATGACAGAAGGATGGGCATAGTAATAATGCAAATATGGTAGGGATGAAAGAAGAGACCATATAAGAGGTGTTGTGCTAATCATCACAATGATACCAAAGGATCGTGATAATATCATACATATAGCCAAGATAGACGTACCCACTTTTGATGACACCTATGACCCTCAAGTTTTCGTAGATTAGTTAGTAGATATGAACCACTTCTTTGAATGGCATCAGACGATAAACACATGATAAATTATGCCAAGATAAAACTACAAGGATAAACCAAGATATAATGAAATTCGGTTGGGACATATACAAAGAGAGTATCGGAAACACATTGATACATGGGATGAGATGACAACTAAGTTTAATGAGCAATATATTGTCAAGTCTTACCGAAACCCCCTATTTGGCCTATTCAATAGACTCCACCAATGTAGCATGACTGTGAAAGTATATGAATAAATTTAATGATTTACTTGTTAGGAGTGATGCATGATAAGACCCTCAACTTATCTTTCCTCAATTTACCACCTGACTAAAGCTTCAGCTCCAACACAAGATGTTAACACATGATATGAAAACTTTAGATGAAGTGTTTTAGTTAGCATAAAACTGTATGACGTTCTAAAGGATGCCCATTGATATGAAGTTCACGTTTGCAACCAAAGAGAAATGTAAGCGATAGTTTGAGAATAATACCACACTCAATACTATTACCACCAAGAAAGAGAATGATAAATTTGCGATTAGTGAGTCCTCACAGCAAGATGCAAAGGGAGCTAAGTGTTATAAAGTTTATGGTCACCTTGCGTACCCATATCATACTCGAAGTCTACTGATAGAGGCTCATTAAGATATTTCAAACAATGGGGTCATCAAGAACATCTATGTTCCATCTGAGGGCATTAATGATGCAAATGATGACCTAAATGAGTTTGATGTCTGATTGCATATCGTTAGACGTTTAGCTACCATAACTAACAGTGAATAGAACTAACGAAGGACATATTTATGTTAAGATTGAAGATAAATCTTTTTGCAAGTAATGATTGTGATAAACCTGGCGGTCTTTTCCGCCCAAGCATGGGCCGGCCCATGTGGGCCGGCGGCCCCCCACCCCCTTGTGTTTATGCGCGCGCACATTAGCCTAAGAAACCCCTAGTTTCTTTTATAAATAAGGGCTAGCCGTCATTAGGATTTTTATGCTTGATATTTGAGATATTCCCTATTGAGCATCCTAGGAGTAGTTCTTAGATTAAACGAGTGCGGACGTCCTCTTCGGCGTCTTGGGAGGAGGATACACCTTTTTGTATTCAATTATCGTGTTTGTGGCTACTTTTATCTATAAAAAATCATCTTTTTATCTTGGATCCTAACACTTTGGTATCAGAGCACATGACGATCCATGGCGGCTACGACAAAATCCCACGACAAAATTGAAGCTTTGGAGGCCAAATTCACGAGCGAAATCGAAGGGATCAAGAAATCATTGGCGGCGAACGACAAATCCATGGCAAAATTGACGACTTCCATCAACCAATTGACGACGAACCAAGCGAAGCACGACGACCAATTCGCGCAAATGATGGCAACCCTAAATCAATTGGCGGCGAACAAAGGGGAAGGAAACCATAAATCAGGGGAAAAGGCGGCACCTTTGAAGAAAGAGAAGGAGAAAGTATGGAGCTTTGATCCGAAACCCGGCTTTTTTTGGAGGATCTGATCGATGAAGAAGACGAAGGGTCATGGAAGGTTGATTATCGTGAGGAGATGCCGCAAAGAGCGGAAGAGACCGTGAGGAGATGCCGCAAAGAGCGGAAGAGACAAGAAAGGGTGGCGGCCAACCTAGCCGTCGCCTCCAAGATTTTGGCGCAAGGCGGAGGGGATTCATGCGGAGCCCTCGGATAGCGGAAAGGGGGGAGGCGACCCCCTCATTGTCGCCAGGGGCCAGCGAACCCTCGCCGGCCCCCGACGGGCCCCCCAAGGCCGCGGGGGGCCGGAGGAGAGGCGCCAGGCCCACGCGGGCCTGGGCGAGCATCCCCCAGCCTCCGCGGGCCTGGGCGAGTATCCCCAGACCCCTGCGGGGCCGGGCGGCCACCGCCAGGCCCCCGCGGGCCTGGGCGAGTACTCCCAGGCCCCTGCGGGGCCGGGCGGCCACCGCCAGGCCCCCGCGGGCCTGGGCGAGTACCCCCAGGCCACGGCGGGGCCGGGCGGCCACTGCCAGGGCCCGCGGGCCTGGGCGAGTACCCCTAGGCCCCTGCGGGGCCGGGCGGCCACCGCCAGGCCCCCGCGGACCTAGGCGAGTACCCCAGGCCCCCGCGGGCCTGGGAAGCCACCGTCACGCCCATGTGGGCATCGTACAGGGCCGTGGGGCCCCTGGGCAGCAGCGCCCAGTTCCCACGACCCATCAAGCTTTTCGAGCCCCTTTGTCCGAGCCATGGCGGGCCCCCGACGCGACCGGCGAGCAGCGCGGCCGACGACAGCAGCTCGAGAGGGGTTTTCAGCCCTATTTAGACGACACGACGCGTGACTTTGGAGGTGGATTTGACCCCGGGGAAGGACATGGGTACTACGATGATGGAGGAGGCTATGGAGCTGAGTTTGGAGATGACGTCGGATGGGATGACTTGGAGGGATGGCGCGGAGGCCCTCGTGGGAGGCAGTACGAGGCACAGGATGAGAGGTGGCAGCACTATCACCAGCCTCGCCGAGCAGAGGGGAGGCCCGAGCAGGGACACTTTGGAGGAGATTGTAGAGTCCGGAAGCTGAAGATGCCGATCTTTTCTGGGGAGAATCCACACGCCTGGTTGTTCACAGCGGAGAGGTATTTCGCGGCACATCACATGACCGAGGCGCAGAAGCTGGCGGCGACGGCCATCTGCATAGAGGGGAGAGCTTTAGGGTGGTTCCAGTGGAAAGAGAGGAGGCAGCAGATCCTGAGCTGGGAGGAGCTGAAAGACTTGGTGCTGGAGAAGTTTAGAGACCCCCGCCTGGGGAACCTACACGAGCAGTTATTTGCCCTCAGGCAGGAGGGACCGGTGCGGGAGTACATCAAGAGATTTGAGACACTGGCTGGGCGAGTTCATGGGGTTTCGGACGAGTCGCTGGAGGGCACCTTCTTGAAGGGGCTGCGTCCTAGTCTCCGAGCTGCGGTGAGGCCTTACAAACCCCGTGGGCTTTCGGAGGTCATCAAGATGACGCAGATGGTGGAGGACTCCCGAGCTGAGGATAGGCGAGGCGGGGGGCAGCTACAGTGGGCAGATACAGCGGGACACCACGACTGGGGCAGGCGGAGCAGGGGTCACTACTGAGACAGTTCCGACATGGCTTGAGAAGACAGGTAAGCAGAACCCACTACCGACCGGGGGCCCATTTTGACGGATGACCGATGCAGAGATGAGGAAGAAGCGGCAAAAGAGTCTCTGTTTCAGATGTGACGAGCGCTTCACTCCAGGACACCGATGTGTGTATCGGAAGCTGCAAGTGTTCATAACGGAAGCCGACGAGGAAGATGAAGTGGAGGACGAACGGATCGGAGGGGAGGACGACTCCCACTCGAAGTAGTACCGCCGGGACTTACACCACCTTGAGGACAAGGTGGTTCTTTGGGGAGAGTATTGATAGACCTGGCGGTCTTTTCCGCCCAAGCATGGGCCGGCCCATGTGGGCCGGCGGCCCCCCACCCCCTTGTGTTTATGCGCGCGCCCATTAGCCTAAGAAAACCCTAGTTTCTTTTATAAATAAGGGCTAGCCGTCATTAGGATTTTTATGCTTGATATTTGAGATATTCCCTATTGAGCGTCCTATGAGTAGTTCTTAGATTAAACGAGTGCGGACGTCCTCTTCGGCGTCTTGGGAGGAGGATACACCTTTTTGTATTCAATTATCGTGTTTGTGGCTACTTTTATCTATAAAAATCATCTTTTTATCTTGGATCCTAACAGATTGATGGAGATATTTGTATTAGTTATCAATTTAGCTTTAGAGAAGATGTGAGTTAAAACTAAACCTTATCCATAGCCATACAACTTTACATAAGTTGAAAATTCACATAATATTACCTAACATTGATTAATACATATCTTGTTTTTAGCTATCAGGATCATATGCTGTGTAATATTTTACAAATAAACACTGCATAAAACTTATTAGGTAAATCAAAGTTGTACAACTTAGACGTTTCATATTCTGATATATCTAACACATTCATTCAAGTTTAATGGACAAAAGATTACGATGACTCATACTCGAACCAAAAGTGTAGTTAGAGATCAAAAAAATAGGTTGATCAGTCTAAGCCACAAACAAAATCACTTCATTTCGTAATCCCGAGTTCCCTAGTGGTAGGGATTGATCATGAACCTAATTGATTTTTCGAGCATCACGAATGTCATATAAGCATCCTATATTTCGAGACTTGTGCAATTCTTGCAATTAACCATAACACTCACACGTCTATTACAGAATCAAATAGACTTCATAGAAATTCATGATTAAAGATGATAAAACACTAGAGTTTGCCTGGATAGGGTTGTTAATGAACCTACAGAGAGGATTTGCATATATCATACAGGTTCTTATCAAGTTCTATAAATGATTGATACTGATGTGATTAAGTTAACTAATTTATAAGAGCTTAATGATATATATATGCTTGCAGTATTGACTTTCCCTCCTTCACCTGCTGCGTCATGGAGACAATTGCTAAGTTCTGTCCAGTATTCGTTTTTATCGACATTCATCAGGAGATAAATCGTCAAAGCTAGGAGAATGATAAGGATAGAGCTTGGACTCAAATTGTCCTTTTTAGTTTGAATTGATTGTAACTTTAGTCTTTAAGCTCTTTTTGTGTTCCCTCTTAAATTGTTGGGTTGAGAAATATTATTTCGATGCTGACTTTGTTTTGGAAAAATTTGTTGTGTAAAGAAATATTATTTTGAGAATGACATTGTTCTCAATGTTCTGAGAATAATATTGTTGAGTTGAGACTTGAGAAATATTATTTCAATGACAGCATTGCTAAAATAAAATAATAAATATTGTTGGGTTGAAAAAGATTATTTTGATGATGACATTGTTCTGAGAAAATTATGAGATTGATAGAACCTAGGGCTTGTTTGTGGGAAAATTAGGGATTTTGGGGGAGGATGAATTTTTATTGCTTTTCAGGTCTGGAAAACAAAATATAAGGCCCCGATTCGAGATGAGGCGATCTCCTAACTTTCTATTCGAGATGAAAGTCTAAATTTCCAAAGGTGGCAATTTGGCCTGGGGTGTACAATCTCAAATCAAGCATAGCACTTCCCCTAGCCGGCCCTAGCTATACATAAAAGAAAATTACAGATTTGATCAATTTACGGAAAACCCTCCATAATTTCTGAATTTACAAAAATGCCCCTAGTGGGCCGAAACTCCTATTAAAGCAACATTACTCCGTCCCCAAAGAATTACATTGTCCCCAAGGTGGTGCATGAAGTGCGCGGACATGCTACTCCACGTGCATGTGCTCTCGGTCCTCCTCCTCGCCAGCCTACAGCATTATCACGTTCTCCTCCTCCTCATCGTTCACGATCAAAATCTGTAAGGCACGGTCACCGCAGCAATGCCTTGGAGAAAACTTCTCGTCGCACTTGAAGCTCAGACCCTTGGCACGGTTATCACGGATCTCAGCCTCCATCATCCATCACGTGTGTCTCAGGTCGTGGCTCTACCCTCTTCTCCGTGCTAACTGATACTCATCATGTGGTTGTGGGCGCCTTCTGTCCCCCAAACACATGTTCCTTGAAAGACGATCCCCTCATGGCCCTCGGTACTTCCTCTCAAGGTCCAGCCTGTCCTCCACTATCCTGGCCAAACTCATGCACTCTCGCAAGACTCGATGGCCTATGGGCTCTCACCTCTGACCTGGTAGTCGGCTTCAACCCCTTCATGAAGCATCTCTCAAGTGACTCTCCAGACACTCCACTGATTCGACTAATCAGCATCTCAAACTTCTTGATAAATTTCCTCACTGGTCCATCCTGTCTCAGCGCATATAACCTCTCAAATGCATTGCCAACCTGCACCTCCCCAAATCGCTCCAGCAAGAGCATAGTAAACTCCTCCCACGTGCAGCAAGGTTGGTCTTGCTGCGTCCATTAATACCACGATAACGCTTTCCCTTCCAGGCAGACCCCAACTGTCCTAAGCCATTCCTCCTATATCATAGATATCTCAAAGTATCTCTCGACTCTATAAAGCCACGAATCTGGGTCC
Source organism: Scilla litardierei (assembly GCA_030789695.1). NCBI lineage: Eukaryota > Viridiplantae > Streptophyta > Magnoliopsida > Asparagales > Asparagaceae > Scilla > Scilla litardierei. The sequence continues at coordinate 655,387,728 of CM061142.1, read as the reverse complement.
TTTCCCTCGTAGACGGGCATTTTCAGCTTACTGACTCGGTTTTCCGTAGAAACCCCTCCTGGAGCTCCACTCCCCTGCTGGTAATCATGTCGTCAAAATGGGGATGGCGTGATACCCCCCATCCAAGGCCTCCATCTCTCATGTTCCTCGCGTCGCCTCCCCAATCAACTCCTCCATCTCTGTAGCCCCTCGATCATCCTCATGGTGGGGTCCTCCTTCATAGAAATTAGCACCACAGTCATCCCGATGTCATCAAACCTCTCTACGATGCCCGAACGCTGTCACATTCCTCCCCGAATGGCCGCCAGAGGCTCCAGATAGGGCCGGTGGACCAGCTCCTACTGTCAGGGGCCCTGACAGGCTGCCAGGGGCCCAGAGTTCCCCTGGTGGGCCGTCGAGGGCCCCAGGTGGGCCTGGCGAGCCGATAGGGTGCCCGCAGGGCCCTGGTGGTTTGTCGGAGGGCCCTGCGGGCCCTAGCGGGTTTGCCAGGGCTCGACGAAGCCCTAGCAAACCGCCAGAGAGCCGCAGGTGGCCTGGCGGATCGCTAGGGCTGTGCGGTCCCCCGGGTGGCTTTGTTTCGCTTCCTCGAACGTCGTGGAAATCATGTCGTGCCCCTTTACCTTCATTGAAGTCCAAATCATCGTCATCCGTCACCAGATCTGCGTCCGAAAGAAGCCCTTCGCGAAAGGGATCAACTTTCTCATTTCCCTTTGCTAAAGCCCTCGTCTTTTTCTCCGGATCTAAGGTTTCGGCTTGAGGTGGATCCGTCTTCTTCGCTAACCCATCTAGCTTTTGGTTTAATGCCTCCATGAAAAGCGCAAGCCTCCAATCCGTCTCGGCTCCTTGTTCTTCAAACTTCTTCGAGATATCTCGTGCAAGATCCTGGATCGTACTATCCATCTTCTCAATCTTCTCTTCCAATGCTTAGATCTTATCTTTCGACCTCGTGTTCGTCATGAATCGAGCGCTCTGATACCATTTTGATAGAACCCAGGGCTTGTTTGTAGGGAAATTAGGGATTTTGGGGGAGAAAACAAATAAAAGATGTATTTTATTGCTTTTCAGATCTGGAAAACAAAAGATAAGGCTCCGATTCGAGATGAGACGATCTCCTAACTTTCTCTTCGAGATGAAAGTCTAAATCTCCAAAAGTGGCAACTTGGTCTAGGGTTTACAATCTCAAATCAAGCATTGCCCTTCCCCTAACTGGTCCTAGCTATAAATAAAAGAAAATTACAGATTTGATCAATTTACAGAAAATCCCCCATAATTTCTGAAATTACAAATATGCCCCTAGTGGGCCGAAACTCCAAGAAACGCAACAGGGATGCACTATGTGTACATAGATAATTATCAAATGAAAATGATTCCAATTAATTTATGTAGTCAAGTCTTAGACCATGCTACGAATATATGATTATATTAATGCCTTATTGGAAATTTGAAGATATAACACTTGGATAGTTGGATTATTGGATTTGTTGTGTCATTCACTTAGATAGTTAGATACTTGAATTACTAGATTATTGGCTACCGCATATGCACTACTCTTGACTATATAAATTGACACAATGATAATGCCATTAGGCTACACAGAAACATTGTCTCTTGATACCTGAATATATGATATGTACCATGTTAATCCTATAATTTTTTGCATTCATGAGTCATGAGCAATAATTTTTTTAAAAATTTTTGTATCTTAAATTTTAATTTAATAATTTTTCAATCTTTGTGCTCTTTGATAATAGATATCAAAAATGTCTTCGGGAACATCTAGCAAGTCATCATCCGCAACCGCAGGAACAAATTTTTGGGATCATGAAGAAAAGATGGGATCCAATAAAGTGAAGTGCAAGATTGATGATCATGTCATGAGAAGCGGTATTAGCCGTTTCAAGACACGTCATGCAGAAAATAAAGAAAATTGTGCTCCTTGCACAAAAGTTTCTGAGAAGATTATGTCGAAGACAATTAAGGCAATAAAAGCCACACAATCATCGCAAGTGATTTAAGAAAGCAAAGATTCAAACTCTTAGAGATGAAGTTGTCATTAAAAACGAGAAAGTTGAGGTGAATTCCTCCCATGATACTAGTGATGCGGACTAGGGTTTGTAGAATGGATTTGGTGATTTTATTGATAAAAATAGGGTTACAAAAGGAGATAAATAGCCAATTTTGGGAGAATTGGCAACTTTCCTAGCTTTTGCTAAGGGAAAAAGCCTAAAACTCTCTTCTAAGATCTCACTGGAGAACTCGAGGAAGTGTCAAATGACAGCTAGATAATTCGATATCCTAACCCTAGCCCACGCCCTCACTTATATATGTTTAGGCGTGGTGCGTACAGCAAAAATAACAAAACTAATTGTGCCTAAAAAAGCTTCCCCAAATCGTCGGTGCGCATAGCAATTACTCCTTCGGCCTCCTACGCCTCCTCTCCTACGTGATAACCGTATCACTACTCCCCCAGGAGTTTCACCTTGTCCTCAAGGTGGAAACCAGGAAACCGCTGCGAGATCTGATCGTAAGACTCCCAAGTCGCCTCACACTCCGGTAATCCCGACAAACGAATCAATACCTCCTTCGCCCCAGTAGCTTCCGACCGTACGCATGTAACCTCCTCATGCTCCAATAATACCTCCATGTCGACTGTAAGGGTCGGAGGTAGTGTAGCGAACGTCGCATGATCTCCGATTGCTCGACGTAGCTGTGAGACGTGAAAAACGGGATGGATACGCGTAGAAGGGAGTAACCTCAGTCGGTAGGCCACCTTGCCGATCCTAACCTCTATCTTGTAAGGCCCATAGTACCTCAATGCTAACTTCTCGTTGCGCCGCTGAGCTATCGAGCGTTGTCGGTAAGGTCGGAGCTTCATATAAACCCGCTCTCCCACAGTAAACTCCACATCCCTACGATGTGCATCCGCCTTTCCCTTCGTGATCTGTTGGGCTCGTGACAAATGGCGCTTCAACACCTCTAGAACCCGGTCACACTCCTCCAACAGCTACTCCAATCCTGACACTGGGGTTGCTCCCCTGTTGTAGTGGACTAAGTGGGGGTCCCGGTCATAAACAATCCGAAATTATGTCATCTTCGTAGCCGAGTGGTACGAGGTGTTGTACCAGTACTCAGCCCACATCAGCCACCCAGCCCACTTCCTAGGCGTCTCTGAAGCAAAACATCGCAGGTAAGTCTCCACACTCTGATTCACTACCTCAGTCTGCCCGTCCGTGTGCAGGTGGTAGGCGGTACTCCGTCGAAGCATTGTACCCTGTATCCGGAACATCTCTTTACAGAAGGTGCTCAGAAACACCTTATCCTTGTCCGACACGATAGAACGAGGATATCCATGCAGCCGGACCACCTCCCTCAAGGCGACTGCAACCGATGCTGCAGTAAACGGATGGCGGAGTGGAATAAAGTGGTTGTATTTGCTGAGGCGGTCAACCACAACAAATATCGTAGTGTAGCCCTCTGAACGTCGTAACCCCTCCACGAAGTCCATCGAGATGTCCTCCCACGCCCTCTACGGTAAATCCAAGGGCTGTAAGAGGCTTGCCGGTGATGTCGCCTGATACTTGTGATGCTGGCACACGTCACACTCCGAGACTAATTGTGTGACATCCTTCCTCATACCCGGCCAATAGAGCTCTCGATGATGGCCTCGGTGATGGCCTCTCTGATCTGTCGCAGCCCATCGTCCGCCTCGATCTCTACACGTAAGGCGTCGCTCCCCAGCATCACCAGGATAGAAAGAGCTACCACCTGTACCCCTCATCTCGTCGTGAAACCGCATTTGCTGCCTTGTTGTCCGTGTCGGGCTTGTAATGAATCTCGAATTTGTAACCGCTCAGCTTAGACAACCACCTCTGGTGCTCCTCGGCCACTATGCGCTGCTACAGGAGGTACTTCAAACTCCTCTGGTCTGTCCGTACTACGAACTCTATCCCCAACAGGTATGGCCGCCACTTCTGTATAGACAGCACTATAGCCATCACTTCTCTCTCATAGACGGACTTCAGTCTGGCCCTGGCTGATAGGACCTGACTGAAGTAGGCAATCGGCCTCTGCTCCTACATCAGCACAGCCCCAAACCCAAAGCCCGAAGCGTCGGACTTCACCACGAACTGCTTCTCAAAATCCGGGAGTGCTACCACTGGCACTGTCGTCATCGCCTCCTTGAGGGCCTGAAATGCCCTCGTCGCCTCCTCCCCCAGCAAAAACTGTCCTTCAATTGTTTGGTAAGGGGCCACGCCAAGGTGTCGTACCCCTTCACGAACCTTCGATAATAGCCTGTGAGCCCCAGGAATCCCCATAGAGCTCGTAACGTCCTCGACTGCGGCCAATCCAACATAACTGCAATTTTCGACAGATCGATCGCCACTCTCTCTGTCGAGACGATGTGACCAATGTACTCCACATGCGCATGTCCGAACAGGCACTTCTTCCAGTTGGCCTGTAACTGGTGGTCCTCCAGCTCTCGCAATACGATCTCCAGATGACCCAAATGATCCTGCAGTAAACCACTATATACTAAAATGTCGTCGAAGAAGACCAAGACGAACCTCCGAAGATAAGGCCTGAAGACCTTATTCATCAACGATTGGAAGGTGGCAGGGGCATTCGTCAGCCCAAAAGGCATGACGAGGAACTCATAGTGGCCTTCGTGAGTCCTGAAGGCCGTCTGCTGCACATCCTCCTTCCTTATGCGGATCTGGTGGTATCTAGACTTCAGGTCGATCTTCGAGAAGACCACCGCTCCGTGTAGCTCATCCAGTAGTTCGTCGATCACATGGTTAAGAGAATTTGTCTGGGACAGTTTCCTTATTTAGATCTCGGTAATCGACGCAGAACCTCCAACTGACATCCTTCTTAACCAGCAACACTGGACTAGAAAAGGGCTCGCATTAGGTCGTATGACCCCCGCCTGCAGCATCTCCTAAACCAGCTTCTCAATATCGTCCTTCTGCACCTGCGGATACCGGTACGGGAGCACACTAATGGGAGACACCCCTCCTTAAGCACAATAGCATGCTCATAATCCCTCGACGGTTGAAGGCCGCTGGGTGGCTGGAACACCCCCTCAAATCCCTGCAACAGCTGCTCTACCTCCTTTAGCACTACTGTTGCAGCCCCAGAATCATGTCGACGTTGCTCAAAGTCAAGGGCAAGAAATCTCCAGTGACCATCGCCCCCTTATGGACATCGTCAAGTCCCGACAGATGCCTCTACTCTGCTCCACTACACAGGTCCCCAACATGACCCCGAAGCCCTCCGTCTCGGTAAGCTGGATCCCCTATCCCCCAATCACCCTCGGGAATACGAAGTTGTGGGTGGCCCCAGTGTCTATCAGGATCACCACGTCCATGTCTCGAACTCTACCAGCCAGCTGCATAGTATGGACTCGTGTAAGTCCCATTATGGGGCTGAGTGAGACCTCGACTGCCTCCAGAAGCAGGGGCTCGCTGTCCTTGTGCTCTGCTGCTCCCTCTCCTGCCTGCTCCTCATCCAACTCATCAGCGTACACCTCGTATACCTGCAAGGCCTGGTTGCGGCACATGTGCCCGGGGTAAACCTCTCATCGCACTTGAAGCACAACCCCTTTGCCCTATGGTCCCGCATCTCAGCATCTGTCATCCTCTTGTAAGCCCCCCCTGGCCTCACATCTCCGGGTCTCCCTCCGTCTGCCGGTGCCCCTCCTGCAGCACCAGACTGTCCCCTTAGAACAGTTTGTGGTCGGGGAAACTGCCCTCCAAACGCCCCTCTGGGGCGGCGCTCATCTGCCAACATGTCCTCAGTTGTCTACGCCAGCTCCATCTGCTCCTCCAATCCACGAGGTCTAAGTGCAGAGCTCAGACCTAATGGTAGGCTTCAATCCATCCAAGAAACCCCCCTCTAAGGACTTCTGCAGGCATCCCGCGCACCCTACTAGTAAGTACCTCGTACTGCTTGATGTAGTCACGCACCGTCCCCTGCCTCAAGGCATGCAGCTGCTCATAAGCTCCCCCACCTGAGAATCTCTGAAACGGTGTAGTAATGCCTACATGAACCCGTCCCAGGTCTTCAGAGATCTCTGCTGCTCCTTCCACCGCCACCAATTCAGTGCCTCTCCCTCCAAACAGAGTGTAATCGCTCGCAACCTCTCCACCTCCGTCAGCATGGCCATCTCAAAACACCTTTCCGCCTTGTAGATCCACCCTGTGGCACCACTACACTAGAATAAAGGCATCTTGAGTTTCCGTATGCAGTCATCCGCATGTGGATCCCCTCCGTCGTAACGATCCAGCCGCTGTTGGCGATGGTGATCTCCAAATCGAGCTCCTCCATGACCACACCGCCTCTTATCTCGCTCCTCCTCTTCATACTCCTCATCATGGTAGCGGTTAGGCTCCTTGTACTTCGGGTCATGTCTCTCAGCTCGTTGTCGTCCTTAGGGGCCACATCACTGTAATCGGAGTACTCCAGATCTCGTGCACCCCGCGCGAACCCCTCACGGCCCTCGAAATCCCCCCTCGATAAGCAGGGGGCTCCTCGGAGTCCGTGCGGCCTGCCAGTGGCCCGCGGGTGCCCTGACGGGCCCGTCGACCATCGGTGACCCTCTGTCAGAGTCGCCCGCCTCCGACGGCCCCATAGGGTCGCCCGCCTCTTGCGACCCCCTGCGGGATCGCGTCACCTCGACGACCCCCAAGTGGGGTCGCCTGCTTGTTGCGGCGCCCCTGCGGGGTCGCCGGCTGTTGGCAGCCACCAGGAGGGCCGCCAGCCCCCTGGCGCCACTCTAGAGCTGCCGCGCGCACCCTCCTTCGTCGCCGTGTCAGTTGCTCCTCCTCGGAGCTCTTCTCGAGGGTTTCGGAGAGATCCTCCTGCCAGTCGTCGTCGTCGATCCAAATCTGGATCTATTTCTCCCAAGACCACCCCATCTTGATTGGGGATCATCATCATCTTTCCGTTCGCTCTCAGATCTGTTTGGTGATTCAGATCTAAGGTTGCTCCTTCCTTCGATTGCGAGATTTGAGGCGCGGTTAGTTTTTGAGCCATAAAGTGGGCGAGCATCTCCTTCATGTATTCCAAGCTGTTGTCGAGCTTCATTCCGAAGCCATCGATCTTCTCCTCAAGCCTCGTCGCCTCCCTCTTCCTCTCGTCGATTTTCGCATCTAGTCTTTCTTCCAGAGATTTTGATGTGGATGATCTTGTCGTTGCCATTGGATCAGTGCTCTGATACCAAATTGATGCAGACAAAGGTTTGTAGAATGGATTTGGGAATTTTATTGATAGAAATAGGATTACAAAAGAGGATAAATAGCCAATTTTAGGAGAGTTGGCCCCTCTCCTAGCTTTTGCTAAAGGAAAAGCCTAAAACTCTCTTCTAGGATCTCACTGGAGAACTCTAGGAAATGTCAAATGACGGCTAGATAATTTGATATCATAACCCTAGCACACGCCCTCACTTATATAATGTTTAGGTGTGGTGCGTACAGCAAAAATAACAAAACTAATTGTGCCTAAAGAAGCTTCCCCACATCATCGGTGCGCATAGCACTTACTCCTTCGACCTCCTACGCCTCCTCTCGTATGTGATAACCGTATCAACTAGTTACAGTCCCAAAAGTTTGAAGTTCAAAGGACCTATGGACAAGTATGTGCATGTTCAAGATATGAGAAAGTTGGAACAGCTAGGTAATGATAAAGGAAAAAGCTTAAACCACTCTTCATGAACAGTGGAAAAGGGAAGGAGATGATACATGTGAGTGGATTACACGATATATTTTTGAGACATGATCATCATTTGCTATGGTGGATTACTCTTCTTTTGGCTAGATGTTACAAGCAGTTGGTACATATGGACCGAATTTGAAAGGTCCTACATCTCATGAGATAACTGAGAATTATCTTTCTAAAAAAGTAGCTTCTACAAATAAGTTGAAATATTTTCTAGAGACTTATAGATAGCATGGTTGTAGTCTTATGACAGATTATTGGACTGATGAAAGATGTATGAGCATAATGAACACGGTTATCCATGTTTATACAGGAACAATGTTCTATGATTCAGAGAACACATTTCATGATATGCATGATGGTAAATATATCTATGACTGGGTGAATGCAGTTATTGAAAATTTAGGAGAACAATATGTCATGTAAATAATGACCGACGGTGCATCCAAATATGGCTACATCGATGTTGTTAGCTACGACACGACCATCTATTTTCTGGACTTCCTTTGATGCACACACATTGAATCTCTTGTTACAGGATATTGGAAAGATCAATCCTATTCAAAATGCTATTTTAAATGTTAAAGTTGTCACTATCTACATGTATGCTCTGACTATCGTTCTTGAAATAATGTGGGAGAAGATAGAGTGTGATCTTGTTAGGTCCGGGTTACTCAGTTTGCTACAACATTTTTATCATTGCAAAGCTTAGAAGAAAAGAAGTCCAAATTGAAGTCTTTTGTCAATTCCACTGAATAAGAATTGAAGTTCTCCAAAACAGCTCAAGCAAAAAGTGTGAAAATAAAAAATCAAATCTAATTTGGTTCGCATATTATCACAGTTAACTAACTAATTATGTTTTTGATTAACTTTGTAGTTTACATGTCTATAACATCATTACGTTCATTTTGGAAGAACATAACACTCAAATTGAACATTTTTTGAGCCATCATCAACATTCTTCGAAGAGTAGATAGTGACACTCCATCAATGGGTGGTTATATGAAGACTTGAGATGTGCAAGAAGGATATGACGTTGAGTTTGAAGGAAGAATAAAGTTATGCTTTTGTACCCTCTTGAAGGATGAATAAAGTTATTTCATTTATAAAAATTTTTGTCTGTTTTATGTTGCTTTCACTGGTACATTGCAGAACCTACACAAATAATGAAGAATGTAATGGTACTCGGAATCAGAGCGTTACAGTCAACATTCTTCGAATGGTAGATACTGACACTACATCAATGGGTGGTTATATGAAGACTAAGAGATGTGCAAGAAGGAGATCACGTTGAGTTTGAAGCATGATGAGAAAAATTCAAGTTGATCTCCTTATTAATTGATAAAAGATGAAATGATAAGCTGGAGACTCATTTACATATGGCGGGTCATTTGTTGAATATGTATTTTTATTACCAAAGACGTGAGGCTATTCATGGAGATGGTCCTTTTACAAATGGATTCACAGAGTGCGTATCTATTATGTATGAATATGATCCTGAGATACATGACAAAATTAGCTTCTAGTTATCTTTGTATCAAAATCTAAGCGGATCTTTTGAAAGAGACATAACGCACAAACAAGCTAAACCCCCTTCGCTTGATCCATGTATAGCTAATATACTAAGAATAATTTTCTACTATATTAGTTTTTAATATTTTAAGGTTTAAACTAACTAAAAGAAATTTAAAGTTGGGTTTTTATTTTTAATTAATTGGTGGCTACTGCATGGTGGCATGGCTTCAGATTTGAAGAAGATGACAATGAGGATTTTGGGATTAACCACTAGCTCGAGTGGATGTGAAAGAAATTAGAGTGTTTTGGGGATAGTAAAAAATTTTAAAAAAATCTTTTATATCATCTTATACTCATTTCTCATACTCATTTCTCATGATGGCTAATTGGATATTGTATATTCATTAACAGACTCACATGAAAAGATAGACTAGAATAAGCACAGATTAATTGAAATGCTTAATTTATGTCAAATTCAATCATCAACTGAAAGAAAGATTTGCTCACAAAAACATTGATATCATATCTGCTCATTCCATAATGGAGGGCAATGCAACCGAGTGGATGGCTCTTCAAAAATTAGTTGATACTTCTGTTACAACAGATGATGATGATGATGATGATGTCTTCCCTAATGAAATGTTAACATGGTGACAAATTGACGGCGTGATGGAGGCCGATCCAGCACCAAGAGCTAACAAAAATTTAAAGATTTCAAAGAAAGAAAAAGTCATCGCGTCATCATCAAAATGGAAGGGGAATAATTGGAAGCAAATGCTAGAGGAGGAAGCTTTAGGTTCATCCTCTGATTCATCTTCGGGTAGTTCTTTATCAGAGGCAGAAGATGTTGAAGGAAAAATGCAAGAGACGAGCAAAGAATGAGTATGTTAAAAATGTGAGGTAAGTCGCTCTTTCTAGAAATTTTTAATTCATTTTCTATTCGTGCAGTATTTTAAATTTAAATATTTTATTGATTTATAATAGTTCATAGTATGTAAGTGATAACTATGTTCTTAATGCATTATTGTACCTTTATTTGATCTTATTGATGATATTTTAGTAATAAACAAATATGGATATTTATGATATTATAAAGACTCTTTAGTTAATAAAATTTGTATATTTATATCATCCAATAAGAGCAACCCGATATTGACACGTATCCCCGATATATTCATCGACATATGATGTCTGATATGAAGATTAGCCATCTGATACGATACCGGTATCCGATATGTAAACCCTTGACCAACTGTCACATCATATAATTTATCCATTCATTATTATATCCCAATTTAACTTCAACCTCACTAATTTCAACCTTATTATCATGTATCCAGTTATCCTACCCAATTCTCCTTAACAATGGTCAAGTTTGCCTCCTTCATGGCATTCCATCTCATTCTTAAGTAATTTTTGTGAATCTCCTTTATCGTTCACCAATTTATCATGCTGCTTGTTAACATGTTCATCCCAACTTTATCCTACCATTTTTCTATACATTTGTGGCCAATTTCACATTTAGTCAGCTTGGCTTTGCTTCGTCGACAGGACATTCTATCCAATTCCAAATGTTCTAACTTATTCTAGGCTATTCTGTACTAGCAGTTTCTGGGATATTAAAATTCATACGCCCATAATTTTTTCCAGCCCGGTACCATACATTTGTTCTGATTCTGAACTTCAGAGTCAATGTGCGCTCATCCCTAAGTTTATGTTCACATTTCACCACAAATCACAACATTTATCACATTATCTAGCTTGCCAAAATGTTGTCTGCTTGTGATCTATCATCTAAAATTTGTAACAACCATTTGCACATTCTATTTTCACTCATTTGACCCCCTAACCAAAGTTCCCCTCTCTTTCAAATGGCCTTCAAACTTGTCCAGGTCATGAGAAATCATTAATCCAACTAACTGATTTCTCATCCTTCTTTGTATTATATTGTGATTATAATACCATGATTTTCTACATTATACTGTTTTTATTGAGTTTATGTTTCTGTTCTATGTTAATTTTTGCTTCTCATCACAGAAAAATCAAACAAATATCATCCAATTACCAACAAGAAAGGCATTTAAAAAGCTTCACCTCACCTTACAAAGTTAATCCATCATTAAAAATCTTCACCTCACCTTACAAAGTTAATCCATCATCCTCTATTTTAAAAAACTTTTCATCTGCTTAATCTAAAAAATCAGCATTGACTCCTTGTCTAGTAAACTAAATGTCTCCACAATGAAGTTGTCAGGAAGTACTCTCCTCAACCCATGGTTAAAACCTCCACATATGCTAGAAATCCCTTCGCCCAAGCATCCAACAAAAGTCTAATGTTATATTGCATTTGCACCACCTCACATGTATGACAGGTCCTGTTTAAGATAAGATATGAGTGTTCACACCCTAGGCACCCTTCTATAACCCTCATTTGGTTTTTAAAAAAAGAAAATCTAGAAAAGAATGCATTTCATACATAAAGTTAAAATTATCATTTTCAACGCTATTTATATATGAGGGTTTGGTTTACTTGAAGAATGCAATTATTGTTTTCTTCTATTACCCCTTCCTTTTGGAACCCATAGATATCCCACTAAGAGCATCTTCAACACCACTTAGAAACCAATTAGTGCCAGAAGATCTCCACTAAACCACATCAAAATCTCTTAATCAAGATACCCCTATGCTAGGTTTAAACCCCATCCTTCATCCTTCCTCTCTTCCCAATTTCCTCTTATGGTTGTTTTCCTTAAACCAAGACAAGAAAACCAAACGTTACAGTTACCACTTGGAGAACTGTCAATTGGTCCCGTCACACCTTATCATCAACAAGACCAGAGAGGAAGCTTTCAAGAAACGCAAGTCATGGGAACAATTAGGTAATTAAGCAAGGGGATGAGGCAGAAGAGTAAATAAAGAAGGGAAAAGATATTGATAAATTACGGAATGAGATAGAACCCTTTCATAATGGCATTTTGTGTTATTAACTATATGAAGGACTGGTGTAGAAAGTTCTTGATGATAAAGAAATCAACACTCATGTGGAGGTCAAACAAGGTGCATGCTTAGGGATTAAATATATAGAGGATCGCTGTATAATGTCAGGTTAAAGTAAGAACTAAGTCTGTGATGAAAATGCATCATTGGTTTCTCATTATCTCCATCCTGTTTCAAGAATGGGGAAGCCGTAGAATGCTTAGTTAGATAAACTAATGGAAAACTTTGAGTTATATTTAAGGACAGTGCACAGCATGTTAAGCTAACGAATGTAAGTTTTTCGGTTCTAAGATAATAAAGATCACAAAACTTACCAACGTGAACACTTGATTTTTTTAATATATGTTATGATCTAAAACAAATGACACACATATTAAAGCAAATGATAGATGCTACATACCATGTACCAATTAAGCATTATATAATTAAATGACCAACCTTGTGGTTTCATTAAATGCATGGTTTTATCTCATACCTGATATTATTAATGATAGAACAGGTGGAAGAATTTACATACATTTCCTTTAGACGTTAAAGATTTCACTATTAACTGATACAAAAACCTGGTAGAGACAAACATGTCTTCATCTCTAATACTTGACCGAAACTTACTGTAGAAGATATGGACTTATCTACATTGGTAGTATTCATGATATTGTTACGATTCAACATATGAGTATCCTCTAATTTATGTGCATTAATCGATCAAGGACATACTGAAATGAATGCATCACAAAAAAAATGAATGCATCAATCTGCACTATTAATTTCATTCGATTAAACAAAACAAGGATGTAAAATTTACCAAATGTCCCAAATAGGATAAGCCTGAACGTGAGGATGTCCTGATATGCGGTTTGAACTCAAAACCCTCAGAGCTCCCCTCACCATTTGCAAAGTTTCCGTATGTTCCACTTGGATAATATAATGGGTTTGAACCGATAGCATTGCTTGCGACTGAATGGAATGAGAAGGTACCCGTAGTTGGGGAGGGTTCCGCCTAAATAAAAGCATGCGAAAGAGAAACCAGTGACTTGAACATATGATTGATAAGAACCCGAAGGTCACTGTGCATTCTATTAAAGTGCTACTGAAAGAAACTACAATTTGATGACTTCTAGTTAACAGTGGCGTAGGTGACCATCAAAAGTCTACGGGTCATCAATGCACTTGCTCATTAGTTTCTAGCCCCCCCCCCCCCCCCCCCCCCCCCAAAAAAAAAAAAAAGCCCATCCAAAAAATCGTAAGAATCACATTCATTTTGTTTAAATGTCTCTTAACACACCAACTTGCAATGTTAATCACAGAAAGCATCATATTTTAGCAGGACAGTAAAAGTCTTGAATCACAAAGATAGCAAACATGAACGCATGCTATTTCATTTGCATACCTTTTTTAAACGAAAAAGGGAACTAATAGGACATGTAACATAAAAATTTTAACAATACCAGAATTTTCTTGAAAGTAACACCTGATAGCTATCGTCGTCATCCTCTGCGTTATTGAACATTGTCCCCAAATGCCTAAACTTTATCCAAGAATTTTCATGTAAAACACACTCTCAACAGAGTTTCTAGCGAAACACCAAAACAATGCACTCCCCCTTCCCGACCTCCAACCTCGTGTACTTAAACTCCGGCAACTGCAGCCATATTCACGTTCCACTAACAAAAAAAGATCTTATCCCTGCCATAGTGACCTCACTATCATTATCAAAACGCCAACTATCTAACCCAAACCAGACAACAACTGACCCCATATTTCCATCCAAAAAAAAGTTGGAAAAAAGCAGAAAGCTTCAAGCAAAGACATATTCCCCATTCCAATCCAACACCAAAAAGCATTAAGTTTGATATACAATTTCCACGACATGAATCATGAACCCGCATAAAGTCATAGTAACAGAATACCTTAAATCGAGCATCAGAGTCCCTTAAAGGGCCGCAGCAAAACCACTGCATTTAATTAATTGATGAAAATGACCCAACCATCTTATGCGGCGATAGTGATTACTAAATATGAAACAGCAGCCCTAAGTCCATCAAAAAGCTCGAATCTTCAAGAGACGAGACCCTATATCTTGAGATTTAAAACATAAGTTAGAAAGGGGGGGGAAAAAAGGACGAACCTTGATGTTAGTGAGGAGAACGGGGGATTCGAGGAGAGCGCCGGGGCTGATGCCGGGCGGGACGGTGAGGCAAGGGGATCGAGAGATCGGAAGCTTCGCCGGCGACATCATCTTATACTTGGCCACGGTCGGAGCTCCGAAAGCGGGGATCCTAGGATCCGGGAGCCGCTCGGGGGCTTCGGGTCGGGTGTTGGGGTTCGGATCCGGTTGCATTGTTGTTGGTTCCGACAGAAACGACGGAGTGATAGCGGGAGAGAGAGAAGAGAGAGGGTGGGATCTGTTTTGAGTGCTGCTAGCCACACCACATTTTTTGATAAACAAAGCACTTATATTTACAACCATAATGGCAAAGTTGTAAATAAATGCAACATGTTTATCATAATGTATTATACGGCTAGTGCTTGAGCCCGGGCTTGGCTTTGATTTGGAGGAGGGAAGGAGGGGTAGTTTGGATATTTTGTTCTTTTGTCTGATAGTGTGCGGAGTTGATGTTACTTGACAGCGACTCCTCTTTAATTTATTGAGCTTAATTTTTACAAATTTGCCATTCATTGTATTTGCCCTGAAGTCACGTCGACAAAACGGTTGTAATTCATTACAGTCATATTTAGAAAAGAGAATTGCTACGTACATCCCTATAAAAAGAGGTGTATGTAATGATTATGACAAATAAAAGAAAAAAAAAACAAGAGGGAGATGCTTTGAAATAAAAAGAAGATGGGAAACAATTTCCTTTTTTGACACTCAATCATTACATACACCCCTATCATAGTGGTGTATATAGTCTTCCTCTTAGAAAATAGTTGCCGCAAGCAAGTTGTGAAAAAGTTCAAAGTACCGTGGTCCAGCAACCATTTACCTCAGTTTTCTATTGGAGTAGGGCCACCAGTTACCAATCCTTGATGAATGCAGAATGGGCACGACTCTTTAACCAGTTTTTCAATGTATCAAAAAATAGACTTGAAATAGAAATCATCATTAAAAATTAACGTTTTTAAACGTTTGCGCTGGTAGTCCCAAAATTTTAAGCCAAAGTTTGACCAGTTCCAACAATTTCATAAGAACAGACAAAAACCTCTAATTTTTGTCATTTTTAGAAATTGACGTGGAAAATGAAATTTGATCATGACGAGCAAGAGAATCGAGTACTAAATAAAACTACAAGGTTTAATTAATTGGATGCTTATGATCAATAGCTCAAAATTAAACATGTGACTACATGGTTCAATCAACCATATGCTTGTGTTCGGCAGCTCAAAATTAAACATGTGAACTAAGGAGGCATTGACTAAAGGTATCCGATATATGTAAACTAGAAATAACCCGTGCACAGGGTGCATGGGTAACAAAAAACCCCCCACACAGGATGTGAGGCCTGCGAAAAATGGTAAAGGCGAGAGAAGAGTGGGTGTGTGCGTGTGTGTATCGTCTTGAGGCAAAGGAAGAAAGGCAAGGGCTAATGTGCAAAAATTATTGGGTGGCAAAGTGAAAGATAGCCAATGGCAAGCATGTAAAATAGGGGAAGAGAGTGCCTTAATGGTCAATGGCAAGCGTGCATGTGGGGGCCTTTTCTTTGGGGGTGCCACATAAACACCCAACATCACACCCAAATACTCACCCACATTGTACCGCCCCGCTCCCTAGGATACCCTGAGCGGCGAGTGTTACGGAGGGAAATACAAAATACAAACACAAGCAGGTCCACTGCGCACTGCTGGGATAGTACCTGTAGAGTTCGACAAACAACCAACCAATAACACGGAACTACACCAAGCCACAGAGGAATACTGAAAAGCAAACACTGCAAAATTTCATATACATCTCAAGCATCCCAATACATCAATTCATATAGTACAAGCATCTCTCACCCCAACAGGAAACCCAAAATACACATAGCTCTCTCATCACCCCTCACCACCCAACCTAAGCTCCAACTCCCAACAACAGAACTCCGAACTCAACCACCAGCTTCAACTGCCATCTCCAAGAACCACAACAGAAAAAGTCAATGGGGGCACGTCAACGCGTGACCCAGTAGGAATACTAGACCCCAACCTAAACACAACGCACACTCATGCCACAACAGGGTGCACAATGCTACAAGTGGAAGTGCTACAAATAAACATGGCATGTATGGCAAAAGAAAGCAACAATCGTACAAGAAGGCAACAGTAGTACCACACGTAGGAAAAAGAGAACAACACCATAGCAGAGGGTATAAGGGGAGGGGTAACGATAGTACAGAAAATGACAACAAGTACGCCTAAAGCGCAAAAGAGAGTCAGTCAAACAATTGCACACATTGTCAGCTTTTGGAACCCTAATATCGAATACGACATCTGGGACTGGACCTCTCCCAACTGTGTGGGAGAGCAAAGAGGATTCCCCGCCGCGCTAGCCCGTCAGGAGCCTCGGGTACCACTCTACACTCCCCGCCGTGCTAGCCCGTCAGGTGTGCAAGTGTACCCACCACACAAAACCACAAAGACATCACCACCAGTCCATCCCATAGGCCTACTCGATACTTCGGAATTCCCCCAACCCGTGTCACCCTCCTTTAGGAGGACTGAAACATTCATCACTTTCACTTTACATGAAACATAACTCATTCTCCAACACATAAACACAACATCAACCATGCCAATAATACCCTTCCATTTCCACAACCAAATGAAATAGGCCCAACGGCCGAAATTGTCACATGGGGTGTTCTTACTTGACTTACATAATTAGCCATTTCAACTCCCCATTTGCATAATGAACCACAAGAAATTCCATTACAACTTCAAGCAATACCAATAAGTGCTTAAGCATTAATAAAAAGGAATAACTCTAGATATAGCCACTAACAACCAAATCATGCAAGTTTTTGAACCATGAGATTATGCATATTTAAACACCTTAATTGAACAAATTTAAGCCTCTAGTTTTCACAAACTAGCAAATTTAAACAAACATCATAAATGAAGCAAAAAGACACGCATAAAAGCTACTAAAATCAAGATACAAAACATCAAGAAACCTCGCTTGCAAGATGGCATGAAAGAAAAGGTTTGCATGCTTATAAGAGTGCAACTTCCGTCAAGAAGAGGTTTTGCATTTCAGCTTACTGAGAATTTTGTAACAGTCACATTCAATAGTAATTTCCTCCATATTTTTGTATAGAACATGGTCATGAAATATAAAAGGCAGTTGTAGATATAGGTGTTGTGAGTTCATATATCAATTTTCATGACGTTCCGATGAATATTCTATTTAATACAGAATTTATGGCAAGGCATACAAGTGCTGGAAGGTAAAACAGAAAATGTCCTGACTTTATAGCAGAATTACTCCTAATAGTAGTAAGAATTTGGAAATTATGACCTAGGTTGAAGTAGTAGAACTAAATGTTATCTTTCCAATGAGACCAAGAACACACCATTTCGTTAAGAATTGAGGGACTGATCGATGTTTCCGTGAAAGATGTCCAAGTTGAGGAAAAACAGACATGCTGAAATAGATGAATTCTTACCCCTATTTCTAATCCGAATTAGACAAGGCGTTCAACATGAAAGTTGGCGTTAAGGGTCCTATCCTTCAACCATAAAATTTTCAGAGCATTCTCGATACTAATTTATGAGATATAAGCCAAACAAATAGCATGTATTTCTGTCTCAAATCTCAACAACACCAAAGTAAGGAACTAATATCATCAACCAAGCTTTAGCTCATTCTATCATGGGTGAGGGGGCTATACAACATATCTATATGTCAATTAATGACCATTAAGTAAGGCTAGCACTGAAGATTAACAACTTATGCTAGCATAAAGAGAGCATGTAGGAACCATAAGCAAAAGTGTATCTTTTGGCATCCTAACAAGCAAGGTAACAACTTTAGCAAATCACCACATGAAAGCTTCTACCTAAAAACATCATTCATCAAGAAAACCATGCTTACATGTTAATAATGCAAGTGCATGAAGAAACATGCTCTCAAAGATACTAAATTTAATTAATAGAGACATGAAGAATATCACCATTAGCACAATTAGGACATAGTGATGTTAACTTGTATTAGGGAGATATCTAAAAACCATAACTTTCTTTCAAATTAATCCTACAATTATTAAAAGCAACCAAAAAGTAATAATTTTGCACAAAGTAAGTAACCCTACTTAAGGAAGAATGCATCTTATTCATACATTCAAAACCAATAATAAAGCAATCTTCAATTTAAAAACAAATAATGGATTAACACTCTAAATGGAGTAGGATTCATGCCTTGCTTGAGGAATCAAAGCCCTCTTCCAAATCCATGAAACTCCAACATGAATCCCAAGCTCCAAACCCTGATTCCTCTTTCCCCCATCTCTTCATGGATTTCCCCCCTCCTCTTCTCTTCTTTCTTTCTTTCTCTTTCTTTCTTTCCTTTCTTCTTTCTTTTTTCTTTGTTTTGGGGTGACCTGGGCGAATTCGGCCATGGGGGAGAGGGAGAATTTCGACAGGATGGGGGGAGAAAAGAGAAAGAAAAAATAAAAGAATTAGGGAGAAGTTTGAAGAAGTTTGTAGAAAGAAGGAGAAATGAATTAAAGAAAAATGGAAACCCCCTAATTACAAGTTTGTTATGCCTCTAAAATATCTCTCTTCTATCTTCTTCTTAATAATCCAAGCCCAACCATTAAAGCCCATTTCTAATACACCAATTCTCTTGGCTAATAAAATTAACTATTGGCCCAAACAATAATACTAATTATAATAACAACATCAACAATAATAACAATAATAATGCCAATACTAACACTAATCATATAACACTAATAATGACAACCACAATGCCATTCACTTATACATCCAAATCATACCATATTCAACCATATAACCATCTACGAAGGAAATTACTATACACACTACGGAGGCACACAAGCAAGAAGCATACACTACATATCAAACAAAAATACATACCCTTACTGTATATGGCACTAGGGCCATTACACACATCCAAGCAACCTCCCTCATGATGAGGTGGTCAATATGGGTCACACTAGTTGAGCCATCGGGCCGGCACTCGAGATGACTCGACCGACGAGTGACTAAGGCCCACAGAGCCCACAAGAGAAGCCTGATATAGACTTAGTCAAAGCCTACCTGTCAGTCGCCCGTTACACTCCCACCAATCGAACGTGGGATTGAAGGTGGGTTCATAAATAGCGAGAACATGCGCTATGCGTAACGCCCCGCTTCCCAGGATACCCGGGAAATACGAATCCGTCCTAGGTGATTCCAGAGTAGCGAGTGTTACTAAAGGAGAAAAGAAAGAAATACAAGAGAACCAGCAGGCCACTGTGCACATGCTGGGATAGTACAAATAATGCTCCAATTATGACAACACAGAACACAAAAAAAACTGAAACACAGGTACAAAGAAGAGCATGTAGAATCATTCATATTACCCAAAAGTGATGATATACAACATTTACAAACATTTCCCAACTAAACAACCCCAAGGCAACACTCCCAATAGTAACATAGTACAACACTTACACCCCCAATGCAACTCACTCTCTATAGCTACTGTCACGCCCCGCTGCCCAAGTACGAAAGGCGAGACGCGAAGAGGTCCTCTCAGACTGAAGCTGTGAAGCTACAGTCTGATAAGCGTCTGTGTGTTCATCCATTCGCAGATTCTTGCATTGCAATGAAACAACAACAGCAATAATAATGAACTTAGGCAATTAAATAATCAACATTCAAGAAAACATCCATTCTTTATTCAAAAACATTCAGAGATATAGTCATAAAAGAAAGGTACAAGAGAGTCTAAAAGAAAGGCCCCAAGCATGGCCGAAACTAAAACATAAATAAGGTGCTACACACCGAACAACCAAACAACGGCAATTAAGAAAACAAACAACTGAGACTAGAATAGGTCTCTAATACCCTCGAACTGGACGTCAGCTGTAACGACCCGCTCTCGGGGGCCCGTTACTTATTTGATATTTGCGCAGGTTCTGCAGTTAACCAGTGAAGTCAAAATAGACACGATGCAGAGATGTACAAAAATACCCAAATAGTGTCCAATTATTACAATCCATACCGTACAAATGTTCCAACAATGATAAAAGAAAGAAAGAAAGTACACGACTGAAAATGGCTCTGGAAGCTGCGGTCTCATCGTCGAAGTCTGGCGCTATTAACTCAAGAGCATCTGCCTCCATATGTACGTCGTCTGCGGTGCCACGGAGATGGAACCGTAGGTAAGTCACAACAATTCTAAATAAAGAAATAGAGGTACTGTACAAGTATGACAAAGCAGACCAAAGTGAAAGTAAAGTACGGTGCAGTGTCTGTAC
Organism: Scilla litardierei; assembly: GCA_030789695.1. Lineage (NCBI taxonomy): Eukaryota > Viridiplantae > Streptophyta > Magnoliopsida > Asparagales > Asparagaceae > Scilla > Scilla litardierei. The sequence goes on along the minus strand of CM061142.1, from coordinate 655,367,038 downwards.
AAGTGTAGAAAGTAAAAGTACGGCAAGTAAAGTGCAGTGACTGTACTGGCAAGGAAAGTAAAGTGCATGTACCGTAAAGAAAGTAACTGTGCAAGTTACACTAGAACTACGTGACTCAAGTCGGAGAGTACAATATGTGACCGTTCAATTCGTCTCTTGCCTGGGTGCTACCCAGACGAATGCCGGTACCCAGGCAGCATGATGGTTTGCCGAAACACAGGCAGCTAGATAGGAGGCCGAAACACAGGCAGCTTGACATGTAGATCGAACTCTAGTCACTCCCGTACTCTCGCAACTGTGAGTTACCCCGAAACCCCGAGACGTGTCAAGTACAAGTTCTTCACAAGATTGTTCCACAGGATGTTCCACATGTTAGTCACACCAGGTCAACTGGTTGACTTCCTCATTGAAAACCAGCAAGTAGGATAAAGACAAGCCCAACACCAAAAGCTGTTACTTCCGTGCTTTGAGCACGTGGTAGTGTGGTTAGCACACAATTTACCCAAGTTGGTAGTTGCGTGCTACAACCACCAAAGTTGAAAGTTGGCAAAGTAATCTTTGGTAGATTACTTTCATACTAGTTCTCTAGTTTGGTTCAAGTCAAATAGCCGTTCGAGGCTATAAGAGTGTCAACGGGTTCATACAAGCACAGTAAACTAGGTTTCTAAATTTAGAATATATCGTGACTTACTATATTCGAGCTCGTCGTGGCAAGACGATGTTGGAGCTAGAAGAGCTGGTACACGAGGATTGGTACCTGAAATTACAAAAATACTTGGTTAAAGAACACTACTTTTCTATTTAAATAATTTGATCGTCCTGATTTTTAAAACCGGTTAAAACGTTGTCGAAAAGCGTTCTAAATTTTTATATAAACTATATAGGATGAAAATAGTTTTACTGAAAGAAGGAATATTTTTCTGAGGCTTATAGTAATTTTTAGGATTTTTAAAAGATCAAAAACAATTAAAAAACTATTTTTCATTTAGTAACATATTTATTCAGGAATTTATTCTGGGTGCAATCTACATCGGAATGTTCCAAGTGAGGTGTCAAAACGACCATATTGAAGAGTAGTATAACATATATTTTTATCAAGTATTAGTTTACGTAAAAATAAGAAGATACAGATTTTTGAACGAATTATACGTATTTATCTTTTAGGGTTAAAAATTAATTCTGGAAAAACTAAGCGTCGGATTGAGATGAAACTAGCGCCATTGGGTCCAGAATGTCATTTCTGATTTTCTGGAAGTAGTCAGTCATTTTTCTGGGGCTTATATAATTACTTATGGATTTATAACCATTAAAACCTATTTAATAATTAATTAAAATACGAAAATACGAAAATTACTTCGTATTTACAAATTTGCCATCGAGAATTAAACTTACGCTACCGTCGACAGCTGCAGGGGGGCGGGGCTGTCTCGTTCGTCGACGGCGGCGATAGGCGGCGGAGGAGCGGAGGCCGGCGGACCACGACGGAGGCGGAGCGGCGGCGACGGCGCTGCGGCGTCGTCTGAGTGAGGGGGAGCGACGCTCGGGGCTGCACGGGTCGGACGGTGGCGGTGCTGGGGGCTCGGCGTCGACGAGGGAGCGGCGGCGGGCGTGCTGCAGCGGCGGCTTCGGGGCGGAGCGACGTGGGGGCGTCGTGCGGTCGAGGCCGGAGCGGCAGAGCGAGGCTCGGGCACGCGTGGGCGCTGTCGGGGGTCCTCCGGAGGAGACGGCGGCGTTCGGGGCGGTCGGCGATCGTCGATTCCGGCGGCGGCTGTCGGAGCCCGGGGGTGAGTACGAGAGAGGAGGGAGAGAGAGCGGGAGAGGAGACGGAAGAGAGAGAGAGAGAGGGGGCGGGCTTGGGTTGAGTTTGCCTGGGTTTGAAAAAAATATAGGGAGAGAGAGAGAGAGAGAGAGAGAGAGAGAGATGCTGTGTGTTGGTTAAAATGAAGAGGGGTGTGGGTTTATATATAAGGTTTAAGAAAAAGGGGTAGATGAGAGGGTAGATGAGGGGGGTGTGTGGGTTAGCTGAGAGAGAGTGGGTAGGGTAGATACGGGCTGGGTTAGGTGGGGTAATTATGTTAGGTTAATGGTAATTAGTATTAGGTAAACCCCTTTAATGAAAGTTATTAGTGAAAATACAAAAGCGAAAATTACGAAAATGCCCCTACTAGTAAACGTGTCCGAAAAATTACGAAAACATACCCACGGGATCGTATCGTCACGAGGATCGTGAATACGAAGACCGTTCCAGGGTTTGGGCTACGGAAATACTAGTTTTTGGCCAAAACGTTTAGAAAGCGGGTTTACGGGTTCACTATTGAAATGATATCAGAAAATTACGAAATTAATGTGGGGAGCCCTAAATGATCATAGGATGCTACTGCAGAAGTTTGAAATCGTTTTGAAGATGTTTGCATAGAAAATAAATTCATTGAACCAAAACAGCAATATCTGAAACTGAATTTTAATCAGATCTTTTAGAGGTATTTGATGAAATCCGATTTTACCAAAATACTCCATAACTAGTCTGGTACTTCAAAATATTTTTATAAGAAATTTTGAAATCAGTTTAAAACTCCTGATCAACCATTACAAAATAGTTTAAAAATGAAATTACTTTAAATACATAATTTAAATGTATTGGAAAAAATACAGGCCGTTACATTCTACCCTCCTTAAAAATAATTCCGTCCTCGGAATTTAAAAATATTTTTGAAACAAATAATTGATATTATAAAGAAGCTCAAGCAAATAAATGATAGAAAAGATAGTACTCTAGTAAATCAGGTTGTAAATAACATGAAATGTGGTAAGAAAATAAGGGATGTGACTAATATATATTATCACCATAGCTGCTTCCGATTTATCAAATAGTCAAAATACGAGATAATGGCACTACATGAAAAAGATAGTTCTGATGATGATGACATCCGATCGAACTTGGAACCTGAGGTGAAAAGTCAGTAGCAAGCTATTTAAACCACATAAAACGGAAGACCATAAAGTTTATTCGTGCTACTGGTGACTAACTGGGTCTAGCAAAAGATGTTGTTCATAATATAGCAGGTAACGACTAATCCACGGGTACTCGTGCTTTCCAACCAAGCACCAACAACATCATTCTCCACAATGCCCAACCACATGCTAACGTCCAGATCAATGCCCAAAGGTAAGTAAAAGGCCAACACCCAAAGTCAGTACTCATTGTCAACATTCCTTCCATCAATCTCCATAATATCCCACAATAAGGCAAGCTCCAAGCTCTCATCCAAAGCCAAGCACAAGACCTACATCCAACTTCAACACCCAAGGCCAATATCATGCCAGTAACCATCGCCATCATTCCTTCCGTAGACCAATACCTGACATTCGCAACACCCAACATCACCCAACATCACCCAACAAGTAAATAACCAAAAACACACTTTTCCGCAAACCAAAAGGAGTAGACGTAAGAGGAAGCCTAGACGGGATCTCAGCCCAGGTGAGACCCAGGGCAGAGAGCTCAGGAGAAGCCCAAAGATCACGGCTTCCCAAGATTTCAGCCACACAGCGGTAGTGAGGGTGACGGCGAGGGTTGCTGCTAAGCCCAACAGACCCCAAGGTCGTTGGCGGGCCATCGGCGGCTGGCGATCCACGGCGGCGAGCGCTGCGACTGGCTGACGATCCATGGTGGGGAGGGCCTCCGAGATGGAGCGAAGCGGAAGCTGGCGGATCTTCGGGTGAGGCCGGCGGATCGGAGATCGGAGCGGCGATGCGAGGTCCGATCGAGCTCGCTTGGGGAAGAGGCCGGGAGGGGGAGTGGGCTTGGGGAGGAAGGAGAGGGGTTAAAAGAAAAGGGGGGAAGGGGCACCGAAAGTCGGGGTTAGGTAGGGTAGGGTTCGGCGGGCACGGGTCTCGAGGGGGGAAACGGACAAACGAAATAAAGAGGGGGGGAGGAAGGTGGTCGGTGGGAAAGGAAGTCAAACCCTTGGAGAGAAAAAGACGGGTACAAGATAGAAGTAGGGGATAGAAGAGAAATACTAGCTCAAAAGACGCAAACAGCCTACACTTACACGTCAGGTTTGGCTCGTCTCAAATCACCAGCACTATCCTCCAATACTTCTGAGCGTCCTTCGATTTGCTTTCGTGGTCGAATTCAAACTCCTGGTGATCGAAAATTGAATGCTACCCTCCTTAGAATAAACGTAGCTAGAGTTCAGATGAACTAAAAGTGATTAGGAAGAATTATAAGAATTATTAGAATGATCAGAAGGCCATCACTAGCTAAAGAAAGGGGTGCTAGTGATGAAGATCGATGGCGTTACATAATCAAGATTCAGGTCCTTGCGGTCCAGCGGACACGGCCAGGGAAGTGACTAAGCCAGGATCACTTATGCCCAGTCTAGCCAGGTTGATCCAACAGACTTTAGCCAAGCACATTGACCGGATCATGGTCCATTGAAGGAAGCTTATCATTTAAATGCGTGCCATCAACAACTGAAGGAAGGTGATGAAGCGGGTAGATAGTCCAACTAACGAAAAAATCACTATAACTGCTAGCAAAAGAGGGTACTAGAGAGGTATAATCAAGAATGGAACACGAATTCCTAAGCAAGGGTTAAGAGTTCAAAGGAAGTAAGGAAGACCTAATGAAGATGGTAATAAGGACGCTTTACCCGTATATCCAATACAGGTGAACACTCGAGACATCATGTACTCGAGGTTCAATCTGAGTATTTTATATTGTACATCCTGATCTTGCTATATTGTTCACGAGGTAGTTAGCGAGGACCTGCGTAGGGCCACCAAACTTGTAACGACCCGCTCTCGGGGGCCCGTTACTTATTTGATATTTGCGCAGGTTCTGCAGTTAACCAGTGAAGTCAAAATAGCCACGATGCAGAGATGTACAAAAATACCCAAATAGTGTCCAATTATTACAATCCATACCGTACAAATGTTCCAACAATGATAAAAGAAAGAAAGAAAGTACACGACTGAAAATGGCTCTGGAAGCTGCGGTCTCATCGTCGAAGTCTGGCGCTATTAACTCAAGAGCATCTGCCTCCATATGTACGTCGTCTGCGGTGCCACGGAGATGGAACCGTAGGTAAGTCACAACAATTCTAAATAAAGAAATAGAGGTACTGTACAAGTATGACAAAGCAGACCAAAGTGAAAGTAAAGTACGGTGCAGTGTCTGTACAAGTGTAGAAAGTAAAAGTACGGCAAGTAAAGTGCAGTGACTGTACTGGCAAGGAAAGTAAAGTGCATGTACCGTAAAAAAAGTAACTGTGCAAGTTACACTAGATCTACGTGACTCAAGTCGGAGAGTACAATATGTGACCGTTCAGTTCGTCTCTTGCCTGGGTGCTACCCAGACGAATGCCGGTACCCAGGCAGCAGGATGGTTTGCCAAAACACAGGCAGCTAGACAGGAGGCCGAAACACAGGCAGCTTGACATGTAGATCAAACTCTAGTCACTCCCATACTCTCGCAACTGTGAGTTACCCCGAAACCCCGATGACGTGTCAAGTACAAGTTCTTCACAAGATTGTTCCACAGGATGTTCCACATGTTAGTCACACCAGGTCAACTGGTTGACTTCCTCATTGAAAACCAGCAAGTAGGATAAAGACAAGCCCAACACCAAAAGCTGTTACTTCCGTGCTTTGAGCACGTGGTAGTGTGGTTAGCACACAATTTACCCAAGTTGGTAGTTGCGTGCTACAACCACCAAAGTTGAAAGTTGGCAAAGTAATCTTTGGTAGATTACTTTCATACTAGTTCTCTAGTTTGGTTCAAGTCAAATAGCCGTTCGAGGCTATAAGAGTGTCAACGGGTTCATACAAGCACAGTAAACTAGGTTTCTAAATTTAGAATATATCGTGACTTACTATATTCGAGCTCGTCGTGGCAAGACGAGGTTGGAGCTAGAAGAGCTGGTGCACGAGGATTGGTACCTGAAATTACAAAAATACTTGGTTAAAGAACACTACTTTTCTATTTAAATAATTTGATCGTCCTGATTTTTAAAACCGGTTAAAACGTTGTCGAAAAGCGTTCTAAATTTTTATATAAACTATATAGGATGAAAATAGTTTTACTGAAAGAAGGAATATTTTTCTGAGGCTTATAGTAATTTTTAGGATTTTTAAAAGATCAAAAACAATTAAAAAACTATTTTTCATTTAGTAACGTATTTATTCAGGAATTTATTCTGGGTGCAATCTACATCGGAATGTTCCAAGTGAGGTGTCAAAACGACCATATTGAAGAGTAGTATAACATATATTTTTATCAAGTATTAGTTTACGTAAAAATAAGAAGATACGAATTTTTGAACGAATTATACGTATTTATCTTTTAGGGTTAAAAATTAATTCTGGAAAAACTAAGCGTCGGATTGAGATGAAACTAGCGCCATTGGGTCCAGAATGTCATTTCTGATTTTCTGGAAGTAGTCACTCATTTTTCTGGGGCTTATATAATTACTTATGGATTTATAACCATTAAAACCTATTTAATAATTAATTAAAATAAGAAAATACGAAAATTACTTCGTATTTACAAATTTGCCATCGAGAATTAAACTTACGCTACCGTCGACAGCTGCATGGGGGGGGCGGGGCTGTCTCGTTCGTCGACGGCGGCGATAGGCGGAGGAGGAGCGGAGGCCGGCGGACCACGACGGAGGCGGAGCGGCGGCGACGGCGCTGCGGCGTCGTCTGAGTGAGGGGGAGCGACGCTCGGGGCTACACGGGTCGGACGGTGGCGGTGCTGGGGGCTCGGCGTCGACGAGGGAGCGGCGGCGGGCGTGCTGCAGCGGCGGCTTCGGGGCGGAGCGACGTGGGGGCGTCGTGCGGTCGAGGCCGGAGCGGCAGAGCGAGGCTCGGGCACGCGTGGGCGCTGTCGGGGGTCCTCCGGAGGAGACGGCGGCGTTCGGGGCGGTCGGCGATCGTCGATTCCGGCGGCGGCTGTCGGAGCCCGGGGGTGAGTACGAGAGAGGAGGGAGAGAGAGCGGGAGAGGAGACGGAAGAGAGAGAGAGAGAGGGGGCGGGCTTGGGTTGAGTTTGCCTGGGTTTGAAAAAAATATAGGGAGAGAGAGAGAGAGAGTGAGTGAGTGATGCTGTGTGTTGGTTAAAATGAAGAGGGGTGTGGGTTTATATATAAGGTTTAAGAAAAAGGGGTAGATGAGAGGGTAGATGAGGGGGGTGTGTGGGTTAGCTGAGAGAGAGTGGGTAGGGTAGATACGGGCTGGGTTAGGTGGGGTAATTATGTTAGGTTAATGGTAATTAGTATTAGGTAAACCCCTTTAATGAAAGTTATTAGTGAAAATACAAAAGCGAAAATTACGAAAATGCCCCTACTAGTAAACGTGTCCGAAAAATTACGAAAACATACCCACGGGATCGTATCGTCACGAGGATCGTGAATACGAAGACCGTTCCAGGGTTTGGGCTACGGAAATACTAGTTTTTGGCCAAAACGTTTAGAAAGCGGGTTTACGGGTTCACTATTGAAATGATATCAGAAAATTACGAAATTAATGTGGGGAGCCCTAAATGATCATAGGATGCTACTGCAGAAGTTTGAAATCGTTTTGAAGATGTTTGCATAGAAAATAAATTCATTGAACCAAAACAGCAATATCTGAAACTGAATTTTAATCAGATCTTTTAGAGGTATTTGATGAAATCCGATTTTACCAAAATACTCCATAACTAGTCTGGTACTTCAAAATATTTTTATAAGAAATTTTGAAATCAGTTTAAAACTCCTGATCAACCATTACAAAATAGTTTAAAAATGAAATTACTTTAAATACATAATTTAAATGTATTGGAAAAAATACAGGCCGTTACATTCTACCCTCCTTAAAAATAATTCCGTCCTCGGAATTTAAAAATATTTTTGAAACAAATAATTGATATTATAAAGAAGCTCAAGCAAATAAATGATAGAAAAGATAGTACTCTAGTAAATCAGGTTGTAAATAACATGAAATGTGGTAAGAAAATAAGGGATGTGACTAATATATATTATCACCATAGCTGCTTCCGATTTATCAAATAGTCAAAATACGAGATAATGGCACTACATGAAAAAGATAGTTCTGATGATGATGACATCCGATCGAACTTGGAACCTGAGGTGAAAAGTCAGTAGCAAGCTATTTAAACCACATAAAACGGAAGACCATAAAGTTTATTCGTGCTACTGGTGACTAACTGGGTCTAGCAAAAGATGTCGTTCATAATATAGCAGGTAACGACTAATCCACGGGTACTCGTGCTTTCCAACCAAGCACCAACAACATCATTCTCCACAATGCCCAACCACATGCTAACGTCCAGATCAATGCCCAAAGGTAAGTAAAAGGCCAACACCCAAAGTCAGTACTCATTGTCAACATTCCTTCCATCAATCTCCATAATATCCCACAATAAGGCAAGCTCCAAGCTCTCATCCAAAGCCAAGCACAAGACCTACATCCAACTTCAACACCCAAGGCCAATATCATGCCAGTAACCATCGCCATCATTCCTTCCGTAGACCAATACCTGACATTCGCAACACCCAACATCACCCAACATCACCCAACAAGTAAATAACCAAAAACACACTTTTCCGCAAACCAAAAGGAGTAGACGTAAGAGGAAGCCTAGACGGGATCTCAGCCCAGGTGAGACCCAGGGCAGAGAGCTCAGGAGAAGCCCAAAGATCACGGCTTCCCAAGATTTCAGCCACACAGCGGTAGTGAGGGTGACGGCGAGGGTTGCTGCTAAGCCCAACAGACCCCAAGGTCGTTGGCGGGCCATCGGCGGCTGGCGATCCACGGCGGCGAGCGCTGCGACTGGCTGACGATCCATGGTGGGGAGGGCCTCCGAGATGGAGCGAAGCGGAAGCTGGCGGATCTTCGGGTGAGGCCGGCGGATCGGAGATCGGAGCGGCGATGCGAGGTCCGATCGAGCTCGCTTGGGGAAGAGGCCGGGAGGGGGAGTGGGCTTGGGGAGGAAGGAGAGGGGTTAAAAGAAAAGGGGGGAAGGGGCACCGAAAGTCGGGGTTAGGTAGGGTAGGGTTCGGCGGGCACGGGTCTCGAGGGGGGAAACGGACAAACGAAATAAAGAGGGGGGGAGGAAGGTGGTCGGTGGGAAAGGAAGTCAAACCCTTGGAGAGAAAAAGACGGGTACAAGATAGAAGTAGGGGATAGAAGAGAAATACTAGCTCAAAAGACGCAAACAGCCTACACTTACACGTCAGGTTTGGCTCGTCTCAAATCACCAGCACTATCCTCCAATACTTCTGAGCGTCCTTCGATTTGCTTTCGTGGTCGAATTCAAACTCCTGGTGATCGAAAATTGAATGCTACCCTCCTTAGAATAAACGTAGCTAGAGTTCAGATGAACTAAAAGTGATTAGGAAGAATTATAAGAATTATTAGAATGATCAGAAGGCCATCACTAGCTAAAGAAAGGGGTGCTAGTGATGAAGATCGATGGCGTTACATAATCAAGATTCAGGTCCTTGCGGTCCAGCGGACACGGCCAGGGAAGTGACTAAGCCAGGATCACTTATGCCCAGTCTAGCCAGGTTGATCCAACAGACTTTAGCCAAGCACATTGACCGGATCATGGTCCATTGAAGGAAGCTTATCATTTAAATGCGTGCCATCAACAACTGAAGGAAGGTGATGAAGCGGGTAGATAGTCCAACTAACGAAAAAATCACTATAACTGCTAGCAAAAGAGGGTACTAGAGAGGTATAATCAAGAATGGAACACGAATTCCTAAGCAAGGGTTAAGAGTTCCAAGGAAGTAAGGAAGACCTAATGAAGATGGTAATAAGGACGCTTTACCCGTATATCCAATACAGGTGAACACTCGAGACATCATGTACTCGAGGTTCAATCTGAGTATTTTATATTGTACATCCTGATCTTGCTATATTGTTCACGAGGTAGTTAGCGAGGACCTGCGTAGGGCCACCAAACTTGTAACGACCCGCTCTCGGGGGCCCGTTACTTATTTGATATTTGCGCAGGTTCTGCAGTTAACCAGTGAAGTCAAAATAGCCACGATGCAGAGATGTACAAAAATACCCAAATAGTGTCCAATTATTACAATCCATACCGTACAAATGTTCCAACAATGATAAAAGAAAGAAAGAAAGTACACGACTGAAAATGGCTCTGGAAGCTGCGGTCTCATCGTCGAAGTCTGGCGCTATTAACTCAAGAGCATCTGCCTCCATATGTACGTCGTCTGCGGTGCCACGGAGATGGAACCGTAGGTAAGTCACAACAATTCTAAATAAAGAAATAGAGGTACTGTACAAGTATGACAAAGCAGACCAAAGTGAAAGTAAAGTACGGTGCAGTGTCTGTACAAGTGTAGAAAGTAAAAGTACGGCAAGTAAAGTGCAGTGACTGTACTGGCAAGGAAAGTAAAGTGCATGTACCGTAAAAAAAGTAACTGTGCAAGTTACACTAGATCTACGTGACTCAAGTCGGAGAGTACAATATGTGACCGTTCAGTTCGTCTCTTGCCTGGGTGCTACCCAGACGAATGCCGGTACCCAGGCAGCAGGATGGTTTGCCAAAACACAGGCAGCTAGACAGGAGGCCGAAACACAGGCAGCTTGACATGTAGATCAAACTCTAGTCACTCCCATACTCTCGCAACTGTGAGTTACCCCGAAACCCCGATGACGTGTCAAGTACAAGTTCTTCACAAGATTGTTCCACAGGATGTTCCACATGTTAGTCACACCAGGTCAACTGGTTGACTTCCTCATTGAAAACCAGCAAGTAGGATAAAGACAAGCCCAACACCAAAAGCTGTTACTTCCGTGCTTTGAGCACGTGGTAGTGTGGTTAGCACACAATTTACCCAAGTTGGTAGTTGCGTGCTACAACCACCAAAGTTGAAAGTTGGCAAAGTAATCTTTGGTAGATTACTTTCATACTAGTTCTCTAGTTTGGTTCAAGTCAAATAGCCGTTCGAGGCTATAAGAGTGTCAACGGGTTCATACAAGCACAGTAAACTAGGTTTCTAAATTTAGAATATATCGTGACTTACTATATTCGAGCTCGTCGTGGCAAGACGAGGTTGGAGCTAGAAGAGCTGGTGCACGAGGATTGGTACCTGAAATTACAAAAATACTTGGTTAAAGAACACTACTTTTCTATTTAAATAATTTGATCGTCCTGATTTTTAAAACCGGTTAAAACGTTGTCGAAAAGCGTTCTAAATTTTTATATAAACTATATAGGATGAAAATAGTTTTACTGAAAGAAGGAATATTTTTCTGAGGCTTATAGTAATTTTTAGGATTTTTAAAAGATCAAAAACAATTAAAAAACTATTTTTCATTTAGTAACGTATTTATTCAGGAATTTATTCTGGGTGCAATCTACATCGGAATGTTCCAAGTGAGGTGTCAAAACGACCATATTGAAGAGTAGTATAACATATATTTTTATCAAGTATTAGTTTACGTAAAAATAAGAAGATACGAATTTTTGAACGAATTATACGTATTTATCTTTTAGGGTTAAAAATTAATTCTGGAAAAACTAAGCGTCGGATTGAGATGAAACTAGCGCCATTGGGTCCAGAATGTCATTTCTGATTTTCTGGAAGTAGTCACTCATTTTTCTGGGGCTTATATAATTACTTATGGATTTATAACCATTAAAACCTATTTAATAATTAATTAAAATAAGAAAATACGAAAATTACTTCGTATTTACAAATTTGCCATCGAGAATTAAACTTACGCTACCGTCGACAGCTGCATGGGGGGGCGGGGCTGTCTCGTTCGTCGACGGCGGCGATAGGCGGAGGAGGAGCGGAGGCCGGCGGACCACGACGGAGGCGGAGCGGCGGCGACGGCGCTGCGGCGTCGTCTGAGTGAGGGGGAGCGACGCTCGGGGCTGCACGGGTCGGACGGTGGCGGTGCTGGGGGCTCGGCGTCGACGAGGGAGCGGCGGCGGGCGTGCTGCAGCGGCGGCTTCGGGGCGGAGCGACGTGGGGGCGTCGTGCGGTCGAGGCCGGAGCGGCAGAGCGAGGCTCGGGCACGCGTGGGCGCTGTCGGGGGTCCTCCGGAGGAGACGGCGGCGTTCGGGGCGGTCGGCGATCGTCGATTCCGGCGGCGACGGTCGGAGCCCGGGGGTGAGTACGAGAGAGGAGGGAGAGAGAGCGGGAGAGGAGACGGAAGAGAGAGAGAGAGGGGGCGGGCTTGGGTTGAGTTTGCCTGGGTTTGAAAAAAATATAGGGAGAGAGAGAGAGTGATGCTGTGTGTTGGTTAAAATGAAGAGGGGTGTGGGTTTATATATATGGTTTAAGGAAAAGGGGTAGATGAGAGGGTAGATGAGGGGGGTGTGTGGGTTAGCTGAGAGAGAGTGGGTAGGGTAGATACGGGCTGGGTTAGGTGGGGTAATTAGGTTAGGTTAATGGTAATTAGTATTAGGTAAACCCCTTTAATGAAAGTTATTAGTGAAAATACAAAAGCGAAAATTACGAAAATGACCCTACTAGTAAACGTGTCCGAAAAATTACGAAAACATACCCACGGGATCGTATCGTCACGAGGATCGTGAATACGAAGACCGTTCCAGGGGTTGGGCTACGGAAATACTAGTTTTTGGCCAAAACGTTTAGAAAGCGGGTTTGCGGGTTCACTATTGAAATGATATCAGAAAATTACGAAATTAATGTGGGGAGCCCTAAATGATCATAGGATGCTACTGCAGAAGTTTGAAATCGTTTTGAAGATGTTTGCATAGAAAATAAATTCATTGAAACAAAACAGCAATATCTGAAACTGAATTTTAATCAGATCTTTTAGAGGTATTTGATGAAATCCGATTTTACCAAAATACTCCATAACTAGTCTGGTACTTCAAAATATTTTTATAAGAAATTTTGGAATCAGTTTAAAACTCCTGATCAACAATTACAAAATAGTTTAAAAATGAAATTACTTTAAATACATAATTTAAATGTATTGGAAAAAATACAGGCCGTTACATCAGCAAAAGCCTCAAGCTCGACGTCAGCAAGCTGGTCGTCCTCAGCAACAACCTCAGACTCAAAACCTGACATGTGACACCCAAAGAGAAAAGGGCACATGTCAGCAAAAACTCTAAAAGGAAAAAGGAGACTTTTGTGCAAGGAAACATAAGAGTACAAGAATGCAACTAGCAGTTTAAAATGATGATGACATGGCATGATATTTTAGTGGATGCAGCATTTTAAACATGAACATGATATTTTGCAATGCATGGCACGTCGTAGCAAGAGCTACTAAACAATATTCATGATTTCATGATTTCACAAAAAACATGCATTCACGATGTGCATAGGGTTTATAACGTGTGTTTATATTTTATATATTCACGCACGTCTTCTTAGTGATTTTCCGTTGTTTTTGGGTGTTTCGTATCCATTCTATTGTGATTTTTAGTTTTCTTTCACTTCTTTGTGTTTTTGTGCCAATGCAGGAGATTGCCAGGGTTGGAGACATATAAAACAGATATCATGAGCCCCCGGAGCAACGGGAGGTGTCACGCGCGATCCCGAGGGCCAAACGTCGAAGAATTTCATATATCAACCCTCAACTGATCGGGTGGATAGAGCCACCTGATCAGTTGGTGCACGCGTATCCGACCCGGACAGAAGCAGCAGAAGTGAAGAGGCCACCCGATCGGTTCAACGATCGGGTGAATCCGTCAGTGCTCTCTATCTTTTGGAGCTGAATTCCAACCGATCGGGTGACATCTCACCCGATGGGTTCATCTGTAGCCAAATCTTCCAATTCACGACCCGGTGACATCAACCGATCGGCTCAGCGACCGGTTGATATATCTCAAGAGCTGAAGGCAAAGTCGACTGTCGGCTCACCCGATCGGTTGATGCTTCAACCAATCGGGTGGTCGTGTTTTCTTTATATAGCCCTAGGTTTTTCCCTGGACGAATCCCCAGTTATTTTTCTATCTTTTTTGGGATTTTTGACGGCTCGAAATTTATTTTGTCTTGTAAGTTTTCTGATTGTCCTGTAACTTTGATATTTCGTTCTTAATACTATTTGCTCCGTATTTCTATTGCCTGATTTTGATTCTGATGGCTAAATTTTGTTGTGTTGATATTTTTGCTATGAATCATGAGTAGTTTCCCAATCTGGGATTTTGGTGGAAGCCCCTTCGTGGGTTCTCCCTAGAACGACCATAGGATTAAGGTTTTGATAGGATTTAGGAATTTAGATGGTTACGCGGGGCGTTTTATTGTCATTGGCGGGAGAAAGACCGCCTCTGACCGTCGGTCCAAGGGAAAATAAAATTGGCGTTTGATCCCCTAACCACAGTTCACACCCCTCGCGTAGACATTGAATCCTAGCACGTGGGAATAGCAGGATGAAATGTTGGGAGTAATCGTTGCGAGCTTAGTGCTCCCAGAGTCAGTCGGTGTTAATGGACATGGGAATGCCCACCGTCCAAACCCGGGTAGACCTTGCGTATCATCCTGGGCATCGACCAGAATATCGGGCCCACGAGACGCTAGGTATCACTCTTAGAGGCAACGCCTCACCACTAAACCCTAAAATCTGATCATAATCCTATCCGTCGGTCGTAATAGAGAGGGCACATGATATGGTGGAAACCAAACTCCTAGGTTCCCTTTTATACCTTACATCCTTCGTATTTCTAATTCGTGACAACCAACCGATTGATCGGGCTAGCTCACCCACCGGGTGATCCGGTTCCTCCTTGATAACAAGCACAACACACGCTTCCCTGAGTTTGACTCTAAGCCACACTACAACACTGTGTGCTTGCGGTTACAAATATTTAAATCTGGTATCCCCGATCCCCTTGCATATACTGCTAAATCTAGGGGACGTCAGTTTATGCCTTCCAACTGAAGTTGCTGTACGGGCACACTTTGTGTGCTGAGTGACCGCTTAACCTACCCCTCCACGTGTGTATGGACTGGTGCCATCTTGTGGATCACGAGCCAGGAAGTGTTTATGGCATAGGGTTGACCTAGCCTCATTCATAATGTTGGAGTTAGAATCCTACTCGCCGCAGCTTACTTATTTGACATAGGGGTGCACCTAGCCTCATTCATGATATAGGAGTCAGCATCCTACTCGCCGCAGCTTCCATTTCATTTGTAGCGTGTGCTACACATTCACGACAAGACATTCAAATGCATGGAATGACATGCGATATGCAACATTAATAGTATAAAAGTTGTTACTGAATGTGTACAGTTTATCAAAATTAAACGTGACATGTGATATGCATGAACATGACAAGGGTGTCGGATCTAGCTTCATTGTCAAGCTTGATCTAGCATGGGTGTCGGATCTAGCTTCGTTGTCAAGCTAGATCAAGTATGGTGTCTAGGCGACTATCATTTCACTGCATATTCTCTTTTACACAAATATTTAGAATATCCTAAAACATAGCTTAACAATTTACTGTGCAAGCTTCACTTGCCTGAAATAACGTCCGCAATCTCAGTTCAACGGTGGTCCAGATCTTCCTATGTGCTCAATCACAAATCACCAACCTACAGTCTCGTATTATTTATCTTTAATTAGTGATTTAATCAAAACAATGAAATATTACGATTTTTCTTGTTTAAACAGGTGGGTGTTTGGGTTTCCTACGGATCGGGGATAACCTGAACACGACGCGAAAGCTACACTGACTTTGTGCAGCGACGTCAGGGGTTGGATTCCGACAGCGAGAAAGGTACGGTGAAGACGTCGACAACTAGAGGGGCACGATGGCAAAGACGGCCGCGGGAGGAAGGATCTCGGCCTACTGTAGGCCACAGAGTGATCGGGGAGTTCGGCCTGAGAGTTGCCGGCCTAGGGGAGGCACCGTGTGGATCTGTACGGCAATGGGGAGGCCGGCAGGTAGGAGGGTTCGGCAGGGCTGCAGGCCACGGCAAGGGAAGTCGGCCTAGGGTGGCCGGACTGCCATTGGGCGGAGTCGAAGGGGGTGAGGCTGCAAATAGGATGGCCGGCAGTATTGGTGGTGTACTAGGAAGTTTAGAGCAAGGGAAGATGAGAGAGATCGACAGTATTTTTTTGTGGGCAAGGGGGCGCGCGGGGTTCACCTGGGCAGCCGGCGGCTGTGGTGGCCGGCGTTCAAGGGGTGGTATGGGGCTGGCCGTGGGGTGTTTTAGGGTGAAGGGAGGACAGTTTTGGGAGATGAGATGGGGGTTTGTGCGGCAGTTGAGGGGGGTGTTCAGCTGTTTTTGTGGAGGAGGATGAGTTCGCGTGGAGGGGCTTGGCCGGAGGAGGGTGGCCGGCTGGAGCAAGGTGGCCGTGGGCTAAGGGGGTGCGTGAGCTTGGGTAGATGGCGGCTAGGTCTGGGTTTTTGGAAGAAAACCCTAAGCTTACGTAAGTTAATAGGAAAGTTTGCTATACGGGGGGTAGAAAGGGGTGCACTACGGGGTGATTGGAGAGAGAGTGTGTGAGAGGGGAAGGGTAGATCTAGTGTGACATATAGCTATGGAAATATATGATGATACATAGGATTACTAGGGGATTAGATCAGATTTGATTTAATTAGGGATTCGAATTCGAATTAACTAGGCTAATTATAGGTAGAAAGTGATTAGGGTGAAAGGTCGGTCTAACGGTGTCCGATAAATACAAGAAAAATATCGAGACAACCATGTCGATGAGAGGATCGAGACTACGATGATCGGTCACGTGCTAGGTTAACAGAAAATGGTACTAAAAATAAAAAGATCAACGAAATCTAAAGTTACGACACCCCTTCAATCAAAGCTAATTTATGGGAGAACGACACGTGAAATAACGTTCATAAAAAATTCCGCAAATAACTACGCTTTTCGAGGGTCACAACGATATATAACATCGCGCGTTTGGGATACAAGAGGAGGTCACAATAAATACACATACGAAAAGAAAGTATGCGCGCGAAAAACATACGATCGAAAAGCGACCGTTACATCCTACCCACCTTAGAGCAAAGTCCCTCCTCGGACTTTCTAACTAAAAAATATATATCTAGCCATTCTAGTAACTACCCCAATCATATCACACTATAATTCAAACCATGTATAGTTAATACA
This sequence comes from Scilla litardierei, assembly GCA_030789695.1. Classification (NCBI taxonomy): domain Eukaryota; kingdom Viridiplantae; phylum Streptophyta; class Magnoliopsida; order Asparagales; family Asparagaceae; genus Scilla; species Scilla litardierei. Next base: position 655,349,937 of record CM061142.1, on the reverse strand, counting down.
AGTGCTTATATATGCACTAGCTAGTCAAATAGTAATACTACAAACATGTGTGTGTATATATATGCACATTCTATACGTATACCTATCATAAACAGTCAAATTCATACACGTACTTCAATCATTCATATAGTCACATACATCCCTTATATATCAATCACTGACTTATTACGTAACCATGGTACATGTACCTACATAAAAATAGTTCACACCAGTAAATACAATCATAGTACTTCACGTATAGATAACTACCTATGTACAAAACGAACATGGATATACTACTCCCTATGTCTCCTAGTGTACATTCAACACCAAACATATCCACACATGTAATCACACCATACAATATTAAATCATGTCTGCTATATCTAATATACATTCACCCCTACTATAATTACACAAATATATAGTTATTCAAATACACGCAGATACTTCTCATATATACACATCACATACAATCGTATAACTATATTCAAGACACAACACATATACCATAGTCGCAAACACCTATAGCTAAGCACATACTTACCTGTGCATGGTGCACGCCCACACACGCTAATATACTATTCATACATGCCACTCGCAACCATGTACGTAACGTAACCATGTACAACCAAACCTATCACTATACACACATCATCCATTACTATGTTCATAGCACCATACATAAACCACAGTCAAATATAATCAATATATTTAGAGTATACCCACTCAAGTATGAGTGAGACTCAAAGACCCATGCCAGAACCAGAATACTTTACATTCATAGCACGATATTTATACATATACCAACAGACCACTCTTATATATACATATACCAACGTAATCATATTACTCGTCATACTATACAGGTAAAAACACATGCTATCATATACACACAATAATATCAATCACACTTTATATTTAGTCAAGTAACACCCCCATAATGCAATCACTTTACATACTATAATAATATTACAAATATCAGTACATGTATACAATCATAATACATCATCCTATACATGTATACATCGTATAGTCACATACATATTACTACACGCATACTCATTGCATGTATACCATACCTACATTCTTATATGCTTGCCACATATCTACACAAAATATAGACATACATATAATATATTTACACCATAGCAATTTACATATAATTAATATACTACTACATATACCTATTTATACATAGTTATGACATACAATAATCGTGTATACCTCATGGTATACACGTATACACACAATATCCTGTAAAGGCAAGCACTACTATACAAAATTATAAACCTATTACCATATATATATCACACATATTCATACAATATGTATATATCTATCAATGACTAAGCACATACATATCTACGTACGAGCACACGCTCATACGTGCTAACATATAGATCATATAATAGGCCTGCACACTTAACTATAAGTACACCTATTATCATTACACCTAACATGCATATGACTTTACTAGTATACTATTTCAAATATTTACAAGTGCCTCCAAACTACATACACCACTAGTAGATATTCCAACACTAATTCTAATATACACAGACATCCCTAAAGTGGTATAGCTATCCACACATATATTTATTTACCACACATATATTTATAAATACTATCATTCATACAGTTTCATATATATCATGAATAACACTGAGTATGTATATATAACACACGAGACAATCATTAATATACTAAGGGAAGCACACACATACATGAGTTGTACGCATGGGTTCACACACACGGGTCCACACACGCTACCTTTATACATACACCACAGCGACATCACAATAATACTAATGGGCTCACCATACTAAACTAAGGTTGACATAGGCAACGACAAGCACTAGTATGATGACTAAGCAAGAGTAAGGACACCGAAATCAAATAGCGTAACGAAACTAGATCGGAATGAACTGGTTCAGATAAGGTGTGGATGAGGGGATAGCTTGGTTAGGTGAAACAGAGATATAATTGTGAATTTTTAAGTAAGGGGAAGAAAGATATAATAATATTCTTATGAAATACATGAGAATAGTATGTAGATGAGATAAGTTAAAATACGAAGTAGGGATCAGACGAAAGAATAATTAGTATAGAGATGAAGTGACTGTTCTGCAATAGGAACTAGATTTACTAAGAACTTTGGAGTAGGAAACAAAAACGGAGAATATAAAAACAGACATACCTGAAAAGTTGGAGTTCTCTTTTGCATAAGAAAATATTTAGAGGTCGGTACAATGAGTTGTTTGAAATAAGTTTGAGTAGTATATATATATATATATCCTTTCTTCCCCTTATGGGCTTGAGGGAGGTGAGCATTCGGTGTAGGAAATTTCCTACACCGCCCTCCAAAAACATCACATTCCACTTAATTTTTTGAAATTTTTTTACTTAGAATTGTTGAACACATTCTAAAACCCCAAAATCCCAAATATGGGTGAACCCTAGGGGGATTTGACCTTCGATCGGCTCGTGACAATAAGTTCTATTGTTCTGAAAACGTTGAATTTGTAACGATCGGATCGTGGGTAAAATAGCGTTGGATTCACTTGATTTTTGGGTTGTTCATCATCCATGATAAGTACATCAAGATGAACGGTGGCGATTATTGGAAAAAAGATTGGAAATTGAAGTTTTAGGAGGATGGTGTAGGAAATTTCCTACATCGAATGCTCATATCCCTTTATATATATATATATATATATATATATATATATATATATATATATATATATATATATATATATATATATATTAAGAGGAGAAATGGTATATTGGATTATCGAAAAGTCATAATATGAAGGAAGTAAGTTATTCACATGAGTATGAAAGATATAGGTTAATAATATTATAAGGTAGTAATTTGAAGATTTCGGTGAAAAAGTTTCGAAATTCAAAGAATGAATTTAAGTCAACTGAAGGGTAGGAAGTCTAAGCTCATGTTAAATGTTTTCAAAGAATTTAAACTGGAAAAGGAATTCAAAATAATATTGAAAATACTTTTCGAAGGATCAGGATGGTAATGGGGAAGATTCAACGATAGATGATGAACGACTTGAAGGAAACACGTGAAACGAAAGCAAGGAAGTGAATCAAATATTCAAAACATAAATATGACAAGGAAATAACTTAGTGAATCTACTACGATGTGGTTCTATGGTCATTAGCTCAAAAGTGTAATGATTAGAAAAATGATAGAAATCAGGGGTTTTAATTACCAAGCCGACTAAAGGTTAGGAGAAACTTAGCACTAAAACTTCCTAATGAACTAGACTGTAGTAGAGATCTCAGGGAAAGTGTCCTTAGAGGATCAAGATTGTGTTCTGCTGGGCCCGAAATTTGATGGACCCAAGCGAACGACTAAAGGAAAAACTCTTAATATGGTCAGGGCTGGGTGAGAGGCTACTAATGTATATTAAGTTGAGTACGACTAAATCTTAATGAAGGTGCCTGACTATCAAACTTGAACGTCTATTTAAGTCTTCCTACCATCTAAGACAAGGAAAACCTTCACATTAGACTCAAATTTTATGACTCGAATGTTTCGAATGTTTCAATGGATGTTTTATTATTATCGTTGTTTCGATATTTCGCAGGTGCAACGACCTGCATGGACCACCACAAAAACCTGTCACGCCCCGCTTTCCAAGTACGGAAGGCGAGACGCGAAGAGGTCTGCTCAGACTGAAGCTGTGAAGCTATAGTCTGATAAGCGTCTGTATGTTCATCCATTCGCAGATTCTTGCATTGCAATGAAACAACAACAACAATAATAATGAACGCAGGCAATAAAATAACCAACATTCAAGAACAACATCCATTCTTTATTCAAAAACATTCAGAGATATAGTCATAAAAGAAAGGTACAAGAGAGTCTAAAAGAAAGGCCCCAAGTATGGCCGAAACTAAAACATAAATAAGGTGCTACGCACCGAACAACCTAACAACAGCAACTAATAAAACAAACAGATGAGACTAGAATAGGTCTCTGGTGCCCTCGAACTGGACATCAGAAAAAGCCTCAAGCTCGACGTCAGCAAACTGGTCGTTCTCAACAACAACCTCAGACTCAAAACCTGACATGTGACACCCAAAGAGAAAAGGACATATGTCAGCAAAAATCTCCAAAAGGAAAAAGGAGACTTTTGTGCAAGAAAACATAAGAGTACAAGAATGCAACTAGCAGTTTAAAATGATGATGACATGGCATGATATGTTAATGGATGCAGCAGTTTAAACATGAACATGATATTTTGCAATGCATGGCACGTCGTAGCAAGAGCTACTAAACAATATTCATGATTTCACGATTTCACGAAAAACATGCATTCACGATGTGTACAGGGTTTACGCCTTTCAGTTGAAGTTGCTGTATGGGCACACTTTTACGCTGAGTGACCGCTTAACCCTACCCCTCCACGTATGTATGGACTGGCGCCCATCTTCTGGATAACGAGCCAGGAAGTGTTTATGACATATGGTTGACCTAACCCCATTCATGATGTAGGAGTCAGAATCCTACTCGCCGCAGCTTACTTATTTGGCATAGCGGTGCACCTAGTCTCATTCATGATATAGGAGTCAGAATCCTACTCGCCGCAACTTACATTTCATTTGTAGCGTGTGCTACACATTCACGACAAGACATTCAAATGCATGAAATGACATACGATATGCAACATTAATAGTATAAAAGCTGTTATTGAATGCGTACAGTTTATCAAAATTAAACATGACATGTGATATGCATGAACATGACAAGGGTGTTGGATCTAGCTTCGTTGTCAAGCTAAATCTAGCATGGGTGTTGGATCTAGCTTCATTGTCAAGCTAGATCAAGCATGGTGTCTAGGCGACTATCATTTCACCGCCTAGTTTCTTTTACACAAATATTCAGAATAGTCTAAAACATTGCTTAAAAATTTACTGTGCAAGCTTCATTTGCCTGAAATAACGTCCGCAATCTCAGTTCAATGGTGGTCCAGATCTTCCTATGTGCTCAATCACCAATCACCAATCACCAACCTACAGTCCCGTATTATTTATCTTCAATTAGTGATTTAATCAAAACAATGAAATATTACGATTTTTATCTTGTTTAAACATGCGGGTGTTTTGGTTTCCTACGGATCGGGGATTACCTGAACACAACGCGAAAGCTACATCGACGTCGGGTAGCGACGTCAGGGGTTGAATTCTGACAGCGAGCAAGGTACGGTGAAGACGGTGAAAAGTAGATGTGCACGGCGGTGAAGACAGCTGTGGGAGTAAGGATCTCGGCCTGCTGTAGGCCACAAGGTGATCGGGGAGTTCGGCCTAAGAGTTGCCAGCCTAGGGGAGGCACCATGCGGATCTGTGCGGCAATGGGGAGGCCGGCAGGTAGGAGGGTTTGGCAGGGGTGCAGGCTGCGGCAAGGGAAGTCGGCCTAGGGTGGCTGGACTGCCGTTGCGCAGAGTCGAAGGGGGTGCGGCTACAAATAAGATGGCCAACAGTATTGGTGGTGTGCTGGGTGGTTTAGAGCAAGGGAAGATGGGAGAGATCGGCAGTATTTTTTTGTGGGCAAGGGGGTGCTGCGCGTGGGGTTCAGCTGGGTGGCCGATGGCTATGGTGTCGGCGTTCAAGGGGTGGTATGGGGCTGGCCGTGGGGTGTTTTAGGGTGAAGGGATGATAGTTTTGGGAGAGGAGATGGGGGTTTGTGTGACAGTTGAGGGGGGTGTTCGGCTGTTTTTATGGAGGAGGATGAGTTCGTGTGGAGGGGCTTGGCCGGAGGAGCGTGGCCGGCCGAAGCAAGGTGGCTGCGGGCTAAGGGGGTGCATGAGCTTGGGTAGATGGCAGCCAGGTCTGGGTTTTTGGAAGAAAACCCTAAGCTTGCGTAAGTTAATAGGAAAGTTTGCTATATGTGGTGTAGAAAGGGGTGCACTAAGGGGTGATTGAAGAGAGTGTGTGTGAGAGGGGGAGGGTAGATCTAGTGTGACATATAGCTAGGGAAATATATGATGATACATAGGATTACTAGGGGATTAGATCAGATTTGATTTAATTAGGGATTCGAATTCGAATTAACTAGGCTAATTATAGGTAGAAAGTGATTAGGGTGATAGGTCGGTATAACGGTGTCCGATAAATACAAGAAAAATATCGGGACGACTGTGTCGACGAGAGGATCAAGACTATGATGATCGGTTATGTGCTAGGTTAACAAAAAATGGTACTAAAAATAAAAAGATCAAACGTCGAAGTCTAGTTACGACACCCCTTCAATCAAAGCTGATTTGTGGGAGAACGACACCTGAAATGACGTTCATAAAAAATTCCACAAATAACTACTCTTTCCAAGGGTCACAACAATATATAACATCGCGCATTTAGGATATAAGAGGAGGTCACAATAAATACATGTACGAAAAGAAAGTACGCGCGCGAAAAACACACGATCGAAAAGCGACCGTTACAGCTACCCACACTCCAACTCCAAGCTAACTGCTGAAGACTCCACCTGCTACAACCTGAAAAGGGGGAGGAGCATGTCAATGCGTGCCCCAGTAGGAATTCTCAACACTAATGGCATATCATGTTTTATACAAGCAAGTTATTTACGATAAGTTTATAACCACATGTCATGGCATAAAAGTAACTACGTGACATAAAGACAATTAAAACATAAACTAAGGGGACGTACCTGTCATTAAGTGGCGAGCTGCTGCAAAAAAGAGTTAGTGCGACAACTAATACGAGAAGTAAATGAAATAAGGGTAAACCACAACATGGCATAAGGCTAGTTAAATGTAAGCATAACTACGAAGTACTAAGTGACAAGGTGCAGAGGCTACAGTGAATATAGTGCCACAAGAAGAACAAATAACATCTGAACCTTATTTATCAACTTAATTCGTTGGAAATCTGGGCCAACTGTAAAATATAAGAACCTGGACCTCACCCCATGGATTTGGGGTGGAAAACTGCGCTCAACGCTGTGGACACGGGCACTGTATGTTGGGTCTCTCACCCCGCCCCGCCTGGGGACCTACCCCTCGGGCTCCACCCCAGGACTGGGATGAGTATGGCACACGGTGTAGTGGACACGTACACTGAACACCGGGCCTCTCCGCCTCCTCCCTGAATGGTAGCGAGAATGAGGATCTCCACCTGTACCTCTCCACCTCCAAACCATATCATCACAAGTGCCAAGTAACCATCACTCCTTGTAAAGGCGAGTGAGAATAGTCACCACATATCACATCCTCTCCTCACCGCTTTCATTGTCCATGCCTTATATTCACAATTTACTTAAATTTCCCCCAAACCCCAGTTTTAGCAGCTCACCCCCTTTTGACGGGGATTGAGACATTCCAAAACATAAACTAAACTTATAAGTTCTATTATAGGAGCCATGATGGCATGGTACATGTTCAATAACATCCTTTCTTCAACATGGGTCATGCACTTAAGTGTCATGCCCTCAGACATAGCCTAATACCCTATCAACATGGGTCATGCACTCTTGTGACATGCCCGACATCATATCACATCACACAATCATGTTTAATAGTGTAACCATGCCTTCCAAGTCTCCAACTTCACCGATTCACAACTTGGCCCAAGGCCTACACATGTACATGTACATTTCTCAGGTTACTAGAGTTTGCCTTCATTTGGGCATTTTCACGAACACTTGGTGAGCATCATGCACATGACTACTATTTCATTGGCAATTCATAACCAAGAACTCATTATCATATAGCAACATTAAGCGTTAATATTTGAACGTGAGATTAACACCAAAACATAATTTATAACATCACTAACAATTCTGCTTGCTGGAAATTTACCGACAGCCATAAACAGTAGCAGATACTAGCTCTTTCTAATATGAATTTGACAAAACTTTCTAAATGAAAGTTGTAGATATAGTAGTACTCGATTCACCTATACAATTTCATACATAAATATGGACTAGATGATTTATGGTGAATTGTTTGGTGAAACCTGTCAAGACTGGTTTCAGATAGATTCCAAGATCTGTAAAAACTGCTAATCTAAGACATGTTACAGTTAGAATTTCGAAAACATGACCTCGAGGAAAGTTGTAGAGCAGGTTGTTATCTTTACAATGAGACCAAGAACATTAATTTCTATAGGTGTGCAGGGACTGAGCTCAATTTTGCCGAGCTGTGTCCAGACTGAATGAAATACAGACATGTTGTAAAGATGAAATGTTTACTCCTAATTACTGAATTGAACATATGTCAAATTTTACATGATTTTGGGGTATGATTTCGAGATCTACAATAATATAATTTTTGTAGAATTTATTCATGCCTAAAATAAGAGATATACTCAGATGAACAAGCAACAAAAACTGGATTCAATTTCAGCCAACATCATAGCAAGAGAATGGTTTATTTAAGATAAGATTAACATAATTTTCCATTAGGGGAAGGTTTCCTACCTACAGATGCAAGCTTTCCCAGCCACCAAGTATCCTTTCTATGAGTCCCTCCTCCTCCTATCTCCAAGCATCAAAAGATGGCAACTTGCTTCAAAACAAACTCATCCTTTCAAGAACTATTCTTCTCCTTCTTCTTTTCTTTTTCTCCTCTTCTTTTTTTTGATGATTGAATTCAGCCAACATGAGGGGGAGCACAAAAATGAGGGTGGAGCGGGAGAGGGAGGAGATGGGATACCGATGAGAAAAGAAAAAGAAAAGAAAAAAAGAGATAAGCTTTTCTCTTTTCTAGAATATCCTTGGCTTATTCAAGAAGCCATCCATTTATTGAATTACCATTATGCCCTCCCCCAAATGTCCATCTACTACTAAATATTTACAATTATGCCAATTGCTTTATGCACACACATCCTTAATATACACACACCTCCTTCATTTATTCAAAATAACCATTTTGCCCCTCACCTTTCTAAATATGACGAGGATGCCAATATCCCCTAACCCTTTTTCACACTTTCCCTCTACACACGCCACACAAACTCTTACATACCCCCACTTTCACACGTGCACCACACATGCATAATGCACACACGTCGCCAAAACGTATGCCTTACCACCCTTATATCGTATAATGCACATATTGCTCAAAACGGGGTATGACATCCTACCCACCTTAAATCAAAGTCCGTCCTCGGACTTTTAAGGGTGAATGGTTAAGTCGAGGGCTGGATATGTTTAGACAATAAGTGACACTCTACCCCAGGCATACATACACCACACCATAAAATAAGACAAGGTCCAAATGTATCACTTCCATACATCTCCTATCATGCACAACTACACAAAGAAGCTTACCCAACTAGATGGCCAACATACACAATTATACTCCCACATCCATATGACCATTACATGAGTACATACAACTACTATATCTAGGACTACTATATACACCTACAAATATGATATTTCTATTCAACTGGCACAAATACAATACATACTTTGACTAGCATACTTGGATACATTCACATTATAAACGTATAGCCACCTATATCCAAATAGTCGTAGATCAACACATATCCATATATCACAACTAGGGATACTAGTACGTATCTAGGCACCACATAGAAAACTAGATACCCGCAAGCATACATGTACTAACACAACATATAATCGAATACACACACTATACATATATAATTCAACATACACACAATTTTCACAAGAATATACAAACCCTAACTATAATATACACTTGGTTACCTATAGGGCATGTCACCCACAAATCAATAGGGCTCCTTATACATACAGTATATGGTAACTACACATCCATATATATATACACACATAAATACCACGCCCAACCATATAAGACATTCATGCGTACAAGAGCTTACCTTCAATCTATACAACCTCATAGACATCTCAACATTCATACGTATTCAATCCCTACATATACATACCAGCAATATATCCGCTCATGTTAAGTACTACACACACATACATATACTTACAACCACAACATACACATACACATACGTACATAAATCTTCTATTAAACTATCCATACAATAGCTATATACACATACTACTACCTCATCCACTAAAGTACACATGAAGTACTCGACACACACATATAATATCACCATATTTAACCATAGCTATGTACGAACTGCACATAGTGTACCACAGACGATACAATTACCACGCAAGTTCATAGACAAACATATACAAGTCCATTATTTTAGAGAATATACTCATATAAATAATGCATGTACACACATTTTAACATATGCATACTAATACACATAAGGTACATATTTCATAACAATACAATATAGGATACAAACACACTTTCAAGTATACAACTATACATGCACCTATGAGGTACGCCTCACATATGAATATACATGAACATTTATGGTCATATACCACATTAAACATACATACTGATATGCATATGACATCACATTATATCCATATCACGATGCATAAGGCACTCATACTTATGACATGTTATGGTATGTTTTCATACATATCACGAGACAATTCAAGTATAAACGACTTATATTCTACCAACATATATTTACACATGCGTCTATATCCATTCACATACACACAACTATATACATCAATATACACATCGCAATTTGACAAACTGGGTCACCATCACGGTATCACACTTACTCGTCTCAAAATGTGTGAGCGTTACTCCCAAGTGCATCGAATAAGTAATAATCCTGGTGAGTCCAGGTATCGTATCCATAAGACAACTGACCTGCAAAAACCACGACCTTCAGTTTGTAAAGAGTATTAAAACGATAATAACCAACCGCCTATCAAATATAAAGATATGGTATCAAAAGTTTAAAATAATAAAGGAAAATCCTACGATAACTACGGTGAAGGCAATATTGTGGTATCAATATAAATAGTATGTGTTGGTTGTGATTTCGTTAGGATCTATGCAATCAATGATTATCAATACCTTTTCTATAACTCAACGTTTCGTCCGGTTAGGGCACGAGAAAGTCGGAAAATATAACGATAAACGAACATCGAAAAGTGCCTTAAGTATCGCATACAATACTAGTTTCATGAGGAAAATAAGCTTATGTGCCCGCAAGGGTCACGTCGATGTCCGCAAGGATCACACCACGAATAAGTCCGCAAAGATCGTATTCGATCCAAGTCCACCAACAACGAATATAATTGAATAATACATGTAGAAACTAGCAAAATACGCGATATAACATGCAAATTAGGGCGAAAAGATATTAAAATCGGAGATTTCAGAGACATCACAACCAGCATATGAGGGTATTAGCCATGCATGGAGGGTAGAGAATCAATATTCATAGACAAATACATCATCAATACTCAAAATACGAGTTAAATATGCAAAATACAAGGGTACAGTTTAGACTTTTATCACCAAATCTCTACAATTGAACCCCAAACTCCTTTAGATGATAGAACTAGCCTCTGTCCCCAGGGCCTCCAAATTTCATGGCGAAATACGGCTCCTAGAGCCCCCAATACGCCAGAATACGCCCAAAAACCCTAGGAATACCTTAAATACAAGCATTGCGGGTTTTAGTTTGTTAACAGGTTCACAAACCGCTCCATTTATAGCCCAAACCCGCTCCGCTCGCCGCAACAACTGCTGGCCGTTCATCTAATGCGGGATCTAATTTGGTGATGCCACGTGTCATGTGGGTCGGATCCTTTCATGCGCCCGCCCGCTTTGTATCCAAGTTCGGCTCAGATTGAATCTCGGCCATCGAATGCGAAAATGGACGACTCGGATGTCGCCACATCGCCAAGATTTTCGCTACAGCTCTCGCAAGTCTGGATCCAACTAAGTCTTCAATATGGGCCGTGGGATGAGCATCCAACGCTCGTAAGAGTGCCACATCGCCACAGCTTTCGATCTTCGCTCTCTCCTCAGCTCGAATCCGATCCGTCCATTCAATAGGAGGGATTGAACGGTGTGCTGCCGCGTGTCCCTTAGAATCATGCCCGCCTCGCGATTTTGAATTCAAAGTAGCTTCGCTATCGACCGTTGGATCTAAATCGAACGCTCAGGAAGTTACCGCATCGCCCGTTGCTCTGGAACGTCGGATCAGGCGGAAATAGGCAGATGACTGCCACGTTTCGAGGTGATGGGCTGATCCGCTTCGCTTTAGCGGGTTCTCGTGATCCGTCCGAAGCGAAATCGACGGTCCAAATGCTTCCTCGTCGCGCGTCAGCGGGAAACGTCGGATCGAGCGGGAAGTTACAGATGGCCGCCACGTGGCAGCATCTGATTGGGCAGCGATCGTATTTCTCGTATTTTGAGGGTATTTCTTCATTAAATTGGTATTTTGCATTCAAAAATTCGTAGTAATTAGCACAGATCTTAGAAAAATACAAATAAATAGTCGTTGGAATCATGAGATCGGGATCTAGCCATGAAAAATATAAAAAGGTAGAATACTCAATAAAATTCATATTTTGTGTACAAATCAATGGTTTGCTCTAATAAATGATGATATACAAAATACGAACGTATTAGAGAACAATTAAGCATCATATACGCACAAAATAGGGCTAAATGGGGTGTTTAATATGCAATATTCAACCCGAATCACACCCACAACTAGCGATTTGCTAGTCCCTAGCAAAAAGAGCGATGAAGACGGATGATTAGTAAAACAATAAATTCTATCAATTGCTTATGGCATGGCTCAATAATATGCTTTCCAACATGATTTTGACAATCAATATACACAATCCATGAACAAGATCTATCACATGATATTTTCTCTAACTTAATTTTAATAAATAACACGCACGCATCGTTTTGCGTAAGCGAAAGTATAACACGTCGTTATGTTCTAGTTTTCTCATTTCCAAGGAATTGGCATCTCAAAACGATCGTTCAAATCATGGGTATTGAAGTTGCTTGGTTTATTCATCATTTCTTTTTTCCTTTTTCTTTTTATTTTGACGACTTAGAATGATCCATGTAGCGAGCTTTCAGTTAATGATTCCTAGGCCAGACGACCTTCGGACATTAGGCTTAGAAGAGCCCCTCGAACTTAATACTCGAATCATCTAAGTTTTATTTTCTTCTTCTCTTTTTTTTGAATGCACTCCACATTCATCCATCTTTCGACGCGAATCTCCAATGCTTCCTGAGGCACGAAGACCCGGCTAATCAATGAACTCAAGGGAATGAGGCATTTTTTCTTTTTCACTTTTTTCTTTTTCTTTTTTCGTAAGCAGCTCAACACCCATTCTTCGACCATAAACATTAATAACAACGGCCAAATTCCTCTTCAACTTGAAGACTATTCTAATAAATCGTGTATACTTAAGCTTTTGCATCACAGTAGCATGAATGAAATAAATTCAAACTATTTCAAGATATTAATTATGGCAATTGACTGTTTTTAGGAATAACATATTAACGAGTAATTTCATGAAGGAAAAATAATTAACTCAAGCCATAAACAATTTTTAGAACTCAATTAATTTATAATCATCCGCATTTGTGGTATGTGAAGGAGTTTAAAATGATGAGAATGGTGGTTTATTCTTTTCTTTCACCTTGTTTTATAAAAAAATCCTTAGGTCTCATACACTCCCCCCAACTAAAGATGGACATTGTCCTCAATGTCGAAAGGGGTACGAGTTTATTCAAAAGAAAGCATCCTAGAAAGCATATAAAAATCTACGCTAATGGAAAGAATACACCGTGGTCAAATGGCGGATCACGAATCTTTAATGGTGAAGGAAGTTGTTCTATTTGCTCCTTACGCTCCTCGACGAGATCCCAGCAACGTAATTCCCATCATCTCTATAAGCTGTTCACCTGTATCCTGCAAGAGATGAGTTACGTCAATCCATTTTAGTCTTAAATTCCTTTCAATAAAAATATTCCAAATGTAGTCATCAAAATAGGTAAAATAAATTAAAGCATGTTGATGACTACTCCCTGAAAGATATGCACTGCTCTCGATATGATGCTCAGTCATTGGGGATAAGGATGAATGATTTTGGGAAAAAACTGGGGGAAAGAGTGGTTCGGGCCCCATATCGATAATCTCTAAACACATGTCCCTCGCTATTTCCTCCTCATGTTCATCCAAAATTGCTAGCTCCTCCTCTCCGTTGCACCCACTTCCTGCCATGTTAATGTTCTGATTTGTGCTTTCATCGTGACATAGCTCGCTCGATATACCTGCAATAGAAGATGAACTCATATTAGATTCTTGAAATTGAATTTCAAAAGAATTGTTTTCTTCTAAGCAAGTGTCAATTAGAGAAAGATTTTCAATGCTTTGCTGAATTTGCCGACTCCGAGCAAGGAAATTTTATTGGAATTGATGGGATGTAGCCTCCTGTGTCTGAATGAGCAAATAAACTTCCTCATTCAAGGGTTGCAATGATACGTCTACGCTTTGCTCTCCTTGCTCACTGCATGAAGGCTCCGTTGAATCATGCTCTGAAGTCTCATTAATGGTCTGATCATTCTCGTGTACGGACTCCATGTATTTCCACGCCTCTGTCGGCGTCATGACTCCCAGAAATTCCTGCAGATGTGGTCGTAGTCCAAATAAGAAGGACTCCATAAGCTCTTTCTTTGTGTACCCATGCTGCAGATAGCTCGATACTATGTCTGTGAACATCCTCCAGGCATGAAAGAAAGTTTCACAATCAATCTGATTAAAACTAACGATCTTAAGCTTCTCCATCATATGCTTGTGTGCAACATCATACTCTGCATCATACCATTTATTTGTTCGATAAAAATTCATGTACTCCATTTTTTTTGAAATTTTTTTAATAAGTGAAAACAAAACAAAAAAAACTAATAAAAATCCTAAACTATAAGATGGAAGGATCTCACCGAATGTTCCTCTATACGAACTTAAATCGTAGATCGTAAGTACAATTATCCCCGGCAACAGCGCCAAAAACTTGACTCGTCTCAAAATGTGTGAGTGCTACTCCCAAGTGCAGGAGATCGAACAAGTAATAATCCTGGTGAGTCCAGGTATCGTATCCACGGGACAACTAACTTGAAAAAACCACGACCTTCAGTTTGTAAAGAGTTTTAAAACGATAATAACCAACCACCTATCAAGTATAAAGATATGGTATCAAAAGTTTAAAATAATAAAGGAAAATCCTACGATAACTATGGTGAAGGCAATATTGGGGTATCTATATGAAGAGTATGTGTTGGTTGTGATTTTGTTAGGATCTATGCAATCAATGATTATCAATACCTTTTCTATAACTCAACGTTTCATCCGGTTAGGAAACGAGAACGTCGGAAAATATAACGATAAACGAACATCGAAAAGTGCCTTAAGTATCGCATACAATACTAGTTTCATGAGGAAAATAAACTTATGTGCCCGCAAGGGTCACGGCGATGTCTGCAAGGATCATGCCACGAATAAGTCCGCAAAGATCGTATTCGATCCAAGCACACCAACAACGAATATACTTGAATAATACATGTAGAAACTAGAAAAATACGCGATATAACGTGCAAATTAGGGCGAAAAGATATTAAAATTCGAGATTTCAGAGATCTAACGACATCACAACCAGCATATGAGGATATTAGCCACACATGGAGGGTAGAGAATCAATATTCATAGACAAATACATCATCAATACTCAAAATACGAGCTAAATACGCAAAATACAAGGGTAAAGTTTGGACTTTTATCACCAAATCTCTACAATTGAACCCCAAACTCCTTCAGATGATAGAACTAGCCTCTGTCCCCAGGGACTCCAAATTTCATGGCGAAATACGGCTCCTAGAGCCCCCAATACGCCAGAATACGCCCAAAACCCTAGGATACCTTAAATACAAGCATTGCAGGTTTTAGTTTGTTAACGGGTTCACAAACCGCTCTATTTATAGCCCAAACCCGCTCCGCTCGCTGTAACAACTGCTGGCCGTTCTTCTAATGCGGGATCTAATTTGGTGATGCCACGTGCAATGCGGGTCGGATCCTCTCACGCGCGCGCCCGCTTTGTATTCGAGTTCAGCTCGGATTGAATCTCTGCCGTCGGATGCAAAAATGGACGACTCGGATGTCGCCACGTCGCTAAGATTTCCGCTGCAGCTCTCGTAAGCCTGGATCCAACTAAGTCTTCAATATGGGCCGTGGGATGAGCATCCAACGCTTGTAAGAGTGCCACGTCGCCACAGCTTTCGATCTTCGCTCGCTCCTCAGCTCGAATTCGATCTGTCCATTCAATAGGCGGGATTGAACGGTGTGTGCCGCGTGTCCCTTGGAATTGCGCCCGCCTCACGATTTCGAATTCAAAGTAGCTTCGCTATCGACCGTTGGATCTAAATCAAACGCTCAGGAAGTTACCGCATCGCCCGTTGCTCTGGAGCGTCGCATCAGGCGGGAATAGGCGGATGACTGCCACGTGTCGAGGTGATGGGCTGATCTACTTCACTTCAGTGGGTTCTCGTGATCTGTCCGATGTGAAATCGACGGTCCAAATGCTTCCTCGTCGGGCGTCAGCGGGAAACGTCGATCGCGCGGGAAGTTACGGATGGCCGCCACGTGGCATCATCTGATTGGGCAACAACCGTATTTCTCGTATTTTGAGGGTATTTCTTCATTAAATTGGTATTCTGCATTCAAAAATTCACAGTAATTAGCACAGATCTCAGAAAAATACAAATAAATATTCGTTGGAATCGTAAGATCGAGATCTAGCCATGAAAAATATAAAAAGGCAGAAATACTCAATAAAATTCATATTTTGTGCACAAATCAGTGGTTTGCTCTAATAAATGATGATATGCAAAATACGAACGTATTAGAAACCAATTAAGCATCATATAAGCACAAAATAGGGCTAAATGGGGTGTTTAATATGCAATATTCAACTCGAATCACACACCGTATGTAGACCGGATCACTATACATTCAATACTTAGTCATATAAGTTCACTCACAATTTTAGGCACATAACTATCTATATACACACAATATTTAGTCACATCCATACATACACCTACGTGCATGTACTAACACATGCATGATCAAGTCACATATGGCCCACAATCATAACTATAGATAAATTTACATAACCTCACATCCATAGCGATGTACCTACTGCCTCACACAGATAGGCACATATACCACACACAATACACACAAGAGTGCACAAACATAATATGTTCCCCTCATATCCTATATATAACTACTTTTACATACCTACGCACATACTGCCACAATAGTCAAATACACACACACACACACACACATCCATCTACACACCACACGCACGTATACATATAAATATACAAACAAGCACACACATCCCAATACCCACATATCAAACATTTATAGTCATGTGCTTTCGTCAACATGTGTACCGCTTATATTTCATATCTATCACATTTATATCCACATTGCATATGTATGTACATACACACATGCTCTGGTATAGACCTACATATACACGAATACAAACAGGAATACACTTATCCAAGATACACCTAGATAGACAACCATATAGGATAGATCAGCAGACACACCCACACACACACACACACACACACACACACACACACACACATCCAATAGACACACAACTACATATGCTTCTACTGCACACTACACATACATTTTCACATCCCTACACTCCACTATGACACATATAATAGAAACCCATACAACCATAATATATATTCACATATACGCACCAACCAATACCCCACATAGATACTCCATACCCGATTATATGCACATACTCATTATGTACACACAGAGGTATACATATCAATACCATATATAGATCTCTAAGCCTACACATAGCCAAATACACATACACACATACACACAAGACTATTATACTAAAGGTAGATATGCACACAGACATGCATATATACCAACTAGGATCCATGCAACCATGCACATACATTCCCAGGTATGGGCACACACACTCATACACACATACTATACTTATTCTACTATTAACACCCATATAGTCAAGCTACACAAACTGTACTAGCATGTAGTCGATAGCTACCCATACCATTATATATATAACATCCAATATACCCATACCTTTACTAGCATATTAATACATATACAAATAGGTGCATTCCAATATTCACACACATCCAATAGATAGCCACACATCCGTGGTGATACACATTGATGTTCCATATACGTACACATCCATATACTGATATATGTATATCAGAATAGGGGTCATTCACAAGCATATATATAACTACTCATAAGACATATACCAATATATGTTCAATAATAATAACACATATACACAGTTATACCATGCTTGCTACATCACACCTATATAAATACAAATATCTCATATACCATACACAATCCTCCATCATGCCACTATATATAGAAGGATACATGCACTACATATACATCCAATGGTCCTATAGACCCCATTCTACGTGGCACACATACACACACATACACATATACCATAACTCCACTTAACCAGGCAAACCCACAGTCATCCCACATATACATGCACTCCTTCATCTCAAATCCTTATATCCATCACATCCTATATATGTTACACGTCATACATACATCCATATCCCATACCAGGCACGGTATAAGGCTAAGAGTCTAACCCTAAGGCGGACAGGTCTAAAGCACCACTACCCACCTTAGGATACATCTACCCCCAAACACTCTGGAGCATTACGCGTACTATCCGTACACACATCGCAGTGCGGTGACCTGCATGTGCCACCAAAAATGTAACGCCCCGCTCCCCAGGATATCCAGAAAGTACGAATCCGTCCCAGGTGATCCCAGAGTAGCGAGTGTTACTAAAGGAGAAAAGAAAGAAATACAAGAGAACCAGCAGGCCACTGCACACGTGCTGGGATAGTACAAATAATGCTCCAATCATGACAACACAGAACACAAAAAAAACTGAAACACAAGTACAAAGAAGAGCATATAGAATCATTCATATTACCCAAAAGTGATGATATACAACAATTTACAAACATTCCCCAACTAAACAACCCCAAGGCAACACTCCCAATAGTAACATAGTACAACACTTACACCCGCAATACAACTCACTCTTTACAGCTACCCACACTCCAACTCCAAGCTAACTGCTGAAGACTCCACCTACTACAACCTGAAAAGGGGGAGGAGCACGTCAATGCGTGCCCTAGTAGGAATTCCCAAAACTAATGACATATCATGTTTTATACAAGCTAGTTATTTACGAAAAGTTTATAACCACATGTCATGGCATAAAAGTAAAGCACGTAACTACGCGACATAAAGACAATTAAAACGTAAGCTAAGGGGACGTACATGCCGTTAAGTGGCGAGCTACTGCAAAAGAGAGTTAGTGCGACAACTAATAAGAGAAGTAAATGAAATAAGGGTAAACCACAACATGGCATAAGGCTAGTTGAATGTAAGCATAACTACGAAGTACTAAGTGACAAGGTGCAGACGCTACAGTCAATATAGTGCCACAAGCAGAGCAAATAACTTCTGAACCTTAATTATCAACTTAATTCGTTGGAAATCTGGGCAAACTGTAAGATATAAGAACCTGGACCTCACCCCATAGATTTGGGGTGGAAAACTGCACTCGACGCAGTAGACACGGGCACTGTATGTCGGACCTCTCACCCCGCCCCGCCAGGGGACCTGCCCCTCGAGCTCCACCCCAGGACTGGGATGAGTATGGCACACGGTGTAGTGAATACATGCACTGAACACTGAGCCTCTCCGCTTCCTCCCTGGACGGTAGCGAGAATGAGGATCTCCACCTGTACCTCTCCACCTCCAAACCAGATCATCACAAATGCCAAGTAACCATCACTCCTTGTATAGGCGAGTGAGAATAGTCACCACATATCACATCCTCTCCTCCCTGCCTTCATAGTTCAGGCCTTATATCCACAATTTACTCAAATTTCCCCCAAATCCCAGTTTTAGCAGCTCACCCCCTTTTGACGGGGATTGAGACATTCCAAAATATAAATTAAACATTATAAGTTCTATTATAGGAGCCATGATGGCATGGTACATGTTCAGTAACCTCCTTTCTTCAACATGGGTCATGCACCTAAGTGTCATGCCCTCAGACATAGCCTCACCACATAGCAACCTGGTCATGCACTCTTGTGACATGCCCGACATCATATCACATCACACAATCATGTTTAATAGTGTAACCATGCCATCCAAGTCTCCAACTTCACTGATTCACAACTTGGCCCAAGGCCTACACATATACATGTACATTTTTCAGGTTACTAGAGTTTGCCTTCACTTGGGCATTTTCACGAACACTTGGTGAGCATCATACACATGACCACTATTTCATTGGAAATTCATAACCAGGAACTCATTATCATATAGCAACATTAAGCGTTAATATTTGAACGTGAGATTAACACCAAACCATAATTTATAACATCACTAACAATTCTGCTTGCTGGAAATTTACCGACAGCCATAAACAGTAGCAGATACTAGCTCTTTCTAATATGAATTTGACAAAACTTTGTAAACAAAAGTTATAGATATAGTAGTACTGGATTCACATATAAAATTTCATGCATTAATATGGACTAGATGATTTATGGTCAATTGTTTGGTGAAACCTGTCAAGACTGAGTTTCAGATAGATTCTAAGATCTGTAAAAACTGCTAATTTAAGACATGTTACAGTTAAAATTTCAAAAATATGACCTACGGGAAAGTTGTAGAGCAGGTTGTTAATCTTTACAATGAGACCAAGAACATTAATTTCTATAGAGTGTGCAGGGACTGAGCTCAATTTTGCTGAGCTGTGTCCAGACTGAATGAAATACAGACATGTTGTAAAGATGAAATGTTTACTCCTAATTACTGAATTGAACATATGTCAAATTTTACCTGATTTTGGGTACGATTTCGAGACTTTTAATAATATAATTTTTGCAGAATTTACTCATGCCTAAATTAAGAGATATACTTAGATGAACAAGCAACAGAAACTGGATTCAATTTCAGCCAACATCATAGCAAGATAATAGTTTATTTAAGACAAGATTAACATAATTTGCCATTAGGGGAGGGTTTCCTACCTAAAGATGCATGCTTTCCCAGCCACCAAGTATCCTTTTTATGAGTCCCTCCTCCTCCTAGCTCCAAGCATCAAAAGATGGCAACTTGCTTCAAAACAAACTCCTCCTTTCTAGCCCTCTTCTTCTCATTCTTTTCTTTCTCTTCTTATTTTTTTGATGATTGAATTCAACCAACATGAGGGGGAGCACGAAATTGAGGGTGGAGGGGAAGATGGAGGAGATGGGATAAGGATGAGAAAAGAAAAAGAAAAGAAAAAGAAAGAGATATGCTTTTCTCTTTTCTAGAATATTCCTGGCTTATTCAAGAAGCCATCCATTTATTGAATTACCATTATGCCCTCCCCCAAATGTCCATCTACTACTAAATATTTACAATTATGTCAATTGCTTTATGCACACACATCCTTAATATACACACACCTCCTTCATTTAGTCCAAATGACCATTTTGCCCCTCACATTTCTAAATATGATGAGGATGCCATTTTCCCCTAACCCCTTTTCACACTTGCCCTCTACACACGCCACACATACTCTTACATACCCCCACTTGCACACATGCACCATACATGCATAATGCACACACGTCGCCAAAACGTACGCCTTACCACCCTTGTATCGTATAGTGCACGTATCGCTCAAAACCGGGCATGACACTACAATTATTCTTATTAAAGGGGGGAGATCATGGCACCATAATTGGTGACCGTTATCCTTCCAACATCACTAAAAAGACCAAGAAGGTCTATAAATACAGGAAGGTTCCAACTTCCAAGGTACGATATCTAATACATAGACTCTACTCATTCCATCTTACATTTCTTCCAAGAAAGAGCTTGCGACGTCAGATCTGAGACAAACCTCCGTGGGTATATCTCAGATGTTCCAAGCTCACTCTCTTCCTTAAGTTCCATTCTAACTTAACCATCAGATGGGATTTGGGACGGAACCCAGATCCGACCCCCCCTGGCGCTTCCTTGTGGTGCAGATCTACGAGTCTCGATCCAACGCGAGGGTCGTTCAAGAACTTCTTAGCCTCGATTGGTCGCTACATGAGCCGCTCGAGGGTCGACTGAGTAACGCAAGTCATCCATTATCAAACAACGACCCTGGTTCTTCCAACCTAGGGTCCCACTCAACCGGCTGACGATGCTCCAACTCAGTAGGAAAGTCCACGTCAGCAACTCAATTGTTTCAGTCATTTTTGGCCTTAACAACTTGGCGCCGTCAGTGGGAACGAAGTTAACCAGTTCGACATCCCAAAGCAATCAAAATCTATGTCGACTGAACCCAGCAACATCGGACCAAACCCATGTCCAAGTGAGAAACAATAGGCGAATAGCATCCTGGTGGAGGATGCCTCAGATTCTACATCCCCATCAAAGCGACCTGAGAAGGTCACCAAAGAACCTAAGGTGTCCCAGAAGCAATTCGACCAATTTGCAGAGTGGGTCGACAAGAGTCTCGACGTTTTGGCGACCCTGATACGCCAAAGCATGGGCGACCGACACTCACAAATGAGCTACTACCGCCTCCAAATCCTACTCTGACACCAACTAAAGGCACACCACTGCTCAGGGATCCAAGTGATTCGAGAGTGGATCGATAAGAGATCACCCCATACAATACAACCTCCACATCTCACCAATACGGTGAAGGGGAAATGACAATCGTTCCTTCGGTTTCCAGGGAAGACCAAGTCCCTCCAACTAGAAGGAAGCGGCCCGCAACATCCTGGATCAGGTAAAATACACCCCCAAGTTACAACCCTCTCAATCTTACAGGTGGATATGGGAGGAGAGAGGAAATCCCAAACCGATCCTCAGGAGCTACATACGTACAAAGCAGGGATGTGCGATCCCTACTCATCCAGTCTGCACTTCGGTAGACTCCATTGAAGGAGAACATCACCTCTGCTCCTTCTCTTCCGAAGTTCAAACTCCATACCTTGCCAGCATATGATGGCAGAGGCGACCCATGGTCGCACATCCGCTAGTATCTAAACGTGATGCTGCTTCATGGGGCCGATGAGCCGTACCTCTGCTGAGCTTCCCATGCTACCCTATTCAAGAGGGCGGAAGGCTGGTACGATGGATTACCCGATGGCTGTATTGGTTCATTCGACGAATTGGCCGATTTGTTCTGTAAGCAATTTATCGCAGGCCGACGTCCCAAGAGAAAGTCCTCCCACCCCTTTATGTTCAAGCAGAAGGATAAGGAATCAATCTGAGCCTTCGTCCAGCGATTCAACGACGAAAGGCTCGAAGTGGAGGACACGTCGGATGTAACTATCATCGTGGATTTCACTCAAGTGGTGCGGGACAAACAGTTGCGAAGGGCGCTCCACCAGTTCCCACCTAACAGCCTCACGCGGATAGGATAGATTTCAACAAGCTTTACCGAACCGAACGGAAAGAAGAAAAGAGACCGGAAGGACACAGAAGGGAAGAGATCGGAAAGACAGACTTAAACCAGCTTGACCGTACTAACCAGAGCGGGAGGAAGGAGAGAGCTACGCCCTGCTTTAGTAAAGGAATCAGGGCTTAACAGCGCCTTAATATAACATATCGGTTCACCATCTCCGAAGAATCAAATGAACCGACTGAAACTATTGGGAAAGGCACCACTGCCCGTCGTGGAGACACTAGGCGGGAAAAACCAACTCAGGAAACCCCTCGCCAGGAATCTCGACACAAGAGACCGAGAGAGAGGGGCCCTTGGAGCAAGGAGCGCCCAACTTATGCGAGGCCAAATGTGCCCAAGACGGAGGTCCTCTCTTATGCCCCACGAGAAGAACTGGTCCAAGAATCAGCCAAGAAAGGTAAATATGAGAAAAGGGACGACCTTAAGTTCTGCAAGTACCATAACGACTATGAGCATGATACCAATGACTGCTGGACGCTTAAGAAGGAGATCGATGTAATGGTCAAGCGAGGGCATCCCAAAAACCCGATCAGCGATCGGCCTAGCAAATAGGGGCCCTCGAAATAGAAGGGCAAGGTGACGAGATCACATGTCACTAAGGTGGTCGACTAGCAAGCTTTTAAGCTCAAGGTCGAATAAAAAGTGTGGGACAAAAGCAACCCCCGACGAAATACTTGTACTCTTCTTACTTTCTTTAATAACGTAATTTTTGCATCAAATAAATTATTCTTCCTTTTCGAAACAAAGCATTTATGAATTCTATGAAAACTATCCCATCAAACTCCCCACCAAAAGAATCCGAACCTTGGGGAAGTCTAGATGAACCAAATTCATATTGATGAAACCTATGTAAACCCTCTCGCGTTGTCAATCATAAGTCGAAAGGCCACCCCTTCGCCACTTAATGACTCTCTCGTGTCCTCAGCCATGAGTCGAATGGGCTACCCCTTCGCCACTGAACGACCCTAACGTGTCGTCAGCCATAACCTGAAGGGCCACCCCTTCCCCACAGAACGACCACACTCGTGTCGTCAACCGTAAGTCGAAGGGCCACCCCTTCGCCACTGAACGGCACTCTCCTGTCGTCAGCCGTATGTTGTAAGGGCCACACTTTTGCCACTGAATGACCCTAATGTGTCGTCAGCTGTAAGTTGAAGCACCACCCCTTTGCCACTATATGACTCTCTCGTGTCGTCAACCGTAAGTCGAAGGGGCCACCCTTTTGCCACTGAACGACCCTAACGTGTCGTCAGTCTTAAGTTGAAAGGCCACCCCATCGCCACTGATAGACTCTCTCGTGTCGTCAGCTGTAAGGTGAAGTGCCACCCCTTCGCCACTGAATGACGCTAATGTGTCGTCAGCCATAAACCGAATGGCCACCCCTTCGCCACTGAACGACCCTACTCGTGTCGTCAGCCGTAAGTCGAAGGGCCACCCCTTTGCCACTGAACAACCCTCTCGTGCCGTCAGTTGTAAGTCAAAGGGGCCACCCTTTTGCTACTAAACGATCCTAACGTGTCGTCAGCCGCAAGTCGAAGGGCCACCCCTTCGCCACTGAACGATCCTAACGTGTCGTCAGCCGTAAGTCGAAGGGCCATCCCTTCGCCACTGGACGATTCTCTCGTGTCGTCGGCCGTAAGTCGAAAGGGCCACCCTTCTGCCACTGAACAGCCCAAACGTGTCGTCATCCGTAAGTCAAAGGACCATCCCTTTGCCACTGAATGAATCCTCACGTCGTCAGCCGTAAGTCGAAGGGACACCCCTTTGCCACTAAATGACCCTAACGTGTCGTCAGCCGTAAGTCGAAGGGCCACCCCTTCGCCACTGAACAACCCTAACGTGTCGTAAGCCGTAAGTCGAAGGGCCACCCCTTTGCCACTGAACGACCCTAACATGTCGTCAGCCGTAAGTCAAGGGGCCACCCCTTCGCCACTGAACGACTCTCTCATGTCGTCAGCCGTAAGTCGAAGGGCCACCCATTCGCCACTGAACGACCCTAACGTGTCGTAAGTCGTAAGTCGAAGAGCCCCCCTTTTTTCACTAAATGGCCCCTCTTGTGTCATCAGCCGTAAGTCGAAGGGCCACCCCTTTGCCACTGAACAGCCTTCATGTGTCGGCTGCCGTAAGTCGAAGGTGTCACCCCTTCGCCAGTGAACAACTCTCTCGTGTTGTCAGCCGTAAGTCAAGGGGACACCCCTTTCACCACTGAATGACCCCTCTCGTGTCGTCAACCGTAAGTCAAAGGGCCACCCCTTCGCCACTGAACGGCCCTCACGTGTCGTCAGCCGTAAGTCGAAGGGTCGCCCCTTCACCACTGAACGACCCTCTCGTGTTCTCAGCCGTAAGTCGAAGGGGCCAACCGTTCGCCACTAAATGACTCTCTCGTGTCGTCAACCGTAAGTCAAAGGGCCACCCCTTCGCCACTGAACGACTCTCTCGTGTCGTCAGCCATAAGTCGAGGGGCCACCCCTTCGCCACTGAACGACCCTCCTTTGTGTCGTTAGCCGTAAGTCGAGGGAATCACTCCCTCGCCACTGAACGAAGTTGTCTATTTCTAACATGGCTCAAACAGGCTTAACCATGGCCATCTTGAGAAGGGTCTAACCTGTTGAAAGGGGCCATCAGGCATTACAGCCACACAGTATGAGCGATGACAAACAATGAGATACGAGCCAATTTTTCTTGCGCTTATATTACAAAATTGTCCTCGTTTATACCTCAACCACCCCCTATACATTTGAAAAATCTAATGGGGGTAAGCAGAGCGTCAACATTCTATAGTTTTTAAGCATTTGGTCTTCCTCAAGCACAGCAGCGTGCTCTCGATCTTTCGGAGCACCAGCGCCCAAGTCATCACCTGTCGTGATGACGACTTTGCTAGTAGGAGCAGCCTCCCTCGTACCCTGACTCAGATCATCGTCATCGATATCTGGGAACAATACCGGGATCTGATCGATCTCAGTGGAGAGGCCAAGGAATCGGTTCTTTATTTTTGATCGACATCATTCGTAGCCTTGTATGTACAGCTCGTCGAAATCGAGAAATGAATCCTTGAATTCCTGGACTGCCCTCTCTGCCATGGCCTCGGCGCTAGCCTTCTCCTCCAGCAGAGCTTTCTCTGCCCGCTCCCTCAAGGCAGATTGATCGGCTTCTCTCTTACGAGACTCGCGTAACTCATGTTCGAGCTGCTGAATGTGGTTTAGTCTCAGTTTTCATAGAAGCCCTATTCTATCCAGCTAAGCTTGAGACTTCTACACAGACCTCTTAACGACCCCCTGGGTGACTTCGTGGTTAGCCACCACATGTGCGTGTCGCAACAACACAGCAGTGGCAACGAGAGCCTACAAACAAGGTACGATAGTCAACATCCATGCTGGCATCACATACAATGGAGGCTGATGCAGTAGTTACCTGGACATTAGCATGGACGACCATCGATGCAAGCCTCTCATAATCGACACTCTCCACAACGGCCCTGTCCCGTGGTAGGGTCACCTTTTCAGCAATCCAAGAGGCGGTCCTGCACTCCAAAGGGCAGAATCATCTCTCCTCAGCGGAAACTCTATTTGAGCGAGTTCCCCCTGAGACAATCAAATGGAGCATGATGAGATCGATTCTCTAGAAAAATTGGTCTAAATTCATCAGGAATGTCTTCAAACAAAGACACTGGAGGAAACAGGCCTCCCCAAGGCCAGAAATCCTCGTGCAGAAGAAGCTATGGAGGGATCAGGGTCTCCTCCGAGTCTCACTCTAGAAGAGTTCCCCACTCCTGCTGAGGAATATGCTCCAGGCTTCAGTCGATCGAGATGGCTCCGAGTCACTAAGGCGAAGCCGCTGCCTTCTCTTACTTCCCTCAACTGCAACCACCTTAAATTCGGTGGGGGCTTCTCCCTTTTCTTCCACTGGAGACGGGCCAACTGAGTAGCCCCCTCAGCGACAATGGGTCGTTCCTCCGACGATCAAGCTGTCCTTTCACCCATAGAAGGCACCCGAGGAGATAACATGCTCTCCTCAACTTCTCAGATAGAAGCCTCGACTCCTTCCTTTAGCGCATGGTCCACCTGGTACTCCAGACCGACCATACCTACAGAAGAAAAACATGTTGAGTCAAAGAACGAAGATCGAACAGTTGATGGGCACGATTGATTTGACCTTTCGTCCATACGGTCTAGCGCAACACCAAGTCGGACCACAACCACTTTGTCTTCCTTACATTCTCCGGCAGACTCATCAATGCATCGGCGGCTTCCTTCTCCACTCAGGACAAAGGCTTATCCTCGGCAGGGCCTAAGTCAGGGACACCCCATCCGATGCAAAAGCTCGCCCCTCCTTGAAAGACCACAAACACGAACTCCTATTTCCATTTGGAATTAGAGGATAAGAGATCATCAAATAACTTCCTACCTCGACAGGCCGTTACCATGTACCATCCCGGATTCTTAAGAGGAGGAATCGAGAAGAAGTTATTGAACAATCTTAGCAACGGTTCAATACTCTTCATCACACACAGAGCAATAAAGCCCACCAATGCACCTATGGCATTCGGCATCAGCTGGAAAAGAGAAAGGTTTAGGGTGCTCAGAAAGTAGCACAAGAAAGGATGCATGGGGAATCGAAGCCCTCATTGGAAGGCTTTGACGTAAACCCCAACTTCCCGGTCACCTGGATGATGAACCCTTTCGTCCCTCCCCGTCACCCAAATCTGATAGTCAAGTCAGACGTAATTTCTCTGAAATTTAGGGATCTGGTTGGCTCCAAATTTGGATCTCAGATTGGATATCAGACCAGGCTCTATAGCCCCCTCTTTGTTCTTCTGCATGATGGTAACCAAACTCCTCTCAGAAGTAGGAACGGAGGACGAAGCCATTTTTCAAAGGGAGAAAATATAAACTAGGAATGTAGAAGACGATATCTTCAAATTTTCGCACTGGAACCGTCTTATATCGACAAGACGACAACGACATGATGAAACACGTGTTGAAGATCCGAGGCTCTCAGCATCTTGGATTTCGAACCGGTGGATCATCCAAATAAGCAAAGCGGACGTTTTGGCGCCTAGAACTTGAGTATTAATTCCTCGACTGCCGTGCCATATTAATGCGATGTAACATCGCTTGACCCCAACAGGCAGACTCTCTGAGGTCGCGCGACGGAGGCTATTGTTGAGCTATCGGTCCGACACTCAAGATGACTCGACCGACGAGTGACTAAGGCCTACAAAGCCCACAAGAGAAGCCTGACATAGACTCTGTCAAAGCCCACCTGTCAGTTGCCCTTTACACTCACACCAATCGAATGTGGGATCGAAGGCGGGCTCATAAATAACAGGAACATGGGCTACAGTTACTCATATTAAAGGGTGGAGATCATGGCACCGTAATTGGTGACCGTTATCCTCCCAATGTTACTGAAAAGACACAGGAGGTCTATAAATACTGGAAGGTTCCAACTTCCAAGGTACAAGATATAATACAGAGACTCCACCCATTCCACCTAACATTTCTTCCAAGAAAGAGCTTGCGACGTCAGATCTGAGACGAACCTCCGTGGGTCGATCTCAGATTCTCCAAGCTCCCTCTTTTCCTTAAGTTCCGTTCTAACTTAATCATCGTAGGGGATTTGGGATGGAACCCAGATCCGACCCCCTTACGCTTCCTTGTGGTGCAGATCTACGAGTCTTGATCCAACGCGAGGGCGGTTCCAGAGCTTCTCAGCCTCGATCGGTCGCTACACGAGCCGCTCGAGGGTTGATTGAGTACTGCAAGTCATCCATCATCAAACAACGACCCTGGTTCTTTTAACCTAGGGTCCCACTCAACCGGATGACGAGGATCTGACTCAGCAGGAAGAGCCATGTCAGCAAATCAATTGTTTCGGTCATTTTTGGCCTTAACACCACTCTAACAACCATTTTGTCCTAGTAGGATAAAGTCCCCCATGCCCTCGGGCACGATTCATTTAAAATCTTTATTTCCCCAAAAATTATTTCCCCCCCCCCAAAATTTTGGGACATATAATATTCCACTTCACAATTTAAAAGAACAAAAATTTAGCAGGCGCCTTCGGAAGAGAGAGTGGGTTTGATGAGAGATTGTACTAATTTATGTTAGATTGAATGGATGGGATTTCTACCACACCATCTGTCATGCCCCACTCTCCTAATACGGGGTGGCGGAGTTGACGAGGCCACTGTAATATTCAAATACTAGGCTTCGAGCCCTTCTATCTACATACTACATGGCATTTTGTGTGTGGTTAAATTGATTAATTTCGTAGGCCACTTCAACAACACTGGAATAATATGCAGAGAAAAAGTAAAGTGCTCCAATAGAATATAAAAATTCGCAGTACCGAAAAGATAACACAACTGAACTATACATTACATAATATTAAACAGAGTACATATACATACAACAGCTGTACAAAGGGGGTACAAAAGTGGGGGTACAACAAAAAGAGAAACCCCACCCCAAAAAGAACAAAAAGAGTGTCCACACACGGTACAACACACCCTCTAGTCTAACCCCGGGAAGTCCAACTGGACAAAATCGCCCACAGGCTCTACCTTTGAACTAGTACCAGTCTCTATCTTCAGGATCCGCATAGGCTGCTCTGGTCCCACACCTGAAACCACAAGGGGACACATCAACGCGTGACCCAGTAGGAACTCCTAACACTCTAGTAGGATCCAGTTTTAGAACTGGTCCTTCTAACGAATCATCTATCTACAGGTAACACCACATACAAAGAAACTAATGCAGAAATTAAAAGAACAATACATAAGTGCTGGAAATAAAATAACAGAGAATAAAATTACGGATTTAGTTAGTTAAAATTAGGCGGTTAGTACTGATTTAGAAACCCGAGTAAACCGTAGGACGCTAAGAAGCCGGACTTCACCCAGGGTGGGTGAAAAGTGGTACCTCAACCAGCGACACGGGCACTGGAGGGGCCTCTTGTAACTCCCTACCCGAACATGACAAGGTATGGGAGTGAGACAAATCTCGGTTTTTCATGGGACAAATGGAGAAAACCATCAATTACCGAATGGTGCATCATGAGTACACCACCGACATCTCTAACTCTAGTTAACTCTCCCTTTCAGGAGTGACAAGGCGAGTGAGAAACTATCATCTGTCTGCTCCTTAACTCCTATAATTTACACACGTTTTCCCAAACCCGTATCTGGAGTCTCACCCATTTTAGAATGGATCGAGAGCTCTAGACATTAACACTCTGCCTCACTCTTAGTTTCGTAATTTATATCTATAGATGGTGTAGCGGGCTCCATTACCGCTTCACAATTTTATTTCTTTCATTTCATCGCATAAATATTTCAATCCAAGATTTATTCATCATCATCCAAACAACATAAAACATCTTGGCATGTGATGAAAAGATCAACATTGCTCTTATGCATATTAGCACCAACCAATGAGGCTAACTATTTAGCATAATAATCATATGACAGTAGAAGCATACTAAATGAAATTTAGTACCAACAAGATGTTTTAAAAGCATACTAAGTGAAACTTAACAGTAACATGGCATTAATTAATATGCTACATTAATATGCTTCACACTTAATTTTTCAGCATGACATTCTTCAACAAATTTTTAATTCTAATATGACTAATAACATGAAAAATCTGAAATGTGTTATGAGTGAGGGAGGCCTTTGGCCTCTCCACCTCTCTATCCCTCCATTACTCCCTCTTACTTAATAGTGGGGACCCTTGGTATACTATTGACATCAATATATAGAGGATCATGGCTATGAGCCATTGCCACTCTTCCTTTGAGTTTTATCCAACACGTTATCAGCACCTTGCTCTAAGAAAAATTTCTACACATCAAATTTTCTTCTCTTCTAAAAGCGAAGGAATCAATTTCTTGGCTATTTTGATAGCCACCATTGCATGGAGGTTGCGCTATGGAATCTATTCTTGTTGGCGGCTCTTTCGCCGACGTCGCAAGGATGTGGATCGTATTATTCTCTTCGGATCTCTTTTTCCAGATTTTTCCGGTTAGAGGTAATTCATCGATCCATAATAAATTTTTAGATCTAAAACTAGATTAGAATGAATCTGTTTAGATCTAATATTATTGGATCGATAATATTATCATATCAAAGTAAAATTGTGCATAATCTGTCTTTATATTGGAATGTTTCGTTTTGATATGTTCTTATGAAATTAGTCCTATGAAGAACCTACTCTGTGGGTGTGAAAACATGCTAGTTGAACAAGACTAGTGTTTAGTATGTGCCAGTTTTGACTTTTCCTAAACTTGCCTTCTTCATCCAGTTTTATGTTACTTATAATGAAGTCTGTTAATGGGCTTTCTAATTTAAATGTGAGTCCAAATTTTATCAGTTTTTACTTCTGCAAGTGTCAGTCTTCAGTGCTTTTTCATGCATCTGTTTGATGATTCATCACGTATTATTCTGGGTAAAGAGAAAAAAAAATATTCTTGATTTTTATCACTCAATATGTGTTCCTCTGATGATGTCATATGATTGCACGGATTCTTTACACTTTTTTTAGATATTTTATTGCTATCCAGTTTGCTTTCCGTGTTATCCGATCTGATGCACAACTTCTAAATTGGGATTAAATTTCCTGATCCCAATTTGAACGGGGGAGGCGCTGCTCCCCCTTTCCTCTGGCCACGATCTAAAAATTGGAGGGGGGCTATTTACCTTCTAAACCATATCCATAACCCTTAAATTAGGGTTAGGGTATGTTTAAATGATATTCCCATAATGGGTATTTTTGGGGCGCAAAAAAAATAGCCTTTGTGCCTGTACCCTAATACTAGATATGTAAGTTTTATTGGTTGTTTTGGGCCTTTAGCTCTAACATAAGCCAAATATGTCTTTAAAATAATTAAAAACTGATTTTATATCAGTTTTCCACTATAATTTTCTTAAAATTAGCAGAAAAATCCAGAATATTGCTGGAAAATTCTGTAAAAATTAGGAAACATCAAATGATTAATTTTGCCAACTTTTTGGTTGATTTGGTTCATAATATTAATTATTTGTTTAATATTATGTTAAATTCAAGAAAAATACAAATTATATAAAAATTGGATTAACTTTTTAATCCTTCATGATTTAATAATTACAAATACCCTGAGACCGCTCTGTAGTTACCTAACCTAACGGGTAATGACGTTTCCCCGTGGTCCAAGTAATTATTAAACGTAATTTTTATATAAATTGCTTGTTACGTTGAAAATACATCTTATGCATGTTTTATCTAGTAGTTTCATATTTTTTGCATATGTTGTTGCTTGTAATATATATGAACTACATGTTTAATTGCTATTTGCATGATTTATTTATGCATTTGTACTCAAACTATGATTCTGGTACAATAATAATTTTTCAAAAAAAATTTATAAATCATATCTATATTGACAAATGAACCTGAAGTTCAAATAGAATGTTAATACCCTTCTAACCAAATAAAATACGTTGGATTTATGGGACCATTAATGCTTCCATCTTCTGGACATACGTCTAAATGATGCGTACTTCGCGGTAAATAGATCTATCATATCTATTTTAATATATAATATTATGCGCACCCGAAGATGTCATAAATCCGCTAATTTATTTATTACACTCACGTTACAAGGTAAGATTCTTGAATCTAGCCTTGCATAATGCTCGCGCCTGAAGTCGTGCATGTATAAAAGTGAGAACTAAATTTTTCGCACCAACGTATATTTACACCCCGTATTCATGTTCCTCTATCCACATAAATCCAGAATGGCTCGATAAAATGGTCTGACGACCATACTAGAGCATTCACATGAACTTTGGAAAGTCTACCATAAATTAGATTAGTGGAATACTTAAAACCGGGGAAGACCATGACATATAATGTCGTGGACATAAATATAGAAAGGGAAGATATGATATACATCTACTTGGAATTATCAATGTTAGACCTATATCAGACCCAGAAGTTCTGAAAAGTCACATATTGCTTTTGTAATATGATATGTCATCAGATTATGCCATTGAATATATATATATATCTAGTCTAGACGACGTTTGTCGATCTACCTATTTTGTATACATAGATATTCTATGAGGGCAAATAAATTTATGAAAATAAAATTTAATCTAGTATCAGACCATATTTATTAGTGAGTATTTTTCAAAAATAGCTCGGACGTATGCTTTAAAAAGCATTTCACCCTTAATTTTATCCAGTAGATAATTATTTTTTGGGACGTCTACTTGAGGTTCAAGCTTTACAAAGCCTGAATACTCTATATAAGGATACACCCGTACTCTCAAATATTAAAAATCAATAAAGCCAGAAGCTTTTTCCAAATAAATTCAGACAGAGGAAGATAAAGGAACACCTGTAGTGCCCTCTTTCATCCAAATCTTACTTTTGGCATGATATAATATGCCACCTTGGATTGTTATTGATGCAAGACATCATTTACCAATCTTATATAAACAAATAACTATAAGTTTCTTCAAATATGGTGACATTTTCATTATCCCATTAAACGGGAAAAATGATTATGAGAACATCTCCACTTCACGTGGATATTGAATCTCAATACTTCCTCTAATAAGAATATATATGATTTATTTTACTATCATCATTAAATTATGAAGACATCTTGGTCTCTTGAGAGTATTTTAGGGATAAAAGTTAAACTTTTTCACTCCTTACATATGGCTGATGATGTAACTTAGAGTACACATCTATATATCCTCTTAAAAATGGTCATAATCAAAACCTTGTTATCCAACCACAGTCCAGATTATTATTAATCACAACGGACATATTACCTTACTGTGATATTGTTTGGGCTTTTACTTACCCTCATACCACCCTCAAAAATGCCGCAGTGGAACTTACTCATCGGGATTAACCATCTTAGATGAATATATTCCGAGATCCCCAAACGGGGGAGGCATTACTGCACATCTTATAGATCGTGCCTTGACGGGTTCATATCCCTAGTTCTATGCTCAACTTGAAGTCGAGCTTATTGCGGATTTTTTTTGGATAACACTGGGAATTAATTATATTTAACAACTGGAAGAAAAGTGAACACCCTGAAGTTTTGTGTTCACACCCAGAAATGGGTTATATGTAAATCATTAAAATGATTTAAACGGATTACTTATCCATTAAAAATCCAGTTGTAGGTGACCATGCGGGAACATGCAATTACAATGCAAACCATCAAAACGTCTCCTTAGAACCTATTTATATGAGCCTGATCACCTCATATAAACAATTTCCGAGAACCCCTAACGGGGGAAGCGTTTAGAGCACATCTTATCGATGGTGCCATGATGAGTATACATCCCCATATCACCACTATGGACCATCAGAACACAGAACTATTTATCGGAAGTAATTACCCCAGATAAATAGATTCTGAACATTCTGAACAGGGGAAGCATTTAAATCACTTCTCCTAAGACATGCATTGATGGGCTCTCTTTTAAAGACTTGATGTGATCCTGAAGATCCTTCATAACCTTAATTCCCTAGTATTAGGTTTAACAAAAATACTATAATCATCCATGAGCCTGAAGCTCAATTTGACCATTTAAAACATTAATACCTATGATCTGATTATCATGAATTGTAATGAGATCCTGAAGATCCACACTCATGAAACTGTTAAACAGTTATCAGACATAGTTACTGACAATATAAATATTGTCAAATTCACACATCCCTGCTACTAAAAATCCAGCTAGGATTGACATACTAAATATAATGGATGCAATCCACCAGTAGCAGAAGTGGATATCCTCAATGGATGAGAGGACATACCACGAGGCTCCAAAGCGAGAAATAACTCCTGGAGACCCTAAAACAATACCACCACAGGAAAATGAGCTCATCTCCATATACTCTCCCTTTCCAGAACCTCCAGAAGAGATGAATCTGGAATAAATTGAATAATGTACGTACATGGAGAGGTATTAGGATAAAACACATTTTTCGACAATTACTCACATTTCATTTTGCCATAGATATCGTTCCCAATCTTTGTTTCCTGAAACAAACACGGAGACTTGGCCAGATAATGTTGAACGAGGCAATAATAAGTTGAGCTGGACTCACTTATGAAATGTGAAGTGTTTGGACCCGAAGTCCTGATATCAAATGATATCAAACCTGTGGGTTACCGAGTATTGTATAAATAAATAAAATTGTATGCTACAAGCAAAACGCTATAGCTTGCCTTTGCCACTCTTCCTTGGAGTTTTATCCAACAAAATGTGACTTTCAAGGGATTTGTCCATAATAACATCACGAGTGGCATTGACCTATTAGCCCACAGTCACATACAACTTTATTAACAAGTAAATGTTGATTTAACTTGCAAAAACAAACTTAGCACTGGAATTTAATGGTTATACATGTTTAGTATGATTAATGATATGTAATAATTATAATAAACATAATTAGGACTAAATAAATGTAGTGTAAACAAATGTTTTGGACCACCGTAACAGTACAAATCCGGATTAGGCCATAACGTGTGCTCCGTAAGGTAATCGGTTATATTTTCTTTCACTAGTACGAGTTAAGTTGGTTATTCACAAATTATATTAATTTTTTGATACATGTAATCACACCATGCATCATTATGGCAATATGTCAAAACTTCATAGTCATTCACAAGTGTTAAGGCCAAAATTGAACATGACAGTTGTCAAGCTGACGGAAACTCGAAGCGTTGAGCTGGAGCCTTGTCAGCATCTAGAGTGGGACCCTTGGTTGGAGGAAACATGGTCGGATGATGGTAGTTAAGGGTGATACGACCTTAGATCGACCCATGAGCGACCGTTGCGTCGATCATTCGAGGTTGAAGGGCCAAGCGTCGACCTTCGATGTTGGATAACGATCACCGATCTGCACCACAGGGAGTCATTAGGGGGGTCGGATCTGGGTTCCGACCCAAATCCCATCTGATGCTTAAGTTAGTAGGGAACTTAAGGAAGAGAGGGAGCTTGGTGGAGCTGAGATTGACCCATGGAGGTTCGTCTTTAGACCAACGATGCAAGCTCAAATGTAGAATGGTAAAGTAAGAAGATAAAGTTCTTTGTATTAGATCTCGTACCTTGATGATGGAAACCCTTTTTACCTTTGTTTGTCGGCCTATTTATAGGTAGCTCCTTCTTGATGAGGTGTAACCGTCCCTCATTGATTGGGGCACGATCACCTCCGGGATTCGAGTTAACGGCTGCCTATTTACTCGGTCCCATTAACTCTCCCTTAAATATCGGTGCTAGCCCAACGGTCGAATGACCTGTTCGCCCGACTCAGTCGTAGCCCGCTTAGAGCGCGGGGATGAAGGGTTATGGACGTTAGCGGGCCGGGTATGCGGATACCCAAATTGGGTTCGTACCCGTGAACTAATAATGGCCCCATCATTTATGCCTCAGGAGTCGCGCTGACTGGGATCGAATGATGAGTAATCTCCTTAAATGCGCACAGTTTTCGAAACATTTGATTTGACATGTGGCGCCAAAACCCTTTCGTCTCTGGAGAGATCTCCAACGTTTCTGGAGGCTGGCTTTGGACACGTGGAGTGCATCGAATGTCAGCCGGTTGGATTTCTTAATATATAAGAGAAATTTCGAAGAGAGAGGTTGAGATTTTTCAGCTTCATCTTCTTCCGTGTTTCGCCTGCTTACTTCCATCGCCACTTCTCTTGGAGATCATATGTTCTTTCTCAAGGTATCTCCTCTCTTCGATCTTGATTCTCATGTAGGTTTGTCAGGCATGTTCGCTTCGGTAGTGTTCAAGGTGCCGACCCCTGAGGAACTAGCGGAGGGCCTCCGGCCCCCTCGCCGTGTGGAAGTTCCTGGGAAGGGGAAAGGAATTTGGTTTGAGGCCGACCTTCCTATTCGTCGAAGGGATCGGAAGTCGAAGGTCACTGGAGTTATCTGACCGGCGCCCCGTTTACGGTACGGCTGCGTGGTGTCGTTTACCGCAAGTTTCACGGTTAGTGTAGGGTGCGGGAATATCGAACTCAGGGAGGCGAGGTTGTGCTTGGGTCAGGTAGGACCTAAATCACCCCGAGGGGCGAGCTAGCCCGAATCGGTGAATGGTTGTCACGAAAGGAAATAAAAGGGTATGAACAACAAGAAAGAAAACCCGGGACTTTGGTTTCCAACCCGACGAGAGACTCTCGTCGATACGGCCTACGGGTATGGATAGCGATCGGGATTAGGGTCTAATGGTGAGACGTTGCCTCTGAAAGTGGTACCGGCGTCCCATGGGCCCGATATTCCGGTCGGTGCCCAGGATGATACACCGGACTTCCCGGATTCGATCAGTGGGCACTCCCATGTCCATTAACACTGATCGATCCCGGGAGCACTAAGCCCGCAACGATAACTCCCAACGTCTCATCCTGCCGCTCACGCGTGCTAGGATTCGGCGTCTACGCTAAGGGCGTGAGCTATGGCTAGGGAGTCAACCGCCAAGTTTATTCCCCCTTGGCCCAACGGTCAAAGGCGGTCTTTTTCCCGCCGATGACAATGAAACACCCCGTGTAACCGTTAGATTCCTACTCCCTATCGATTTCCTAACCCTATGGACGCATCGGGAAGAGCCCCCGAAGGGGTTTCCACCAAAATCCCAGATTTGGGAACTACTCACAAAAATTCATGAAAAAGCGATCTAAATGAAATTTAACCGTTGAATCATAATCGGACAATTGCAATGCGGAAGTAATAGAGTAATAAAGACAATACTAAAATTTTAGAAAGATCTGAAAACTTACAAAAGAGTAACAATTACAGCCGTCACAAGGAGATAAAACAGTAAAAAAACTAGCAGCTCCCCGTTTCTGGAACCCTAGGGGTTCTATTTATAGACTTTCACATCAACCGATCGGTTGACAAGTCAACCGATCGGTTGATCCGTTACAAAATAATAACAGAAAACGGCGAGCTTTCACCCGATCACATGAACCGGTCGGGTGAGTTCTTGAGTGACCGGTTGGATCTTGGAGCAGTCGGGTGAATCGATCGGTTCGACGTCCGTGTCTTCAGCTCTTCTTCTTCAGCTACAGATGAACCGATCGGGTGAGAGTAACCCGATCGGTTGGCATTTTGCTTGAGAAAACAGAGAACAGCCCCC
Organism: Scilla litardierei; assembly: GCA_030789695.1. Taxonomy (NCBI): domain Eukaryota; kingdom Viridiplantae; phylum Streptophyta; class Magnoliopsida; order Asparagales; family Asparagaceae; genus Scilla; species Scilla litardierei. Next base: position 655,311,291 of record CM061142.1, on the reverse strand, counting down.
CGCTGAACCGGTCTGTGAACCGGTCGGGTGACTTCTTTATGAGCTGCGGCAGAGACCGGGTGGTGCACGCGTGCATCACCCGATCGGTTGGAGATGACCAACCGACCGGGTGAGGGGCTGAAAGATGAATTCTTTGACGTTTGACCCCCTGGATCACGCGTGACTTCTCCCGTTGCTCCGGGGACTTGGGATATCATCGTTAAACGTCCCCTACGTGGTCGATCCCCTGCAATCATGGGTAAACAAAGAAAAGTGAAAGAAAACGAGAAAATACACGAAAACGAATAAAAGACGACGGAAAAACATGGAGAAACACAAAAGAAAACGTGCGTGAATATATGAAATATAAACGCACGTCATTATCTTAGACAAGGCCCCTAGGTTCTCCCTCGATCTGACCGTCGTGGTTTGATGAGGTTGTTTCAGTGAACCCTTAAGGGTTAGGATGCCCAATTCGGATGGGAGAGTGTGCTTCCCACGAAAGAAAGAGGTTGGGGGTGTATCTCAAATCTTTCCACTTTGGACTCCGATTCCCCCTTCACCCCTTTATCATTGAGGTGCTGTGCTTCTCGGAGCTCTCTATCTGTAGATTTGCTCCTCAAGCTTTTCCTCCCATAGTTTTCTTCATCGAGTCGTGAGAGCTTAATTGAGTCTGTCCGACCCTTAGGCTATTCAGGTATTTCTTTAGGAGAGTAGCCGACCCTCAACGAGTGTGGTATCACATCGTTGCTCGGCCGGGCACGAGGCTCATATATGACCTTCCAGTTTCTGACCCTGGGTGGACAAATACATTCGTGTTCGTCGTTCTACCTGACCTGGGACTGTTGCTCAACGGCTGGAGTTCTCCGAACCCTGAGCTTGCGAGGGAGTCTCGTCTGTCTTTGGAGCAAGTCAGAGCTAGGTTTTCGCCGAGCTAGGCCGAGGCAGTTAATACTTTGTTGAGTCGACCTGGTCAAGATATGTCGATTCACTATTTACTGGATGACAATAGGATAAAGATCCTTCAATGGAGTCCGGTAAGGTATCTCGAATCTGTTAGTTCTTGGGTTCAAGACTAACGTTGTTTTGATGATGATCAATACATTATGTTAGTGTGCTAATCAATCTTATGTTTTAGTCTCAGTTTATCTTATTATATGTTGATGATACAAAGCATAATGCTTGGAGGATATTGCAAGGAATATCTTAAAGACCTCCAAGAGTGATGGTGTGCTCAAGCTTGGATGAAGTCATGAAGATCATCTATTGAAGCCAAAGCTTGGAGCATGATAATGGATGGACATCTAGAGAAGCATTGTCAAAGCTTGGAGCTTGATGAAGGGAAGCTCATCAAGGAGTGCCAAAGCTTGGAGATGATGGAGAGCATCAAGGTATAGTGAGCTTGAAGACTTAGACTCTAGGAGATGCACTTTGTAATCTATATAATTTTAATTACTTGCATTTCTTTTTTTGAGTCTAGGATTATTGTAATGCCTTGATAGATGGTCACACTCCCATGCATATGCTTTTAACCATCTTAGTGAGCCTTATGATTATCATAGAATCCAACCCATTAGGTTCATCTAGTCCAAAGACTCATTTGGAGTCTTTGGCTCTCCTGCAGTCGCCTGCTGAAGGTTTTACAATCGACTGGGTGATTTCCAGTCGCCTGTCGAGCTTCTACAGTCGACTGTGATGCACAGCTCAAGTCAACTTTTCTATTGACTCATCTTGAGCTTTTTGCATCAGTCGACTGATGTTCAATTTACAGTCGCCTGTACTCTTACAGTCGCCTGTGAATTGGTCAACAGTCGCCTATGCGCTTCTTGATTTTTCTGGGCTTTTTCGCATGTTGCAAGACAGTCTCCTGTTGCTGTTTTCACAGTCGCCTGTATATTTACAGTCGCCTATGATATGGCCAACAATCGTCTGAAAGGCGTAAGTGCGAAATATGCATCTCTCTCTGTCTTTTCTCCATCTTATACATCAGTCGACTGATGAAGGTATTACAGTCGCCTTACTATAAGATAGTCGACTGTATTCTTGACATCAGTCGACTGTATGCTTATCTGGAGAAAAAGTGCAGCTCTCTGTTTTATTCCATCCCCTACAGCAGTTGCCTGCTGAAGGTTTTACAGGCACCTGTCCTGTTTTCAGTCGACTGTGTTGTCTTCGTCAGTCGACTGTCCTGGCTCAGATTATAGCCGTTGGGATATTTTCTAGCCGTTGATCAGTCGACTATCTAATGATCATCAGTTGACTGTTCTTGCCGTTAACTGCCAAAATCTAGCCGTTGCAGATTTCTTCCCTTTGGGTTTTTGGCTGTGTTTATAGGCTCTTCTTAGCTTCCTATATATATGGATTGGCTTAGTTCATTTAGAACTCTTGAAAGGGTTAGGAATTCATAGAAGATCATTTAATCTCTTCTCTAAGCCACTCCTCCCACATTCCCTAATTAGAGCTTCATTCTTATGCTATTGCATCTAAGCTCTAGGGAATTTCTCCAAGGGATTTCAATCTCATTTCCTTTCTTGGAGAACATCTTTCTTCTCTTAATTTCATACACTCAAGTGAGAAGTGTTAGGGTTCATTCCTAGAAGAGAGAAAGATCAACAAGTGCAATCAAAGCTAATCTCAAGCACTTGGCCATTCACTTGCATGCCTTCTTCTTTACATTGGTAAGATCATATCAAGGCATATGTAAGTGTTATTTCGTTTTGTTTTTGTGTCAAAACCCCTAATTCTCTTTGTGGGAATTAGTTACTCTCTTTGTGGGAGTTTGGTTCTTTCTGTGTAAGAACAAATCCTCTTGGTGAGGTCTATCTCTTTGTGGGAGTGTATCCCTTTGTGGGATTTGTATTCACTTCTCTTTGTGAGATTATAGTGAATATTGGTGTGGCTGGATGTACCCAAGTTTTGGGGAACCAGGGTAATATCTCTGTGTTTGCGATTGTTGTTGTTGAGCACTCTGTTTAATTTCCGCTGCTTATTGTGCTTTAATTTTAGTAACTTTTAATTAAGCACTTTGCTTGATATTACACTATTCACCCCCCTCTAGTGTGTGTAGCCCCGCAGGGTCCCTTACAGAATCCACATCTTTATCCTGGCCACTCACAATAATTGTCTTCATTTCCTGCAGATATGACCAACGACACTCGACACTAAGGCGAGTCGAGTTTGGACCGAGTCTGGAGGGAGCAGAGGAAGAAGAAAAAGACGGGCAAGAGGTCAGGCGCTCAGACTGATTGATCGAGCGCTCGTTTCAAGGGGTCAGATTCTCGGTCCCCCCTCCCCATTCACCAAAGCTCCTCCTCCAAAGGGGGATAGACCAGGGAGGCGTCCAGGCCTCCTTCTCGAGCCTCTTCGAGGGAGGCCTCTAGCCGAGCTCCTACGCGCCCCCCCGCTCCCCTGGCTTCCGTCGTGGTTGGAGCGATGCCAGAGGTGGTCGATGTCATCGAGCCGACTGGGAGAGTCAGTCAGAAGAGGGAGATGCCCTCTCGTGAGGAGGAGGGGTCTCTGAATAGGAGGCACGTGGACGAAGAAGTCCCCATGAGGAAAGGCAAGGGGGTTGCTTCCCTCGAGACTCCAGAGGTGGCAGAGACCTTGTCGATGCCCCAGGGCCCCACGACGCCCCTCGTGGATCAGTGGTCGTGGGGGGAAATCGTGTCGCCTATCTCGTTGGTCGGCCTGAATCTTGGGGAGTTCGATCAAGCGTTGATGCTCAATTGGCTTTTGACTCGGTCTTCAGGACCGATCCAACGTGAGTTTCACCTGCCCCCCTTTGCCATCGGCAAGGAGGAGTCGGCCCTGACGAACTTCGGGACGACGACCAAGGTGGTGGAGAACTCGATCCTCCCCAAGGATTCGGAGTTTCTGCAGAAGCTGGACTTCGAGCGGATGGCCAACTTCTTCGTGGAGAGCGGATATCAGGTATGTCGCCCGAGCCTCTGTTTTTTGGTACCCAAATTGGTCGACGTTCTTGACCGACCTTTGTTTTATTTGCAGATGTCCGTTCTCGGGGCCGTGTTGCACTGCCAGGCCGTCGACTTAATCGGCGGAGGTCGGCAGGTGGCAGACGCAGAGTGCAAAGTGCTCGACTCTGATGCCTGAGCGAAGGAGGCGGAGGAGACATTGGGGAAGACCCTTACTGACAAGGCGATGGTCGAGTGGGAGGCGACAGAGACTAAGGACAGCCTGTCGTCTCTATCAGCCCTCAATAAATCTGTCGAGCTTCAGTGGTAGACGGAGAGGTCCTGGCTCGAAGAGGAGCTTGACGCTTTCAAGAAGGAGATGATCGAGCTTCGGGCTAAAGTCCACGACTTCGAGAGGTGGGGGGAAGCTTGGCAGGTGGGGACGGCCGAGCTTCAAGCCAAAGTCACAGGGCTCGAGGAGGCTGCCGCGAAGGAGAAGACCGAGCTTACTGCTAAGCTCACGAAGGCAATGGAGACTTTCACCAAAGTTTTGGTGTCAGGGAGCACTCTCCCTCCCTCTTAGGTTTTAGGCAGTCTCTCTGTAACTCCAAATTTTGTAATTTCTTTGATTTGAATCAATGAAAAAAAAATTGCGACTTTGTTTCTTTATTCGCATTCCCTTTTTATCTGAATATCAGCGCATGTATGGCCCCTCCCTGACCTAAGTTGAGAAATCATAGAAATCCTTAGGAAAGTTACATCGGGGATAGGTTAAGCGTATTCATTTAATGAATATAACCTCTTAAACCATGAATCACGCTCCTTTGGTCATATAGTGGTCGTTCGGTAGAGAAGGGGCGTGGCCCCTTCGACTTACGGCCGACGAAGGTTGTTCGGTGGCAAGGGGCATGGCCCCTTCGATGTACGGCCGACGAAGGTCATTCGGTGGTGAGGGGCGAGGCCCATTCGACTTACGACCGAAGAAGGTCGTTCGGTGGCGAGGGGCGTGGCCCCTTCGACTTACGGCCGACGAGAGTGTTACAACTGATGTCGAAGGACGATCTACTTTGCATTCATAATGAACATGTATAGGATAAAAATTGAACGGTCAATTTACCCCTTTAGTACAATCATTGATAATACTTTCGTAGACGTTCCACGTTCCAAGATGCGAAAGTTTCCTATCATCCAAAGTAGAGAGTCGATAGGTGGCAGGACCGAGTACGTCGATCACTTTGTAGGGTCCTTCCCATTTTGCAGCGAGCTTTCCCTATTTGAGGATATCGGGAGTGAAAGCGGCCTTGCGCAGTACCAAGTCTCCTACACGGAAGCTGCGTTCACAGACTTTTGAGTTGAAGTAGCGGGCCATGTGCCCCTTCTGTTCGATGAGGATCGCTAACGCCCATTCACATATCTCGTCCACCAGTTGTAGGTTGAGCTCGAGGCCCTCTGAGTTTCTTTCTTCGTCGTAGTATTGGAGACGAAGCAATCTCTCATTGACCTCGACGGGGACGATGACCTCGCATCCGTAGGCCAGCATAAACGGCATTTCCCCTGTCGAGGTTTTGTGGGTTGTTCTGTACGACCATAATATGTCGGGAATGTCGTTCGGCCAAGTTCCTTTGAGCCCGACTATTCTCTTCCGCAGGGGCCCAAGGATGCTTTTGTTGGCTAATTCTGCCAAGCAATTTGATTGGAGATGAGCGAGGAGGCGAAGTGCAGCTTGATCTTCAGCTCTGCGCAGAAGTCTCTGAAGCCGGTGCTGTCAAATTGTGTCCCGTTGTCCGTTACTATGGATTGGGGGATGCCAAACCGACAGACGACGGACTTCCAGATGAAGCTTTGAGCCTCCTTCCAGGTGATTCGGGATAAAGGCACTGCCTCGATCCACTTGGTGAAATAGTCGATCGCCACTATTAGGTATCTCTATTGCCCACTCGCTAGTTTGAATTGTCCAAGGAGGTCCAGTCCCCATTTGGCGAAGGGAACTGGGCTGACAATGGGGATCAGATCAGTCGGTGGTGTCGAGCTGATCTTTGAGAACTTTTGGCAGGTCGAGCACCGTCAAATGTATTCGACGGCATCTTTGAACATCGTTGGCTAAAAATACCCTTGTCTCACGGCCTTCAAGGCTATGGACTTTCCTCCGCGATAGTTCCCGCAGTCGCCCTCGTGGATCTCCTGGATCACGTAGTGTGCTTCCTGCGGGGCTAAGCATTTAAGATAGGGGAAGATGTCATACCTGGTCCATCGTCCTTTGTACAGTGAACCATCGATCATGACGAATTGGAAGGCCTTCCGCTCTAGCTTTCGTGCCTCCACTGGGTCAGTCGGCTTTTCCCCGGTGTTTAGGTAGCGGATGATCGGATCCATCTACGTAACCTCTTGATCGAGGTTCAGCAGTTCTTGTGTCAGCTCGCTGGGATAGGGCAGATGTTGTACATACACAGTCCGACCGAGTCCCGCGGGGGAGGACGATGCAAGTTTTGACAAGGCATCAACCCGATGATTCTTCAACCTTGGCACATGATGAATTTCGACGCATGCAATGTAGCGAGCTCTGCTTTAGCGACTTGCATGTAGCTTTGCATTGAGTCGTCGCGGGCCTCGAATGTCCCATTTAGTTGATGGATGACGAGGTTGGAGTCGCTGAGTAGTTGGACCACTCTCGCCCCCAGGGCTCGAGCCAGTCGGAGTCCATTGATGGCCGCTTCATATTCCGCACCATTATTAGTGGTTTGGAAATCGAAGTGAAGGGCGTATTCAAAAATGTTGCCTGCGGATGTTTGGATGATTATTCCGGCCCCACTTCCAGCTTGTCTAGCAGAACCGTCGACTTGAACGATCCAGGTTCCCTTGTCTTCACTAGCGTCTCTCGTCCTACTTGGTGGGTCGATGCTCGTTGAGGTCGAAGGGGATGCATCGGGGAGAGAGCCAGTTGCATATACCTCTTCTCGAGGGCTATCAATGTAGGTGAGTTCGACGATAAAGTGTAAGGACCAAGATGGTGTGCGCTTGGAAATACAGTCGTAGCCTCCTTGTGGATTGGACCAGTGCGAAAGCCATCTTTTCGATCCTCGTGTAGTTGATCTCCACGCCTCAGAAAACCTGACTGACGTAGTAGATGGATCGTTGTACCCCTGCATCTTCTTTGACAAGCACTGAGCTTACGACCTCCTCGGTGGCGGCCAGGTAGAGGATGAGCTGGTCATCCTTGTCTGGCTTTGTCAAGAGTGGCGGGGTGCGAAGGTACTCCTTTAGCTCGGAGAAGACCTTTTTGTAGTCTGCATCCCATTCGATGGTTCTCTTGCCACCTGATGCGACTGCTATTGCCTTCCTCAATACCTTGAAGAAAGGTAATGATCGTTCGACCGATTTAGACAGGAATCGCCCCAATGCTGCTATCCTCCCGTTCAGTCTCTGGAGCTCTCTGAGATTCGAGGGCTCCTTCATCGTGATAATGGCAGCGATCTTGTCGGGGTTGGATTTGATCCCTCGATTCGTCAGCATGAAACCGAGAAATTTCCCCGAACGAACCCCGAATGTACATTTGATAGGGTTCAGCCGAAGATTGTATCTCCGGATCTGCGCAAATACCTCTTGGAGGTCTACAATATGATCCGTCGACTTCTTCGACTTAACTAACATGTTGCCGACATAGACTTCTAGGTTTCGCCCTATTTGAGCCTCGAAGATGTCGTTCATCATGCGTTGTTATGTGGGCACTACATTTTTCAAACTGAATGTCATTTTTGTGTAACAGAATATACCTCGATCAGTGATGAAAGAAGTTTTTTCCTCATCTTCTGGTGCCATTTGAATTTGGTTATATCCCGAGAAGGCGTCCATGAAGCTGAGAAGCTCGTAGCCCGAGGCACTGTCAACCAGGTGGTCGATTCGTGGCAGGGGGTAGCTGTCTTTAGGACATGACTTGTTAAGGTCGGTGAAGTCGACACACATTCTCCACTTTCCATTCGCCTTCTTGATCATCACGACATTAGAAAGCCATTCGGGGTACTTGACTTTGCGAATGAAGCGAGATTCCAGAAGTCGACCGACTTCTTCGACCGCAGCTTTCATCTTTTCGATCCCCATGTTTCTCTTCTTCTGCTTCATGGGCTGGAGGTCGGGTCTACCCCCAGCTTGTGGGATGCTACCTCAGGATCGATGCCAGGTATGTCCTTTGGGGTCCAGGCGAAGATGTCGGCATGTTCTCTTAAGAGAGCGACCAACCGCTCTTTTAGGTCACGGGGGAGCAGCGACCCAATTGAGATGGTGTTTCCTTCCTCGTTGGAGACTTTGATGTTTGCCGTTTCTTCGACCGCAGCTGGATATCGATCTTCGATCCGAGGGTCGATTGGATCCACCTGCTCGACCCTCCTCTGGGCGGTGGATAGCATGTAGCATGACTGTGCCTATTTCTAATTCCCTTTTGCTTTTTCGACTCCCTCGGGGGTCTGGTACTTGATCATCTGATGGAAGATTGAGACCATCGCTTTGATGGCATTCAGTAGCGGTCTCCCGATGATCCCATTGTACGTCGATTTGATCTTCACTACCATGAAACTGGTTAGGCGAGTGATTTTTCGAGGATACGTACTGAGGGACACTGGTAGGGTGATGATGCCCTCTATAGGGGCGGAATGCCCGGTGAATCCCACCAGAGGTCCCGTACAAGGTGTCAACTCCATGGTGGACATTTTCATCCTCTTCAATGTAGTGAAGAAGAGTATGTCGCACGAGCTTTCGATGTCGACAAACAGCCTTTTCATAGTGATCTCTTTGATGGTGGCCGTGATGACGATGGCATCATCGTGCGGTAGTTCTAAACCTTCCAGATCTTCATCTGAGAAGGAGACATGCTGTGTGGAATCTCCGGGGTGCTTTCACCCCATGGATACAATCATCAACCTCCCAACATAGGAGCTTTGGAGAGAGGTTGATAACTCCGGGTGCGGGGGATCTCCCGTTATCATGTTGATCATCCCGATACTGGGAGGTCTTGCGGCAACCTCGGAGGATATGGTTGGGCGAGTCGACATGGTCGATCGGTTTTTCGATCGGGATATCGACTCGTGTTTTCCCACAAACGGCGCCAAACTGTTAAGGCCAAAATTGACCAGGACAGTTGTCAAGCCGACGGAGACTCGAAGCGCTGAGCTAGAGCATTGTCAGCGTCTAGAGTGGGACCCTTAGTTGGAGGAACCAGGGTTGGATGATGGTAGTTGAGGGTGATATGACCTTCGATCGACCCACGAGCGACCGTTGCATCGATCGTTCGAGGTTGAAGGGCCAAGCATCGACCTTCGATGTTGGATAGCGATCATCGATATGCACCACAGGGAGTTATTAGGGGAGTCAGATCTGGGTTCCGACCCAAATCCACTCCGATGCTTTAGTAGGGAACTTAAGGAAGAGAGGGAGCTTGGTGTAGCTGAGATCGGCCCACGAAGATTCGTCTCTAGACCAACGACACAGGCTCGAATGTAGAATGGTAAAGTAAGAAGATAGAGTTCTATGTCTTATATCTCGTACCTTGAAGATGGAAACCCTCTTTACCTTCGTTTGTCAGCCTATTTATAGGTAGCGCCTTCTTGATGAGGTGTAACCGTCCCTCATTGATTGGGGCACGATCACCTCCGGGATTCGAGTTAACGGCTGCCCATTTACTCGGCCCCATTAACTCTCCCTTGAATGTCGGCACTAGCCCAATGGTCGAATGACCTGTTCGCCCGACTCAGTCATAGCCCGCTTAGAGCCAGGGGGTGAAGGGTCGTAGACGTTAGCTGGTCAGGTATGCGGATACCCAAATTGGGTTCGTACCCATGCACTAACAACAAATTTACTTATTCACAAGTTAACAGAGGGGGGCTGAAGTTGATTTAGTTAAACAAAGGTGAGGTTATAAAATTTCCACTACTTACCGCCACAAATCAGCACATACATAATCATGTAAGTTTCTAATGGAAAAATTTAATAACCCCCTTTTTTCCAGTCGTTCATGGGCCATGTACATAATGGATATATTGCATTACAAAAAAATTCTAATGTTTGTGATTTACATTAAATTAACATCTCCTTTATGTACACATTCATTTTCAGTTTACAGTATACATATTAAGTGTCATTGTATACAAATTCTCTTCAATCTCTAAGACATTGTAATAATTATGTGCTGGTCTTACATTAGATGTATACATTAGATTAAAACACCATATTAAATAGAAATTTGTAAATTTTTATTAACATGATATAATTTTTCTTTCATATACAATTCTAGTTTAGCATCCTAACTAGCATGGTTAGAGATCCTACCTCAAATTGTCTTTTTCTTCAATCTCTAGCTTAGGCCCTTACTCTTTTTCTCCCAGGCTTCTTCCTTCTTCCAAACTTCAAGCTCCAAGAGAGAGGTAGTAATAAGGAAAAGGGTGTATATATTTTTTTCTCAAATTAACTAGTGGTGATTGAGGGGGATTCAGCCTGGATTGATTCGGTCTGAGGGAGAGAGGGAAAATGAGGTTGGATTTCTACCTTTTTTATTTTGGGGTTTTTTCCTTTTTGTTTTTCTCTTTTTCTTCTAACAAATAAACTCATCCTCATCCTCATCATCTATCTTAACCATGAGCCAAATGTCCCATTAGGTGTTTGTTGGATTTGGATCTAAGCCTAGGGGGAATAGGCTTATAAAAATATTCATGCAACCCACACGAAATCTCAGGCAGTTATAGCACAATCAATCAGACGCAGAGTGTAGTAAAGCAGTCACAGCATGCATAGGTGATATATCCTGGTTCGGTCGTCCCAACGACCTACGTCCAGCCCTAAAAGCAATACTAGAATATTAAAGTTAACTGGTACAACCTGTAGCTAGAGCACCAATTCTACACTCACCTGGATCTCAGTACCTGCACTCACCAAAGTGCCCAAACAATAACAATCCTAGTAAAGCTCTCTCTTGGCTGGTCCCAACTAGCCAAGTCTCCAAACAGATAATAAAATAGTTCTACAAAGATCACAACGCCACAATCACAAATATAATAGAGTACAAAGTTTAGAATCGCTTAGTTGTGACGGCGTTGGTGTCACTGTCGTTCAGCGCGTGGTCAGAAGCAGTCTGACATGTAGTAGTCCCTCATCTCTAGTCCCAACTCCTTGGATGATGATCTAAACGTGTCGACCTCTGATGTTGATGAACTCTTCGTGATTACAACTCCCTTTGATGTGCTACGGTATATGAAAAGTGTGGCTCCCTTCAAAAAGTGAGGCTTTAAAATTACGGCTGCTATCTCTTTGGGGATATGCAAAGGAAGTTGCTACCTGTCTAAGGGTTTTTGAAGAATAGTCAACAAGTGCGGCTTGAAAAGTTGCGGCTTCAAAATGTTCTTGTTAATTTCGGCCAGCTATTGATTTTGTGCATGTTGTGTTCTTGAAGAACCTACAAACAACCACAAGTAACAGATTATCAGCTTGTTTTATTAATAAAGGATCCACTAACCTTTGCTTGATGGCATGCCCCAATTGTTGTTGGCTTGGAGAACTTTAGTCAAAGAATGCGGCTGATCTTTGCTGCTCTTGGGGATTGAAAATCACAGTTGCGGCTTCAAAGAATTTGGCTGCTTGGGAAAATAGCAAAGGGAACTGGTGGCTGGCAATTGATTTTGCAATGGAGAGTGCGGCTGCCTCTTTTTTGATTGAAAGGGACAAAAAATCGCCTGCTGCTTTTGGGAAAAATAAGGTTGCGGCTCCTCTAGGTTTTGGATTTTTGGTCGGCCTTTTGGAATTTTGCACGCAGGGAAGTTGAGGCAAGTTTGAGGCTTTGAAGACATCTATCACGGAAATAAAAACTTGCGGCTATTTGATAATTTCTTAGGTTATATTTGAAGAGCTCAATTCGGCAAGGCGAGGTTTCTTAGCCTAGGGTTGCGGCAATGGGGGGTTGATCTAGGGCTAGGATCAATTCGGCAATAGGATCCAATGGCTAGGGATGTGTGCGGCATAGGGAAGTCCTATTGCAAGGAGGATTTGGATTTGAAAGATTTGGTGAGGTTTTGCATGGGCTCTAGTGAATAAGAATTAAACCAAATAACTTTGAATTGCTTCCTTCTTTAGATCACGTCTCCTATCGTGCATCTGCAAGTTGGTCATTCCTGAAACACTTAACCCATACGTTAAAAACGTTCACACACGTTTGTTATCATCAAACACGAAGTTCACAGATTGTTGCTACAAATAGTGTCACGTTTAGGATCAATGCATATGACACCTAGAGACTTATGTGTCATCTAGTGGGTTTTCCAAAGAAATTTATTTTTAGGAAAATAGGAATACTTAGATAATACTATATACCCCATTATACCATGTATTACATTCAAATACTACACATATCATTAATCTAAAAATGTTTAAATTCATTTAAAAATAATTTTCTTATAATAAAAATTACGGAAAAATTCATAGACATACACAAAAATTATACACGTACAAATACGATTAGAATTACGTACGTAAAACTCGTATATTTACATTAGGGGGGTTACATCATCAATCCATATGATCAGATCTTATTGAATCTTGCTATGCCAGCGATCCATGTGCTGAGGTTTTTTGGTTTTCCCAAACACTCATCTCAACCCTTCTTTTATCAAGATTAAACATTAGTCATTCTTCTATTAACATCTTTATACATCAGCATGGCATCAGCTTGTCTTAGTTAGCAAGGCAATTCAAAAAAATCCTCAAATATAATACAGATATCAGCTAAATAGTCATGGGCTTCTTTGAAATTATTTACATTTATGATTTAGGAAGAAAAGCAGCTATATCTGAGCCCAAGCTTAAAAAAGTGCAACAATATGGGAGAGAATGTGACGTGTCACCGAATATAAGAGAGATCTTTCATATGTTATATATCACCTTTTATATATGTGCACGCACGCATGCTGTTAGCACAATAAATTTTTGTAACAACCTAATCAAAGATTAAAGTAAACAGGTTTGGATTCACTTGATTTGATTTTTGATGTGTTGGTGTATTAATATGCATGAATCTCTCTCGAAATATAAAATTTTGAAAGAAAAAAAATTGAAACTCCCTCATGAATATGTGTTGCAGCACATGATATTTCTTACGCTAGTAGCACAAATACATGTGTTTCTTAATTTTGTCAACATTTGATGCTTTAAGGGTAATCTACACATACTAAAAGTCAAGCACACCAAAAAAATCAAATGAACCCAAATTTATTTGATTCTCGATCAAATATTTACAAAAAGTTCTCGTTAAGGCCAAAATTGACCGAACTAATTGAGTTGCTGACGTGGATCTTCCTGCTGAGTCGGAGCCTCGTCAGCCGGTTCAGTGGGACCCTAGGTTGGAAGAACCAGTGTCGTTGTTTGATGATGGATAACTTGCAGTACTCAATCGACCCTCGAGCGACTCATGTAGCTACCAATCGAGGCTGAGAAGCTCGGAAATGACCCTCGCGTTGGATCGAGACTGGTAGATCTGCACCACAAGGAAGTGTCAGGGGGGTTGGATCTGGGTTTCGTCTCAAATCCCCTCTGGTGTTTAAGTTAGAATGGAACTTAAGGATGAGAGGGATCTTGGAGCAGCTGAGGTCGACCCACGGAGGTTCGTTTGAGATCTGACGTCGCAAGCTCTTTCTTGGAAGAAATGTAAGATGGAATGAGTAGAGTCTATGTATTAGATCTCGTTCCTTGGAAGTTGGAACTTTCCTATATTTATATTCCTCATAGGTCTTTTCAGGGACGTTGGAAGGATAACGATCACCAATTATGGTGCCATGATTGATCGCGCCCGGATATACACCTGGAAAACGATTGTAGTCTTACCGCAAGCGCACAACGTAGTGGCGAGTGGGTATCGAACACAGGGAGGACAATTGACCGTACTCTATTTCGATCACCTAGATATTGATGGAATAATGGAATGGTTTGGATAGTAATGTGTCACAATCGTTCAAATAACAAATAGAATTCAATATAATAAAAACGTCTAGGGATAGGGAATCCCCACTACGGATCGTCACTTATCCTTATGGATCGTGAATTTTAGTGTTGCAAGGCTTGAATGTAGGTGAACTAGTCGCAACTGAATGTAGAACCAAGCTCACGCTCTCGCGCTATTGCTGGTCTATAGCAACCTAGATTAAGGCCCACTCTTGTGCAAACCCTAACCTAAGCTACTAGCATGAAAATCGACATCATCGTCCAATCGCACCTCGAGCCCACTCTCATGCAAAATCAAGCTACGATCTAGGTTATGATAGTTCGTATTCGTCCAATCTCTTGCAAATGAATATTAGTATAGATTTATAATAAAAATCCTAGCTTTGGTCCAATCTCTTGCAAACCAAATCTAGAGAATCTCGATTATAAACCTAAATCGAATATCTAGGCCTTCCCATCAATTGGGATCCAATCTCTTGCAAATCCCAATCGATGGAAATTCCTAGCTACTCGTAGTAAATCAATCACAACCTAACCTTTTATCAATCCTAGCAACAATTCAATTCATTCATAACAATTCAAAGATCGGATCTATAGGGTTCATCCCTATGACCTAGAACGACGAAACTACTCACAATTCATCATAGAAATCTCAGAAATAAAGAAATAGATCATAGCACAATTCATAGCTAAGAGAGAACGATTCATAAAAACAAGAGTTTTAAAGAGAAAGATCAAACCAAATTGCGCGTCTATAATCTCCAACTGAAAATTATAATAAGAATAACCGTAAAAAATAACTTCAAGTCTCTCCTAAAACTAGTAATAAAACTAGGTTTAAATACAAGTCAATATCATCCAGAAATTCCTGACAGAATTTCCCCTGGTGCAGCCAAAAACCCTAATTCGCGACCCAGTCAGAATGCATCACTCGGCCGAGTGACAATGTCACTCGGCCGAGTGACAATGTCACTCGGCCGAGTGACAATGTCACTCGGCCGAGTGACAATGTCACTCGACCGAGTGACAATGTCACTCGACCGAGTGACAGACCCAATAAAAAACAGAGAATTTGGGAAAATTGGGGGTCTGTCGCTCTGTCTGACTCGGGCGAGTGGTATTCCTTACTCGTCCGAGTGAGCTTTCTTGCTTGGCCGAGTAGGTCTTCTCAAATTTCCAGTAAGTCGGCTGCTTTTTGGGAGAAAATCCCTGTCAGACTCGGGCGAGTGGGCTTCTCCATTCGGCTGAGTGAACTTTCTTGCTCGGTCGAGTGAACTTTGAAAATCAGCAGTCTGTATCCGTTTCACTCGGCCGAACGAACTCCTTCACTCGGCCGAGTGAACTCTCTGTTCGGCCAGTGAGCTGCTTCTGGACTCTTTTCTTCTCCTCCTCGCCTCCTCGTCGATTCTATCTAATTTCTTCCTCTTTCGCTCATCTTCCAGTGCTGCTAACTCCTCAATAAAGCCATGGTAGTGCTCCGATGCGTGTGAAAGTCCCTTGATCTCATTTTCGCTCCAGATTGCTCCATATCTCCTGAAATACGACAAAAACAAGAAATAGTGAAAAGCAACGCGATATCGTCGAATAATTGTGAAAAACTCGATATGGGCAACAGAAATGTCATGAAAACATACAGAAAAAGGTGTAAAATAAGGAGCGATCAAAATCCTCCAAGCTTACCTCTTACTCGTCCTCGAGGAAGATGAGTAAAAGGTGAACCCGACGGGTAAAAATAAGGAAAAAGGAAAAAGAAGATAGAAAAGAAAACGAAGAGGGAGGCGCTAGATCATTTTCTCAGGACGTGGAGCTGCTTACTCAAATAGCGTACAATGAATAAAAACATGCCAAAGATTTTTATCTCGATATCATGATCATATATAAATGCATTCGATATAGAAACCCAAGAATATCAAAACGATATGAAACATGAAATCATCCTAGAATTAGCATCATCTAAGGCTATCTAAAGTAATATACATAATCATAGATCGCACACTTTTCAATTGATAGCTTTCTATTTGGAGTCAAGAGGTATCACACAATATGAAGCAATAAGAATAGAAAGGAGTGGTATTCATGAAATGCATGCCAAATTTCAATTCGCAGACTTCGTAATACTTTTAGAAATCTCCCCGAGTATAGAAAATTACCTAGCTTAGGTTGTCATGCACAGACAAGTAGTCACACTCTCACACATCATTGGATCCTCTCCCCCAAACTTATCTGTAAGCGTGGTGGCATCAAATAAAACAATAAGACTTTTCCCATTTTTGAAGCTCCAAGGAAAATAAAAATAAAAGAGGCAAGAAAGAGAGAGAAAGAAATGAAATGGGATCATGTATGAACTTCTTTTCTCTTTTTTTTTCTTTTTTTCTTTTGCTCTTTTTTTCATAATCACATATATACAATAAGGATCCCAAATCAAAAGATAGAGAGAAAAGCATTATTTTTTTTTGAATTTGGGGTGTTGTAGCATGGACTTTATAGCAGGGGGAAGATGTCAATATAGGATTCGCTAACGGGAGATTCACCAATAATTATAAGTACAGAAATGATGTTCAAGATATGTGGAGAAAGAAAAATGTGTAACGCTCAGTTCACTCTTTAGAATGTGCACGACAACTTTCAGCAGAGTAATGTAATCTACTTGGTTCGAACTCAGAAAGTAAACTAATCCAGTCATATCAACATGGCATACATTCAATCAACCTGAAAGTGAAGCGTACAATTTTCATGCAATAAGAAGTGATAGCAGACAACAAAGCAGTACTCCAAATATAGGCAATCAATGCGTGAAGCTTGGTGTGTTTTCTATGAAAAGTATACAATATAAATCATCAGACTCAGCTAATAATAGAATTTCATCCACATCCTTATAGTGAAGGTGCATGTTACTATCTCGAATGCATAGCAAAGAATAGCATATGATATCTGAAATAAAAATGATGGCATGTCAAGATAATATGCATATAGAGATAATCAAATTCTACGTCATCATCATCACAGAAAATTCATCTCTAGAAAAAAGGATAAAAGAAATAAAGATAAAGGAAAAATAAGGACTACTATACATATGTAGCACACACAAAATTAAGAAAACGTGATGCATGAGAAAAAAATGAAAAAGTGGGTGAAAATAAGTGTAAAATAAAGAACGGTGGAAAAATAAATGAAAAATAAAAAATGTAGAAAATGAAAAGTGCATGAGACACTCACTCCCCAAAGTTAAACGGCACAGTGTCCTCAATTTGCAAAGTGTGGCTCGTCGAGAGATATGATATGGGTGGGGTGGGTGAGGATGCATGCATGATAAAGTATGAAAATAAAAGAAAATGAGATGGATATGCAAATGATGCATGCAGAGATCAAGATCGTGCAATAAAAACTGTCCCAGAGATAACTCCTCTCTCCCAAGATGATATAGACAAATACCAACAAAAAGTGACCAAAATGTGTGTGGAGGAGGGGTGCAAAATCAGCAGACAAAATGATAGCATCAATCAAAGCAGCAGCCAAAGTGTGGGAGGCATACAGTGTGTGCCTAGGTGTGTGGTAGAGCACCAGCACTGTCCTATGGAGGAGGAGGAGGTGGAGGTGGCTGCTGGGTAGTGGGACGCGGAGTGGCAGGTGGAGGCTGTGACAGTCGCGTAAGAATTTGGTTTAGGCTAGCCTGAATACCAGTGAGTAAGGCGACGCGAGACTGTACAACACTAACTGTAGTAGAGAGAGCCCGGAAATCTCCTCTGAGTACACTGATGGCCCCCTCTAGAGCACGCAGGTGTTGAACTAGGGTGTCGGGGGGGGGGGGGGGGGGGGGGGGGGGGGGGCAGAGGGTCGAACAGGTGGTGAACGGGGCTGCCTCACACGGCCACCGTAGACAACAGGTGCAACTACAGGGTGGGGTTGTGGTGCTGTGCTCACTAGAAGACGGTCAACCTCTATGGGAGGCTGAGATGTAGGAATGCTTGCAGAAGTGTGAGCAGCAGCAGAGGCTGAAACAGTGACAGAGGGCGAGGAGGTTAGAGAGGTCGGTGACACAGAAATGGGGACCGACGTCACGACACTCTCGGTGAAGATAGCTGCAGTGGAGACGGAAGGGTCGATGACTGGGGAGGCCGTGAAGTGTGCAGAAAATGACTCCCCAGGGGTCGAAAAATATAGAGTGGACAGGGTCTCGGCTGCGGCTATGAAGGAAGGCTCGCCTCTCCCAAGAATAGTGGCAGGGGCGCTCTCAAGACTCACGAAAGAAATAGGATCAACGATCAACGGCACGGTGGTGGTGGTCGTGGCCTTAGCAAGTGTACCCCCGACACTGACTGAAGTGTGGACAGATGTGTCGGGAGGGGCAGACAAATCAGGTGCAGGCTGAGGAATCTCCGGGTCCAGAGGTGGAAGGAGGGGCTCCTACTGAGCGCTCTCAGGCTCTAGCATATACACAACTGGGATAAGGACGTCCATCACTGGAATCCACACCCCTCCTGCGGGTCCAATATGTGTCCAAGCGGGGCTCAGGAGAACCATGTAATCAGTGCCAAAAGGACCGTGTAGCCATACCCAGTGGTGCTGACCATAAGGACGCAACATCCTCATGCGGGCCATAACATCAACGGAAAGGGAAGTAGAGCCTGGGGTTCGTAGTAAACTAGCTGGTAGGTCCACTCCGCACATGGGAGCTATAAGAGTAATCAGACCGTCGCAACAGATAGGCGTCCTGGCGCCGACAGAGATAATGATGTGGTCTAAGTACCAACTAGCAATGTCAATCTGAATGGCGGGGAGTAGGACGTCTCCACCTGCCTCGAAGGCCCTTGCTCGAGTCATCGCATAGAGCATGTAAAGCTCAGGCATCGACATCATCCCCGGCTCATACCTCGCTAAGAAATGGTCGCCATAAGGCACTGTGCTATGCGAAGGCATGGGTGGAGGATAGCGGAAGTCTTGGCCCGGCTAGGGTCAAAGGAAAGTGGTGAACCCGTGATAAGTGTCCAGAAGGCATGTGTATCAAATGACGGCGGGGGATATGCGTGGGACTATATGCTCAGTCTGGGTCCAGGACTGGGTCTACTGAAAGTAGGCTCGAAGCATGTCGAGGGCGATCTCACACTCACGATCCATCAAGCGAAATGAGCAACCCCCAGGAGTCCTACTGATAGAACTCAGGACCTCGAGTATCGGACGGATGTAGGTATCCGTTGACACAAACAAAAAGTCACGCCACCCCACGTTGTCATACAACTGGAGTAGGCCCTCAAGTACCCCTAGGCACTCAAAATATGCAAGGTGCACTAACCTAGTGGGTATGATCGAACGATGGGAGAGCCTCTCGAATCGGACGCGCTGTGTGTCGTCTCGAAAGGTGATCCCCATCGTGTCTAAAGCAGGGACGGGCTGTACCGATGGAGGTGGAATAGGTGCGGTAAGAGGTGGAAGTGTGGGTGGTGGCGGGCTAGGTGGCGGAGAGTCCACTCTAGCAGAGGAGGAGCCAGGCTCGCTGGTCCTCTTCCGCTTCGAGGCGGGCGCCCCTAAACGTGCTCTAGTGCGTGGTGGCATGTGAGTCGTGAAACGTACCTACCCAAATGCGAAGTGCTCTATAAAAGGAGCGAGTGTACCCAAACACGACGCGAGTGCAAGCGATGGATGCGTGCAGAGAATCGCCTCCTCCGAGAAGCTCCAAATCTGCCCCTAAATCTCCCCCAAACTAGCCTGAAACACAAATTGACAAATTAGCAATGAATATCAATAAGTATGTGGTAAGATCAGGAACAATATATGTATAGATTGATTTGGATTTGGGGCGGAATTGGGCTTACAAAATGGAGAAATGGAGAAAATGGGAGAAATTGGGTGAACCGGAGGATGGCCGGCTGCAGACTGGGCGGCGCTGACGATGGTCGGAGGGGGACGTCGGCGGTGAGGGGCGCGTGGCTCAGGCACGGGACCCGTGTGGCTCGGGCGAAGGAAGATTCGATTCGACCGATCGCGGGGGGAAGAGTCAAAGGCTCGGGCAAAAAATTTGGGATTTTTGGGATTTGGGCCGCGACATTTCGAATTATAGGATTAGTCACTCAGCCAAATAACGTGTCCACTCGACCGAGTGGCTCGGTTTAAAAATTTCAAAAAGTTTCTTCATAAAAGTAGTGACTCGGGCGAGTATAACTCCCCACTCGGGCGAGTGACAAAGTCATTCGACCGAGTGGCAAGGCCACTCAGTGCTTTTTAAGTGCTGAAAGTGTTTGATTCACTCAGGCGAGCGACAAAGTCCCTCGGCCGAGTGGCATATAAATTATAAATAGGGGTTTTCAGAATCTTCTCTGATCAATACCCTACTCAGCCGAGTAGGGTCTTCACTCGGCCGAATGACAAAGTCGCTCGACCGAGTGGGCTAGTAATTTCAGCTTCGACTCTCTATTTTTTGCTCCACTTTCTGATTTTCTTCTCCCCGTCAGTTTATTCCTTCTCTTAAAAGCCTGTGCGCATTCCTGGAGCGCTCTCCTTTGCCATGGTGCTCCTCCATTCAAATGGTTCATTGTTCTCCATCTACTGTCATGAAAAATACAGCCCGGTGTCAGGATTTTCTTCGACTCTTGACTCTAATCACTAAAAAAAATCTAAAGAAAAAATAAAAGGAAAAATTCAACTAAAAATAGGATAGAATCGTATGGTTGCCTCCGGACAAGCGCTCGTTTAAGGTCTTGAGCTCGATCCCTTAAGATACGTGTTTAATGTTCGATGTTCGATGCATGTGAGATGCGCGCGTCAAACTTGCTGGGAAGGCCACTTCGATTTAGTTGTTGGTGCTCATTGGCATTCCTTGGCTCCCCTTCATCATGGGTAGTAGTGGAGGATGAGTCCCCCAAGCTTGAGCTTTTAACGTCTTTTTTCTTTGCCGGTGGCGATAATTTCTTGTCCGGTGGGGCTTTCTTCATGTTCTTCGCCATGGAGAGCTTGCATAGCTCTCTAATTTTGACAACATCAGCGTCGTCTTTCTCCTCATCTGTAAAAGGATCTGGCGGGTCTCCCATCATCTCGCCATCTTTAGAAGATTGGCCCCCTTCGAGGCTGTCATCATGCTTGGCTTCGATGGCGAATGGCATGGCATCGTCAATCATCTCGTCGATGAGGTCCACATAATCCACGTCCTCTCGCCAAGGCATATGCTTCATCGCCTTTGGGATTTGGAGCTCAACTTCAATATTTCTGACGTTTAAGGACAAGGTCCCCTCTCTCACATCAACAATCACACCGGCGGTGGCCAAGAAGGGGCGTCCAAGAATCAGCGACGTATCGCCCTCCTCCTTAATATCCATCACCACAAAGTCACACGACAAGCAAATTCTGCCCGATACTTGAAGTGGTATGTCTTCCGCAATCCCAACCGGCCTAGTGATTAGATCGTCCGCGATTTGTATCTTCATGTCCGTCGGCCTTAGGTCAGTCCCCGTATTCAATTTCTTAAACATTGTGAGGGGCATGAGGCTCACGCTTGCTCCCAAATCTACCAAAGCCTTTTGAAGTGGAACTCCTCCAAGCGTGCAAGGAATTCGGAAACTACCGGGATCTTTAAACTTTTTCGGAGCTCTCTCTTTCCGAGTAAACCACGTACCTTGCTCGGCGAGCATGATCCTTTCCTTTCACTTTTTTCCCACAATCAAGTCTTTTAGAAACTTAGCATAGGATGGGATTTCGACAATTGCATCCAAGAAGGGAATATTCAAGCTCACACCTCGCAAATACTCCAAAAATTTGGCGAGCCGCTTCTCAATCTTTGCCTTTGCCAACCGTTGTGGGAAGGGTACCGGTGGCATATAAGTGCGCTCCTTTTGTGGCTTATCAATTTCAGATTTTTCACCGTCATTTGGCTTTTTTGGGCCCTCCTCTTCATTGACCGGCTCCTTGTCATCCGAAATTTCTTCCCCCGGCTCCTTGGTTTGAATCATGGTGGGAGTAGTGTCTTTCCCGCCTCTTGTAGCTACCGCCACAAGCACATTGATGTGTCCGGTATTGCTCCGTGGGTTTTGTTCCAGTTGAGCCGACAATTGTTGAGTGTTCTTATTGAGCAATGCTAGTTGCTCTGATAATTGTCCCACAACGGTGTTGAGAGAGTCTTGTTGGACTGTCAATCTAGCATTGATCTTCTTTTGTTCGGCCATGAATTCTTCAACTCTCGCTTCATGTTCCGGCCTTGGTGGTGCTTGCGGTGGATTCGGTGCCCTCCATCCTTGATTGTACCCCTGGGGTCTATATGGCCCTGCTTGTTGTCTCAGTGGGAAGTTTTGTTGTTGGGGTCCTCTCGGTTGATATTGCGGTTGTTGTGGAGGCTGGGCTTGTGGTTGTTGCGGTGGCAGATTCAAGGCTCCATCATTGTTAGCGGATGAAAATCCCGGGTGGTTCATCGTAGCCGGGTTTGCCCAATAACCGGTGCTTCTCGCAACATATTGAACTTGCTCCGTTGCTCCCTCTCCTTTCTCTTCTCCAACAAACATAACATGAGCTTGGTCTTGCCAATCTCTCATGCTTCCTCCCAGTGTAGAAATGGTGGGGGCTCCATGCGGTTCACTAATCAACCTCTCTATTCTCTCCACGATCTTGTGAAGAGAATCAAATTTTGTAGAGAGCTCTGCTACGGCCTTTGCCTCATAAATGCTTGCCGGCTTCAAGGATGACGGGGAATGTCCCCTCTCATCGGCCCATTGTTGGTTATTCGAGGCCATCTCCTCAAGTAAGGCCGTGGCATCATCCGGTGTCTTTGACAAAATAGCTCCATTGGCGGTTGCATCAATTATTTGCTTTGTGCTTGGTTGCAATCCTTTATAAAAGCTATGCACAAGCTCCTATGCATCAATACTATGATGGGGACATTGGTGTTGGAGATCCTTGAAACGCTCCCATACCTCATATAGAGTTTCTTGAGGTCCTTGCTTGAAGGACATGAGCGCGCTTCTTATCTTGATAGTCTTAGATGGCGGATAGAATTTGTTGACAAATGCGCTTGCCAGCTCATCCCAAGTAGTGAAAATCTCCTCGGCTTGCATCCTCAACAAGACAATGCCTTGTCTCGAAGAGTAAATGGAAAGAGGCGCAGTCGAATAGAGTCAACCGACACGCCAGGCATCTGGAAGGTGGCGTACTTGGACAAGAACAATTGAAGATGGTAGTGCGGATTTTCTTGTGAGTTCCCATGAAATGGGTCTTGTTGCATCAACACCACTAGTCCGGTTTTAAGCTCGAAGTTCTTGTCTGCCGCCAACTCCGGCATGACTATGGAAGACGTGATAAAAGTGGTCTTAGGCCGTAGCCTATCTCGGATGGAGACAAGCCTAGCCATACGCACCGCTAACTCCTCTGGTGTTTTTGGTCGGGTCATATGATCTTCCTCTATAGCAAATCTCCTCTCAGCTCTAAGTCTCCTTGCTGTACGCTCGATCTCAGGGTCAAATAATATATCTTCTTGGTGTGCCTTCGATCTCGTGTACATGCACAGGAAAAAGAGAGTCTAGATAGAATTATTAGCACGATAGTGAAATGAAAGAGTGAAAATAAAAATAAAAAGGAATAACTAAGTAAAGAAAATAAAATACCGTCGCCTCCCCGGCAACGGCGCCAAAAACTTGATCGCGCCTGGATATACACCTGAAAAACGACTATAGTCTTACCGCAAGCGCACGACGTAGTGGCGAGCGGGTATCGAACACAGGGAGGACAATTGACAGTACTCTATTTCGATCACCTAGCTATTGATGGAATAATGGAATGGTTTGGATAGTAATGTGTCACAATCGTTCAAATAACAAATAGAATTCAATATAATAAAAGCATCTAGGGATAGGGAATCCCCACTACGGATCTTCACTTATCCTTGTGGATCGTGAATCTTAATGTTGCAAGGCTTGAATGTAGGTGAACTAGTCGCAACTGAATGTAGAACCAAGCTTACGCTCTCTCACTATTGCCGGTCTATAGCAACCTAGATTAGGGCCCACTCTCATGCAAACCCTAACCTAAGCTACTAGTATGAAGATCGACATCATCGTCCAATCGCACCTCGAGCCCACTCTCATGCAAAATCAAGCTACGATCTAGGTTATGATAGTTTGTATTCATCCAATCTCTTGCAAACAAATATTAGTATAGATTTATATTAAAAATCCTAGCTTTGATCCAATCTCTTGCAAACCAAATCTAGAGAATCACGATTATAAACCTAAATCGAATCTCTAGGCCTTCCCATCAATTGGGATCCAATCTCTTGCAAATCCCAATCGATGGAAATTCCTAGCTACTCGTAGTAAATTAATCACAACCTAACCTTTTATCAATCCTAGCAACAATTCAATTCATTCATCACAATTCAAAGATCGGATCCATAGGGTTCATCCCCATGCCCTAGAATGACAAAACTACTCACAATTCATCATAGAAATCTCAGAAATAAAGAAACAGATCATAACACAATTCATAGCTAAGAGAGAACAATTCATAAAAACAAGAGTTTTAAAGAGAAAGATCAAACCAAATTGCGCGTTTATAATCTCCGGCTGAGAATTACAATAATAATAGCCGTCAAAAATAACTTCAAGTCTCTCCTAAAACTAGTAATAAAACTAGGTTTAAATACAAGTCAATATCGTCCAGAAATTCCTGACAGAATTGCCCCTGGCGCATCCAAAAACCCTAATTCGTGACCCAGTCAGAATGCGTCACTCGGCCGAGTGACAATGTCACTCGGCCGAGTGACAATGTCACTCGGCAGTGACAGACCCAATAAAAAACAGAGAATCTGGGAAAATTGGGGGCCTATCGCTCTGTCTGACTCGGGCGGATGGTCTTCCTTACTCGGCCGAGTGAGCTTTCTTGCTCGGCCGAGTAGGTCCTCTCAAATTTCCAGTAAGTCGGCTGCTTTTTGGGAGAAAATCCTTATTAGACTCGGGCGAGTGGGCTTCTCCATTCGGCCGAGTGAACTTTCTTGCTCGGCCGAGTGAACTTTGAAAATCGGCAGTCTGTATCTGTTTCACTCGGCCGAATGAACTCCTTCACTCGGCCGAGTGAACTATCTGTTCGGTCGAGTGAGCTGCTTCTGGGCTCTTTTCTTCTCCTCCTCGCCTCCTCGTCGATTCTATCGAATTTCTTCCTCTTTCGCTCATCCTCCAGCGCTGCTAACTCCTCAATAAAGTCGTGGGCGACGCTCCGGTGTGCGTGAAAGTCCCTTGATCTCATTTTCGCTTTAGATCGCTCCATATTCCTGAAATACAAAAAAACACGAAATAGTGAAAAGCAACGCGATATCGTTGAATAATCGTGAAAAAATCGA
Organism: Scilla litardierei; assembly: GCA_030789695.1. Classification (NCBI taxonomy): domain Eukaryota; kingdom Viridiplantae; phylum Streptophyta; class Magnoliopsida; order Asparagales; family Asparagaceae; genus Scilla; species Scilla litardierei. Next base: position 655,286,124 of record CM061142.1, on the reverse strand, counting down.
TATTGGCAATAGAAATGTCATGAAAACATGCAGAAACAAGGTGTAAAAAAAGGAGCGATCAATGATCTCCCCCCTTTAATAGGAGTAACTGTAGCCCACGTTCCCGCTATTTAGGAGCCCGCCTTCAATCCCACGTTCGATTGGTGGGAGTGTAACGGGTGACTGACAGGTGGGCTTTGACTGAGTCTATATCAGGCTTCTATTATGGGCTTTGTGGGCCTTAGTCACTCGTTGGTCGAGTCATCTCGAGTGCCGACCCGATGGCTCAACAATGGCCCCCGTTGCACGACCTAAGTGAGTCTGCCTGTTGGGGTCAAGTGGCTGTGGTCTGACTTGGTGTTGCGCCAGACTGTATGGACGAAAGGTCGATTCAATCGTGCCCATTAACTATTCGATCTTCGTTCTCTGAGTCAATTTGTTTTTCTTCTATAGGTATGGTCAGTCTGGAGTACCAGGTGGAACTTACACTAAGGGAATGAGTCGAGGCTTCTATCAGAGAAGCTGAGCAGAGCATGTTATTTCCTCGGGTGCCTTCTATAGGTGAAAGAACGGCTCGATCGTCAGAGGAACGATCCATTGTCACTGAGGGGGCTACTCAGGTGGCACGTCTCCAGCGGAAGAAAAAGGAGAAGCCCCCACCGAATTTGAGATGGTTGCAGTTGAGGGAAGTAAGAGAAGGCGGTGTGTCACACCCCGATCTCCAGAATACCCGAAACTGCTAAATCTTTTTTTTCCAAGTATCCTGAAGAGCAGATGTGATGAAGAGGAAAAGAGAGAGAAAGAAGAAAGTGAAAAAGCAGGCCACTGCGCATATGTTGGGATATTACAAGTGAAGCTCCACTAAAATATCCAACAGTCACACAAAACAACAACAACATTTAATACATACATGCTTCATTTCTATACACAGTCCAAGTACACCAACACGTACATACAGCCACCCTCCACCTTCAAAGACAACCAGGTCACTCTGCAGGCTACATCACTCACCAAACGCTACCCCTGAGACCCGATTCCAAGTCACCACCAACCATACTACCCCTGCTACCTGAAAAATAGGGAGGAGAACGTCAATGCGTGCCCCAGTAGGAACCAACTTGGATCTGGGCATCGCTTTAGGGTTATCAATCCACAAGGCAAGGCAAAGGAACAAGACATGCAAACTAAATACATAGCGAAAAGTGAATAGCTAAGTAAGAGGATCATACATGCGGTCCAATGTCGAGTTACTGCAATAAAGAGTTAGCACGAGTAATAATAATAATAACACAAGTGTTCAAGCAACCAATATCTAATAAGATAAGTGCAAGTGCCTGAGGCATGACACAGAGTCACCAAGAAACAGGCAAAGGGAAGGGGAAGTGCTGCCAGCAGAAGGAGTAACACGCAAATTCTTATTTCATCATTTTATAATTGAATTAATTGGAACTTGGGTAAACTGTGTGATACCAGGACATGGACTTCACCCCAAATTTGGGTTGAATATAGCACCCGACGCAGTGGACACGGGCACTGTACGCCGGGCCTTTCAGCTCCCCCATACCTGGCAGGAGTGAGGCTCTCCACCTCCTTACCCCTCCACTCCCGGTAAAGGCGAGTGGGTGTAAAAATCCCCTCCACTCCCGGTAAAGATGAGTGGGTGTAAAAATCCCCTCCACTCCAGGTAAAGGCGAGTGGGTGTAAACTCCACACATCACATAATCATCTCCCAACTTCACAGTCCAGGCCTCATATCCACAATTTACTCAAATCCCACCTAAAACCCGGGCTTTGCTAACTCACCCTCATTAGAGAGGATTGAGATTTATTCAATTTTATTAGTTAGCATCATAAGTGACACGTTAGGGGTCTTGATGGCATGGGTGTGCCCACATCACCTCAGCTGTCCATCATTAAGCATAGGGTCATGCACTCACGTGACATGCCCTCTATCACAACACATCATCTACTCACAAACATGATGTTCCCATGCCATTCAAGCCTCTAATTTCACAAATCATCACCCTGGCTCAAGGACAACACTAACATATGCACGTTACTCAAATTTTCAGATATTGCCCTCGTTGAGGCATTTCATCGAACACGTGGAGGGCATCATTCATATCAAAACAACACACTATAAATTTCATGTGCCAAGGACATAAACATTCATTCCACCACACAACCATTATAAGTAAGAATAATGATGGCCAATTATCCACAATTAATGAATAAGAACACTACTTAATGAATTCAGCTTACTGAAATTGCAGGACAATCAGATTGAGGGTGGTTTTTGAGGCATTTGAAGTCGAAATTTGGAAAAACTTAAAACTAAAAATTTGTAGATATGTGTGTTTTGGATTTACAGACAAAATGTCAGACAAAAATATTAATTATGTGATATATGGTGAATTATTTGGTGAAGTGTGTCAAGTCTGTTTTTCAGACAGATTTCAGGGTCTATGTTCAAAGCCAATTTTGAGCATGCTCTAGCCAGAATTTCGACATATATGCACTCTGATAAACTTTTAGAAAAACTTGTTAAATTTCCAACAAGACTAAGAACACAAAATTCCATGATGTGTGCAAGTGTCTAGGCCAATTGTACTAAACTGTGTCAACACTGAAAATCAAACAAACATGTTGTGAAGATGGATTTATTGCTCCTAATTTCTGAATTGGAACTGTTGAGTATTGGACTCTCCACCTTGATTTTGATGATGATCAAACACAAATCATTGTGATTAACTCATGTGTCTGCAGTTAGCTAAAAATTCACCAATTAGATTCAAGAAGATTAAAAGTGACTACACGTGTTGATTCAAGTGGAGGACTTGGTAGATCAATAAAGGTGAATCATTGGCTTGAAGAACTCAAAGGCTACCTCAAACCTCAAGCCAATGGCATTAACAAATGAATGGAGATTCAATCCAAAGAGAAGATAGAAATGGATGATTCAAAAGCGTCAAAGACACCTTGAGGATCAAAGACTATGACGTTGGAGACATTCAACTAAAAGACTCAAGACCATGAAGAATTATGGAGATCGTCGTCAAATTACTTTGTACATTTCAAGCGACGTCCCAAGACTTCCTCAGAATGCGTGATCGTTGTGCCTGGAGCTTCGTTGAAGCTCAAGCAGTCATTCATGAAGTCAAGGGATTCGGTTCTCCATGTTGAAGCTTTGAAGACGGTTTGTCGTGTTTACTTTTATGTCTTCTAGCTTCAGTTTAGTAGAATGTTAAGCCTTGAGTAGTACTTGCCTAGAAATCTTCATAACTCTCATATCTTATCTCTAGGATTGCCTTAGAAGCCCTTAGAAACTTTCCCGAAGCTTATCGCCTCATTTCTCGGCTTCTTATGCATCTTAGTTGGTTCAAGTAGAAGAACCAACCGACTAGATGACGATCTAGTCGGTTGGAAATCCTTCTTGAACCGACTAGCCATCCTTGCTAGTTTCAGCCCATTCACTGTTGATCAACTAGTCGGTCCAAGAAGGTTCACTGACCGACTATATGACGATCTAGTCGGTTGGAAATCCTTCTTGAACCGACTAGCCATCCTTGCTAGTTTCAGCCCATTCACTGTTGATCAACTAGTCGGTCCAAGAAGGTTCACCGACCGACTAGATGATGATCTAGTCGGTTGAAAATCCTTCTCAGACCGACTAGTTATCCTTGTTAATTCAAGCTTATTTGTTGACCAATTAGTCGGTCCAAGAAGGTTCACCGACCGACTAGTTGTCCAACTAGTCGGTTGGGAATCCTTCTCAGAACGACTAGTTCTCCTTGTGAAATTCGACTTCTTTGCTGTCAACTACTTAGTCGGTCTAAGAAGGCTCACCGACCGACTAGTTGTCAAACTAGTCGGTTGATGTTTCTTCTTAGACAGACTAATTCTTCTTCTTTAGTATTTCACTATCTTTCCTGTCAACATTCTAGTCGGTCCAAGAAGGTTCACCGACCAACTAGTTGCAAAACTAATCGGTCAGTGATCCTTCTTAGACCGATTAAGCAGCTTCAGAAATAGAGCCACTGGGCATTTATTGCCGCGATTTTTGTGACCGTTTTGTCTCTTCCTATATAATTTTATTCAAGGCTGAAATTTGAGACATTTTCACATCCAAGAGAAGAGCCATTCAACTCAATTTCTAAGCTCTCTCATCTCACAAGAATCTCTCCCTTACTCTTTGAGCCTTAATTCCTCAAGAGAGATTCTCATTCTTTGTGAGCTACTCAAGCTAAGAGCTTGAATCTAAGTCACCAACTTCACCCTAGCCATCTATTACTGTCCATCTTGGTGGAGCTAGGGTTTGGTGCTAACTTCTTCATCAAAATCCACTCTTGCCCTATATCGGTGAGTATTTCTCAAGGCATATGATTTTGTGGTAAGAAGCTTTATATTTCATTCTCTATACTTCTTAATTGTTGTATACTCTCGGTTGTTGAGAGGGTTGGCTTGATCCCAAGTTGTGGGAGTCAAGATTTGGTTTGCTCTCGGTTTGTGAGAGTGTGCTTAGTTCCAGGTTGTGGGACTAAGGTATTTGCGTGTTCCTGGGGTGTGGGATACACAGACATCGATTGTAGGTCGATTGCACTTGTGGGGTTTTTGCAAGTGGGCTAAAGGAAGCTCTAGTGGTTTTACTAGAGTATCCAGAGGGGATCCGGGTGTTGCTAGATTAGGGCACCGGTAACAAGTCGGGGAGACTTGGGTGGCACCGAACCTGGGTAGATTGCATGTTTGTTTTGCCTTATTCCTTGTGTTGTTGATCACTTCTTTCATTCCGTATTTGTTGGTTAATTAGGGTTTTATTTGGCGTAAATTCCTTATAATTCTATAAAACACTATTCACCCCCTCTAGTGTTTGTTCCTCATAGCACAGGGTCACTACAATTGGTATCAGAGCGAGGTAATAGCTATGGAAACCAACAACAACATCACACGAAGTCTTTTTCCACCATATCTCATTGGACCCAACTATCAAATTTGGTGTGTAAAGATGAAGGCTTATATTCAATCCATTGACGATGATTATTGGAAGCTTGTGGAGAAGCCCCTTCGTGCACCTACCACTTCCGAACATGAATGGACAAATGAGCAAACAGAATTGGTGAAGAAACATCAAGAGGTAATGGATATCTTGCTTGAGTATTTATCTTATAACATTCTTATGCGTGTGTCCAAGGCAACAACGACTATCAAATATGGCACATGCTAGTGGAGCAAGAAGAGTCCACCTCGGAGTGTTCTTTCTCCAATGATAAAAGGGATTCATTCATGGGTTTTATGGGACAAGAGGACGCCACTAAGGGTGACTCTAGTGACACATCAAGTGATTCGAGTGGAAGTGATAGCGACGATGAAGAGGTAACAATGGATGATCTTAGAATTGAACTTAAACAATTATTTGATAAATATCAAAAGCTTATGCATAAATATTGTGATGCTAAGAATAAGATTGCTAGTCTCACTAACACATCTACATGTAGCACCTCTAACAATGACACCATTGTTGAGACACTCGCTATTGAGAAAGCAAGTTTGCTTACTCAAAATGGCATGTTGAGAAATGAGGTGGAGTCCCTCAAATCTCAACTTGATCGTGTTTCTATTTTGGATAGTAACGATCTTGAGATTGAAAATCTTCAATCTCAAAACACTAGTTTGGGCATTGAGACTAAGGATCTCAAATCCCAAGTGCACGAGCTCACCACACATGCATCCACCTTGAATGCCACTATTTCTTCAATTTTGAAGAAATGTGAGCTCATGTCCTCCATTGTTGAGAGACTCAATAATGGAAAGGACAATTTGGATGATTTGCTAAAGAATCAACTACTGGCAAACCATAGTGTTGGCCTTGGTTATTCTAAGGCAAGTGCATCCAATGCACGCACCTCCTATAGTGAAGTAACTATAGATTTTGTGAGGCCATCCTCCGGTGCATCCACGAGTGGTGTCTATAACAACTTGGGTAGTTCTACTACTAAGGAAACCACCACTCCTATTCCTCCATCCTTTGCAAAGAAACCCACCAAGGGTGGACATCAAATGAAGGGACATGCTTTCATGTACACCAATACTCGTAGGAATGCCTCCACTCCTCACATTCCTACAAATGATGGTTTTTATGCTCCACACACACGATCTCGTGCAAACACTCATTTGAGACACTCTCATGCACGTACTCATGCTCATGCACCTTCACATGCTTATGATCACACATTACATCCACATATGCATGCTTATTCTCATGATCATCCTCATGCATACACACCTCATATTCATCTACGTATGTATGCAACACCATACCATGGATCATATGCCCATCATCATGCTTTAGCACAACATAATGTTCCATACACATTTCCTCATGCTCTTGCTAGATCTCATGTTCCTAGGCCACACGCACCACGTAGAGATCAACCTTTTGTGCATGCAACCACTAGGAAGAGGATACCCAAATCATACACTATTTGGGGTCCTAAGAACACTAGTAATCATGCTAAGGATATGTATATGCAATCTTATATTCATGATATTATTTTGAATGATGATTATATTAGGAAATCACGGTCCTCTTGGACTTGGTTTCCAAAGGGTTAGTTTCTGTTGACCCTTCATTGCTTGGTACCATAAGTTTATATTCATTTTATGGGTACTAAAGCATTTGTGTTAAGAATTGGTTTATTCTTTTGTTTTCATATTGGTCTTAGATGCTCATGTTTGTTAGAAATGTAAATTCATCTTGAATTTGATTTCCATTGCATGTTTATTAGTAAATCATTGTGTTCATGATTTTCATGTCTAAAATATGAATATTTTTATGCAACACATGCTTTGGTTCATATTTATGTTTTGTTGCATGTGATGCATGTCATGCTTTTGGATTAATATACATATTTACTTTTGGTACATGCATGTGTATGGTTAAATATTTATCAAGTAACATGATTACATGTTTCATTAATATTGTGTATGATTACAGTAGGATATGGGTTACGATAATTTGAATTTAGTTTGTTAAATTTGTTGCCTAACCCATCGGATCCAAAAAGGTTTTTGGATACCAAAATTATGTTTTCTAGGTTCAATCCACATTGGGATACCAACTCTACCAACTCCTTGATTTTCAAAGACTTTCATTCAAATGGAGTTGATGGTGCTTAAGTGATGCACCAAAGTAGGGGGGGGGGGGGGGGGGGCTTAATGTAATTGTTGTGCAAGATGCCTACTCTACACACTACTTGGTTTACAAATGATGGATCAATTCAAAGGAAAGGATGGTGCATTGGAGATGCACACATATAGGGAGAGCTAAATGGTTGTAAGTATGTGTTTTGTACAATTGGTATTTTAATATATTGGTTTTGACTACCATGTTTACAATTGGTATTTTAATATATTCGATTTGTGTAATATAGCATACTTCTTCATTAGCTCATTCTTGTCACACCCTCATGAAGATTGTTTGTTTATGTGACTACCTTGTTCATGTATGCCATATACGTCTTATTACGACTCATGTACCATGGTAGCTATAACATTCATATAATGAATTGGTTAGTTACTTATTGATGTTCATATCTTTTTCATGCCATGAATAAGATTAATGATTTAGGATCTTTATGCATATTTGTTCATTGTATCAACACACATCTCATACTTTTCTTATAGTTTGTATGATTATCTTTAATAAGATTTGGGGTGATCAATGTATGTTACTTGTCATGTTAATTACTTCATGACTGATGTTTAGCTATAATTTTATTCAAGAGATCTTTCAGGTTTATAACTAAATCTTTCATGTATGATATTTTTACAAGTGACATAACACTCATTCATATTAGTTAGTGATCTTCAAGCTATATTTCTCAATATTCCATCTCTCATCTCATGCTCATATTTTATGCTATTTTTATGAGATGTTAGAGATAACTTGTGCTATACACGATCATATAGGCTTTATATTGTGCTTGATGATATGTATATTCTGTCATATATATTCTTCCATGAATATATCTTGATGCACTATGACTGCTTTGATGCCACCTCCGATTATATTGTGCTTACACAAGTTTTTTTTATTCTATTCGCACAATTGGTATGTATGTATGCGATGTTCATGATAACTTTATTCGTTTATGTCCTACCTTGTGACTTTGAACGTAGACTATCTTCATGCCTTTGTTCAAAAGATGTTTTGTCACATTATGCCTCATGTTGAATCCTTTGTGATAATTGAGCTAGGATGAGATCATGTCTCTATTTGTTCACTTGGTTTCCTTCTCAAGTGATGTCATGATCTTGACATTATGTGCCTGCTTTGCACACTGTGTTAGACTATTTATATTGGATATCATCTTTACATGCTCTTGCTTGATGCTAGTTTTGAGCTTGTGATATAGTGCTTATCTTCCTTATGCTCATGGCATTCCATGCTTATCATTGACTCATTATGTGAGTATCTATTCTGGAATGCATGTTAGTACTATGGTTCATTTGAACATTGTTTCAATTAGTATCCTAGTGTGCGAGAATTGTGTATGCCATACGTTTTATGATGTTTCTATCTCTATTTGGCATAACACTTTTGCATGATATAGATATTTGTGTATGCCCACATCACACACTTCACTTAGATTTGGTATGCTTACTTTTGGAGATGCTTTGTGGAGTTCAGCAGATGCCATTAGAATTTATTTTGAGTTATTATTTCATAAACATAACTTTGTACACATGGTTATAAATTTCCATAGTCATGTTTGTTGCATTTTTTATGTTTGACTTAGATCTCAGTTTATTGATATTATTTGTTGATCTATGTCATTGTGATGATTTTGATTCCACCATTATGTATTTAATCATCTTCATGTCATATGTCATGCCCTTGCTCAAGGACAGTCTATCACATTATGCTTAATGTTATAAACTTTGTGATAATTGAGGTTGTTTGTGAACTTGACAATATTTGATCACTTGTTTTTCTTTCACAAGTGATGTCATGATTTTTGCATTGTTATCCGTATTCTTTATCATATTTAAAGCTAGTAGCTACTGCTAATTATGCTATTTTCACTTTTCTAACACTGCTCACACTACTCTTTACAATTAGTATCTATTGTAATCTTTTATCACATATACTTATTGCTTATCTTCTTGTGATAATTGAGGGTAGTTGAGTTGTTGTTGGATATTTGCTCTTGCAATTGATATCTTTATTTTGATATCTTGTTTTAAATTGGTAGCTTATATAGTTTACATTAGATATACCTTTTAGTTTTCCACTCTATTTTTGCTTTTGTTGTTTCTACCCCCATGTCTTTTGGATAATGCCAAATGGGGAGAGAAATAAACAAAGGATGTGCTTATTAAATGTTGAGTGTTAAACAATAACTTGAATCATATAGACTTTATGTATGATCGTTCATGTATATGATTCAGGGGGAGCATTGGTGATTACCTTGGTTTATATTGATTACATTATATATATATATATATATATATATATATATATATATATATATATATATATATATATATAGAGGTAATCAGGCTCATGTTTATGATGTGTATCACCTATATGATTTGTATTGTGTACGCATATTATTTCTGGTCATTCATGCGATATTTACACAACCTCATGTGATACACACACTATTAACTGCTGAATGATGCTATTGATTATTGATATTACCTTGATTGGCATCATTGCAGGGGGAGTAAGTATATTTAATGCACAATTATTTATTTTGTTTATATTTGGTTTGTCATCATCAAAAAGGGGGAGAATGTTGAGTATTGGACTCTCCACCTTGATTTTGATGATGATCAAACACAAATCATTGTAATTAACTCATGTGTTTGCAGTTAGCTAAAAAGTCACCAATTAGATTCAAGAAGATTAAAAGTGACTACACGTGTTGATTCAAGTGGAGGACTTGATAGATTAACAAAGGTGAACCATTGGCTTGAAGAACTCAAAGGCTACCTCAAACCTCAAGCCAATGGCATCAACAAATGAATGGAGATTCAATCCAAAGAGAAGATAGGAATGGATGATTCAAAAGCGTCAAAGACACCTTGAGGATCAAAGACTATGACGTTGGAGACATTCAACTAAAAGACTCAAGACCATGAAGAATTATGGAGATCGTCGTCAAATTACTTTGTACATTTCAAGCGACGTCCCAAGACTTCCTCAGAACGCGTGATCGTTGTGCCTGGAGCTTCATTGAAGCTCAAGCAGTCATTCATGAAGTAAAGGGATTCGGATTCTCCATGTTGAAGCTTTGAAGACGGTTTGTCGTGTTTACTTTTATGTCTTCTAGCTTCGGTTTAGTAGAATGTTAAGCCTTGAATAGTACTTGCCTAGAAATCTTCATAACTCTCATATCTTATCTCTAGGATTGCCTTAGAAGCCCTTAGAAACTTTCCCGAAGCTTATCGCCTCATTTCTCGGCTTCTTATGCATCTTAGTTGGTTCAAGTAGAAGAACCAACCGACTAGATGACGATCTAGTCGGTTGGAAATCCTTCTTGAACCAACTAGCCATCCTTGCTAGTTTCAGCCCATTCACTGTTGATCAACTAGTCGGTCCAAGAAGGTTCACCGACCGACTAGATGATGATCTAGTCGGTTGGAAATCCTTCTTGAACCGACTAGCCATCCTTGCTAGTTTCAGCCCATTCACTGTTGATCAACTAGTCGGTCCAAGAAGGTTCACCGACCGACTAGATGACGATCTAGTCGGTTGAAAATCCTTCTCAGACTGACTAGTTATCCTTGTTAATTCAAGCCTATTTGTTGACCAATTAGTCGGTCCAAGAAGGTTCACCGACCGACTAGTTGTCCAACTAGTCGGTTGGGAATCCTTCTCAGACCGACTAGTTCTCCTTGTGAAATTCGACTTCTTTGCTGTCAACTACTTAGTCGGTCTAAGAAGGCTCACCGACCGACTAGTTGTCAAACTAGTCGGTTGATGTTTCTTCTTAGACCGACTAGTTCTTCTTCTTCAGTATTTCACTATCTTTGCTGTCAACATTCTAGTCGGTCCAAGAAGGTTCACCGACCGACTAGTTGCTAAACTAATCGGTCAGTGATCCTTCTTAGAACGATTAAGCAGCTTCGGAAATAGAGCCGCTGGGCATTTATTGCCACGATTTTTGTGACCGTTTTGTCTCTTCCTATATAAGTTTGAGTTGCTTCAAACCAGGAATTCAAGGCTGAAATTTGAGACATTTTCATATCCAAGAGAAGAGCCATTCAACTCAATTTCTAAGCTCTCTCATCTCACAAGAATCTCTCCCTTACTCTTTAAGCCTTAATTCCTCAAGAGAGATTCTCATTCTTTGTGAGCTACTCAAGCTAAGAGCTTGAATCCAAGTCACCAACTTCACCCTAGCCATCTATTACTGTCCATCTTGGTGGAGCTAGGGTTTGGTGCTAACTTCTTCATCAAAATCCACTCTTGCCCTATATCGGTGAGTATTTCTCAAGGCATATGATTTTGTGGTAAGAAGCTTTATATTTCATTCTCTATACTTCTTAATTGTTGTATACTCTCGGTTGTTGAGAGGGTTGGCTTGATCCCAAGTTGTGGGAGTCAAGATTTGGTTTGCTCTCGGTTTGTGAGAGTGTGCTTAGTTCCAGGTTGTGGGACTAAGGTATTTGCGTGTTCCTGGGGTGTGGGATACACAGACATCGATTGTAGGTCGATTGCACTTGTGGGGTTTTTGCAAGTGGGCTAAAGGAAGCTCTAGTGGTTTTACTAGAGTATCCGGAGGGGATCCGGGTTTGCTGGATTAGGGTACTGGTAACAAGTCGGGGAGACTTGGGTGGCACCGAACCAGGGTAGATTGCATATTTTCTTTGCCTTATTCCTTGTGTTGTTGATCACTTCTTTCATTCAGCATTTGTTGGTTAATTAGGGTATTATTTGGCGTAAATTTCTTATAATTCTATAAAACATTATTCACCTCCCTCTAGTGTTTGTTCCTCATAGCACATGGTCACTACAGGAACTATATCAAAATTTATATGATTTTGGGGTAGAACGTCAAGATCTACATGCCCATATTTGTTTCGAACTCTAATTCAAGCTACAGTAACCACAATAAAGGTAAAATTAGACATCAAGATTTCAGAAATTTTAAAGGAGATGTGTTTGCTATGAATTTCAAGGGAGATTCATGAAAATTGAAACATAGCACATTAATTTGATTATCCCAACTTCATATTGATAAAACATGATGTAAAAACATGATAAAATAAAACCCTAATTGAATTCCCAAATCCAAGTTAGAATCCTACCTCAAATTTGGTTTCTCTTCTCCTTCTCCTTCTCTTCCTCCTCCTCCTCCTCCTCCTCCTCTTCTTCTTCTTCTTCTTTTCTTTTTGTTGGTGTTGAAGATTTCGGCCATGGCAACATGGAGGGGAGGCCAGCCATGGTGAGGGAGAGAATGGGGAAATGAGAAAGGGAAGGAAAGAATGAGAGAAAGAGAGAGAATTCTAGGTTTTTGTCTCTTTTTCCTATCTCTTCTTATTCTTTTCTTATCTTCCAAGAAAGGAATATCCAAGGGAATATTCCATGTGGAAATGACCAAAATACCCCTCCCTATTCTAGGTATTTACAAGTTTACCATTACTTTATGCACACACCACCTTAGGATGTACGCACAACAGTTTTAGTCAAAAAGACCGTTTGTCCCTAACCTTCCTAAAAATTTATGGGGGTTGCCATTGACCCCTAACCCTTTTCACACTTGCATGGCTCTTCCTACACACATCCATGCACATCCATGCGAGCATACATGCTTCACACACACACGTCTAACACACTCCTGTCGTTTTACTTCCACGACGCCATTTGCACTTCTCCCGCATTCACATTTGCATTCTCTTCCCTTAGCCACGTATTACGGCCCAATCCCCCGTTCACTACGTCACATACATCGATATCTATGCTTATTTCATGCCCACGTATGCATCGTAGGTAGAAATACCGCGTGTGTTTAGTAGAATACACGTATAGTGCAAAATATGGCATGACATCCTACCCACCTTAACATAAAGTCCGTCCTCGGACTTCCTAGGGTGTGAACCTTGCCGAGGTCTGCCAGGTATGATTGTCTTACTACCCATAAAGTACAAACAAGAATACGTATCTATACCACACTTATATACACTATACGCTTCACTATCATCCATAATATCCGCATCACACACATATCACAGATACATCCTATTACTAATCTAATAACACATCCATATCATTATAAGCATCACTACATATTCATACACACGTCTTTCACATAAACATCTAGGCACACATATTCACACCCCACAAATCAGTCTCTATACGTATTATTACACGTAGTTAGATCACTACTCATGTCGATGTGCATATGACGTCACATCGTATTCATATTACGATACTTCCAAGTATCACGACTTATATTCTACCTTCTTATGTATTTACATACACGTCTATATCCATGCACAACCACACAACATTACACATTAATCTACACGCCATTACTTGATTAACAGGGTCACTATTACAGTGTCACACGTATGTACACCGGATCTCTATACACTCAATACTTAGTCATATAAGTTCAGTAACATTCATAGGCACCTACATATCTATATACACACAATATTTAGTCACATCCATACATACATTCACGTGCACGTACTAACACATGCATGATCAAGTCACATAAGGATCGCAATCATACTATAAATAAATATATACATAATCCCACATCAATAGCAGTGCACCTACTGCCTCACACAGATAGGCACATATACTGCACACAATACACATAAGAGTGCACAACATAATACGTTCCCTGCCATATGTTATATTTATATATATAACTACTTTGCACATCCTACGCATATTCTGCCGTAGTAGCCAAATGATTAAAACATCCATCTACACTCCACATACACGTATACACATAAATATACAAACAAATACACACATCCTAATACCCGCTTATCAAACAGTTTCATTCACTTACATTCATTAAATATATATATACACCTATGTTTCACACTCATCACATTCATATCCCCACTTCATATGTACATACATACACACACGCTCTGTTACAGACTTATACATACATGCATACACACAGGAATACACTTATCTTTGATACACCTAGATAGGCAACCATGCTGGAAAAATTCACAGACAAACAAACAAGGGTAGTTATAAGTATATACCTATTCAACCAATATACACACAACCACATATGCTTCTACTGCACACTGCACATACATCTTCACATCCCGATACTCCGCTATGACACATATAGTAGAAATCCATACAACCATATAAATATTCACAAGTACACTTCAACCAATACACCACACAGATACTCTATATAACCCAATTATATGCACATACTCATTATGTTCACGCAAAAGTATAAACATTAATTCCTTATATAGATATCTAAGCCTACATATAGCCAAATACACGTTGGCTCATACACACAAGATTATTATTCTAATAGCAGGTATGCACACAGACATGCATATATGTTTATTAGGATCCATGCAACCATGCACATACATTCCCACGTATGGGCACACACACCCTTTCACACTTAGTATACATATCCTGTTATTATACACTCATACAGTCAAGCTACTCAACCACACTAGCAGTTAGTCGGTAGCTATTCATACCCTTACATACATAACATCCAATGTATCCACACTTTTATTAGTATACTAGTACATACACAAGTAAGTGTATTTCAATATTCATACACATTCAGTAGATAGTCACATCCCATATACGTACACATTCATATACTGATGCATGCGTATCCAAATAGGGGTCATTCACATTCACACACACACACACACACACACACACACACACACACACACACGTATAACCACTCATGAGACATACACCAATACACATTCATAATAACAACACGTGCACACAATCACAATGCACTTGTTACAACATCTATATAATACAAGTATCTCATATGCTAATACACAATCCTCCTCATGCCATTATATACGGAAGGGTGCATGCACTACACATGCATCCAAATGGTCCTATAAACACCATTTTACAGGGTAAGCGTATACATATACCGTAACTCCACTTAACCGTGCAAACTCTTAGCCATCCCACTTATACATGCATTGTATAATCCTAAATCTTTACATTCATCACATTTTACATGTGATACATGTCACACTTATATCCCTATCCCATGTTAGGCACGGTATAGAATTAAGGGCCTCAACTTAGGTGGACGAGTCTAAATTATCCCTACCCACCTTAGGATACATACACTCCAAACACTCTGGAGTATTGCTCCTACTACATGTGCATTCACCACTTATCTGTATAGCTACACACACGCTATATATTTGGCCAAAACACAACACCTATCTGCACGCAATAATATAACCCACAACCATATACGTAAGTAAAACAATATACCAATCCCTACATGCACATATGCAGCACATACATATATTCTCAGTTATTCAAATCTACACATTAGGAATTCACACACTAGCAATATAACACTAGCGATATATATACACCAATACTTCAACCCATATCTACACCACCTACCCATACAAGCACACATATATTCACAGACATGCACTTTCCCTACATATATCTACAAGACCATATGAACACTCCACCACTCAATCCACAAAAGGATAGATATACTCACCATGGTATTTTTCCACACGGGGAAACAACCATAATGTAATAGATAGGAAAACGCTTACATGCACTCATATCAGCTTTGTACATATCTTCACTCACACACATACAAGGTGTATGTCCCCACTAGCTTATATGTACCCACCAATATACATCCACGAATAAATATGTATATATCACCTATGTCTCGGAGTCGCACAAGTATACCACATAACAGCCTCACATATCCGCGTCATGTACTTTTATAGAAACGTAGAATACATACACTCAAGTATTCACCCACCTAGTATATACTCCCACGCCTATCCATACAAGCAACTTTCGTGCTATTCGAATACAAATATGTATGTATACTGAATACAAGTATACATGCGACGCATATAATTCAAATATCCAAGTACATCAATTGCATTTATATACACGTATTCTCATTATTATATCAGTATACACTGATACCAACTAATATACTTCTATAATATACTACACTGTAGGAAGTTCATCCTCTGACTTCCTAAGTTAGGGGTTTAAGGGTGGATCACTTAAGGCTCTAAGGTCACTACCCACCTTAGGGCTAACCTATCCCAATCACCTACTGAAGCATCACATGTACTATCCTTATGCACATCGCAGTGCGTGACCTGCATGGGCCGCCAAAAACTGTCACGCCCCGATCTCCAGAATACCCGAAACTGATAAATCTTTTTTTATGTATCCTGAAGAGCAGAGGTGATGAAGAGGAAAAGAGAGAGAAAGAAGAAACCGAATAAGCAGGCCACTGCGCATATGCTGGGATATTACAAGTGAAGCTCCACTAAAATATCCAACAGTCAACAAAACAACAATAACATTTAATACATACATGCTTCATTTCTATACACAGTCCAAGTACACCAACACGTACATACAACCACTCTCCACCTTCAAAGACAACCAAGTCACTCTGCAGGCTACATCACTCACCAAACGCTACCCCTGAGACCCCACTCCAAGTCACCACCAACCATACTACCCCTGCTACCTGAAAAATAGGGAGGAGCACGTCAATGCGTGCCCCAGTAGGAACCAACTTGGATCTGGGCATCACTTTAGGGTTATCAATCCACAAGGCAAGGCAAAGGAACAAGACATGCAAACTAAATACATAGCGAAAAGTGAATAGCTAAGTAAGAGGATCATATCTGCGGTCCAATGTCGAGTTACTGCAAGAAAGAGTTAGCATGAGTAATAATAATAATAACACAAGTGTTCAAGCAACCAATATCTAATAAGATAAGTGCAAGTGCCTGAGGCATGACACAGAGTCACCAAGAAACATGCAAAGGGAAGGGGAAGTGCTGCCAGCAGAAGGAGTAACATGCAAATTCTTATATCATCATTTTATAATTGAATTAATTGGAACTTGGGTAAACTGTGTGATACAAGGACCTGGACTTCACCCCAAATTTGGGGTGAATATAGCACACGATGCAGTGGACACAAGCACTGTACGCCGGGCCTCTCAGCTCCCCCGTCCCTGGCAGGAGTGAGGCTCTCCACCTCCTTACCCCTCCACTCCCGGTAAAGGCGAGTGGGTGTAAAAATACCCTCCACTCCCGGTAAAAGCGAGTGGGTGTAAACTCCACACATCACATAATCATCTCCTAACTTCACAGTACAGGCCTCATATCCACAATTTACTCAAATCCCACCTAAAACCCGGGCTTTGCTAACTCACCCTCATTAGAGATGATTGAGATTTATTCAATTTTATTAGTTAACATCATAAGTGGCACGTTAGGGGTCTTGATGGCATGGGTGTGCCCACATCACCTCAGCTGTCCATCATTAAGCATAGGGTCATGCACTCACGTGACATGCCCTCTATCACAACACATCATCTACTCACAAACACGATGTTCTCATGCCATTCACGCCTCTAATTTCACCAATCATCACCCTGGCTCAAGGCCAACACTAACATATGCATGTTACTCAAATTTTCAGATATTGCCCTCGTTGAGGCATTTCATCGAACACATGGCGGGCATCATTCATATCAAAACAACACACTATAATTTTAATGTGCCAAGGACATGTACATTCATTCCACCACACAACCATTATAAGCAAGAATAATGATGGCCAATTATCCACAATTAATGAATAAGAACACTACTTAATGAATTTAGTTTGCTGAAATTGCAGGATAGTCAGATTGAGGGTGGTTTTTGAGGCATTTGAAGTTGAAATTTGGAAACACTTAAAACCACAAATTTTTATATATGGGTGTTTTGGATTTACAGACGAAATTTCAGACAAAAATATTAAGTATGTGATTTATGGTGAATTATTTGGTGAAGTGTGTCAAGTCTGTTTTTTAGACAGATTTCAGGGTCTGTGTTCAAAGCCAATTTTGAGCATGTTCTAGCCAGAATTTCGACATATAGGCACTCTGATAAACGTTTAGAAAAACTTGTTAACTTTCCAACAAGACTAAGAACACAAAATTCCATGATGTGTGCAAGTGTCTAGGCCAATTTTACTAAACTATGTCAACACTGAAAATCAAACAGACATGTTGTGAAGATGGATTTATTGCTCCTAATTTCTGAATTGAAACTATATCAAAATTTAAATGATTTTGGGGTAGAACTTCAAGATCTACATGTCCATATTTTTTCGAACCCTAATTCGAGCTACAGTAACCACAATAAAGGCAAAATCAGACATCAAGATTTCAGAAATTTTAAAGGAGATGTGTTTGCTAAGAATTTCAAGGGAGATTCATGAAAATTGAAACATAACACATTAATTTGATTATCCCTACTTCATATTGATAAAACATGATGTAAAAACATGATAAAATAAAACCCTAATTAAATTCCCAAATCTAAGTTAGAATCCTACCTCAAACTTGGTTTCTCTTCTCCTTCTCTTTCTCATCATCATCATCATCATCTTCTTCTTCTTCTTATTCTTCTTTTCTTTTTTTTGTTGTTGAAGATTTCGGCAATGGCATCATGGAGGGGAGGCCGGCCATGGTGAGGGAGTGAGGGGGGAAATGAGAAAGGGAAGGAAAGAATGAGAGAAAGAGAGAGAATTCTAGGTTTTTTTCTCTTTTTCCTATCTCTTCGTATTCTTTTCTTATCTTCCAAGAAAGGAATATTCCAAGGGAATATTCCATGTGGAAATGACCAAAATACCCCTTCCTATTCTAGGTATTTACAAGTTTGCCATTACTTTATGCACACACCACCTTATGATGTATGCACAACAGTTTTAGTCAAAAAGACCGTTTTGCCACTGACCTTTCTAAAAATTTACGAGGGTTGCCATTGACCCCTAACCCTTTTCACACTTGAAGGCTCTTCCTACACACATCCATAAACATCCATGCGAGCATACATGCTTCACACACACACACACACACACACACACACACACACACACACACACACACACGTCTAACACACTCCTGTCGTTTTACTTCCACGACGCCATTTGCACTTCTCCTGCATTCACATTCGCATTCTCTTCCCTTAGCCACATATTACGGCCCAATCCCCCGTTCACTACGTCACATACATCGATATCTACACTTATTTCATGCCTACGTATGCATCGTGGGTAGAAATACCGCGTGTGTTCAGTAGAATACACGTATAGTGCAAAATAGGGCATGACACGGTGGCTTCACTTTAGTAACTCGGAGCCATCTGGGTCGACTGAAGCCATGGAGCAGATTCCTTAGCAGGAGCGGGGAACTCTTCTAGAGTGAGACTCGGAGGAGACCCGGCTCCCTCCGAGCTTCTTCTGCATGAGGATTCCTGGCCTTGGAGAGCCCTGTTTCCTCCAGTGTCTCTATCTGAAGACATTCCTGATGAATTCAGACCAATTTTGCTAGAGAATCGATCTCCTCAGGCTCCATTTGATTGTCCTGTGGAGGAATTCGTTCAATTGGAGTTTCCGATGATGAGAGACGATTTTGCCCTTCTGGAGTGCGGGACTGCCTCTCGAATTGCAGAAAACACGACCTTACCGTGTGACAGGGCCATTGTAGAGAGGGTCGATTATGAGAGGCTTGCATCGATGGCCGTCCAGGCTAATGTCAATGTAACTACCGCACCAGCCTCCATTGTATGTGATGCCAGTATGGATGTTGACTATCGCTCCTTGTTTACAGGCTATCGTGGCTACAGCTGCGTTGTGTCGACACGCACAAGTGGTGGCTTACCACGAAATCATCCTAGGGGCCGTTACGAGGTCTGTAGAGAAGTCTCGGGCTGAGCTGGATAGAATAGGGCTTCTATGCACATCGAGACTAAACCACATTCAGCAGCTCGAGCATGAGTTATGCGAGTCTCGTAAGAGAGAAGCCGATCAATCCGCCTCGAGGGAGCGGGCAGAGAAAGCTCTGCTGGAGGAGAAGGCTAGCGCCAAGGCCATGGCGGAGAGGGCGGTCCAAGAATTCAAGGATTCATTTCCCGATTTCGATGAGCTGTACACGCAAGGCTACGAACGATGTCGATCGGATATGAAGAACAGATTCCCTGGCCTCTCTGCTGAGATCGACCAGATCCTGGTGATGTTCACACATATCGATGACGATGATATGAGTCAGGGTACATGGGAGGCTGCTCTTATTGGCAAAGTCTTCATCGCGGTGGGTGATGACGCAGGCACGGGTGCTTCAAAAGATCGAGAGTACGCGGCTGCGCTTGAGGAAGACTGTAACGACCAGGTTTCGGAGGCCGTCACAAATTACATTTATTATGCAGCTCCCGCTGGTTACTTATGAAAGCAGAATATGACTAAGCAGAAACTAATACCGAATTTAAAGTCATACCTGTACGATTAGTCTTATAAATTTGAGGCACGATCAAAACTGTAAAATCTTCTGCTAAACTGAGGAGAAGATATACAACAAAATTAGAAGTAGATATCATCTAAACCAATCTTAACAGTTTATGAATAACGAAAACAGTACAGGTACAATATCTCTGAACAAAAGAAAAGATTTACTAAGTTATGAATGTCTTAAAGGGTTGGTCAAAGTCAACTATCCATTCTAGGTTGTGACTCATGTCCAAGGGAGTGATGTTCATTAACACATTTTTGTAACCCCGCTATTAGAGTGGATAGCAGACAATTGGATATTGGAACCCTCATTTCGGATGAAAGAGGAAAATTGCATTAAAACCCCTTATCCCTTAAACGGAGGAGGAAAATTGATAATACGCCCACTTCCATCAGGAGAGTGGTAAAACAAATACTTTGTCTATAATCACAATCACATTCCCTAAACAATGAGCTAAGTGCAAAGTCATTCTAATTGTTCGGTTGATATCATGATTTGTCAATATCGGGTATTTCTCGAGTTCTCAGTAACGTTGTCAACATTTTTAGCGAATCATGTGTCATTTAATAATGTCCAACCATGATACCCATATCAAGATTTGCATAACAAATCATTTACATGATATTGTATAATTGTTAACAACAGATTGAAAATAAAAAGGGAAACAATAAGAGGACAATAATGCTTTGGATCAGATTCTCATTTCTCAGCATTCAGTAACTGGCAGTCTACCAGCCTAGGGGATGGTTTAGTCATTTAACGTAGAAACAGATGATAAGCATGTGTTTAACGAATTAACTCAGAGGTCAATGCAACGAAAGAAGTCAGAGTCTCATAAATAAATAAACAGTGACCCCAAGTAATGATACGGGGCCCAATCACTCAGCCCAAGAGAACGGTCCACCAAAACAAACCGCATCTCAATCAATCAGTTGCGAAAGAAATCCCCTCAGCACGGCGAGACCTGCGAGGGAGAACGACGGAAAACATCAACTCTGGCAACAATAGGGACCCGTAACCACCCCCGGTGGCCGACTCCAATCAGAAAAAGAGAACTGAAGACCAACAGGAGTCGCACAACAGAAAGAGGGGTAGCGAAGTAACGTAAAAAGGCTGAGAAAATCCCATCGGGGAGAAATCCCCTAAGAAGCCAGAGAATCATCATCTCCAACAAAACACAAAAAGGCTCAAAATCCGTACAATAATCCATCACATGATTCAATCTCCCAAATATAATTTCAGAAAATAGAGAATAAACTAAAACTGGAAAAGATATTGATCTACCTCAAACGAAGAACGCAAGGATAAAAAAGCCTTAAGATCTGATCTTGAAGAAGATCCGAAAACCCCCGAAAGCTCAGAAATCACAAATCAAACTTCAGAAATTTAGAGAGGAGAAGAGGATGATTTCGCATTAGAATAAACCCTAAAATCCATCAAATATTTATAGAAAAGGGAAAATGTGTGAACCAATTCGAATCAATCCCAAATCCCGAAATTCACGGAGGAGATCGGATCGGATCTCGTTTTCGCAAGAGGAGGCGTCTAGGGTTTTTGAACCCGTGGGAGGCGACGACACTGATTTGAAGAGGGAAGGCAGCGGATTCATTCGGTCGGTTTGGGGGGGGAGAGGTGAGATGGGTTCACTGCCCTTTTTCCGAGAGAGAGGCGGGCCGCTCCAAATGTAAGGGCCACTGGTGCATTTCAAAGAGAGGAGGGCGCTCCCGAGTTTCGTTTGGTTGGAAGAATGCAAAAGGGCTGCTGCCCCTTTGTCCATTTGATTGAAGGGGGTTTCTAAATGCTAGAAGCTTTTGGGGCCCACCAGAAAGATATAAGGGAGTATGTGTATGGGTCGAGCCTTCGGGCCTTGACTTAGGCTTCAACAATGGGATTAAGTTAATTGGGCTGGGTCTCTCCAAAAACAAAAGTATTAAATAGGGGCTGGGTCGACCCAAGCGAACAATGGGAAGATAAATAACAGAAGTTAGAATTGGGCTTCCTCTTTGAGTTGGGTTCAAGAGAGGGGGTACGTGCCTTACTCAAAAGAAATCAATTAAAGAATCAAATAGTGGAATGGGCTCATTCTGGAAAGAATCAAGATAGTAATTAAGTGAGGAAATAAAAAGGGGAAATGGGCCCATGCGTCTTGGGTTGGGTTAATTAAAGAAAACAGAAGTTCAAATCATGAGAAGATTTGATGCAGAGGAAGTAAAAAATGTAGCAAATTCATGAAATAAATCAAAAAAATATGGGGCATTACAAAGACCAAATGCTTAACAACTCGTTGTAGAATGTTGATGCTCTGCTTACTCCATTAGATTTTTCAAATGTATATGGGGTGATTGAGGTATAAACAAGGACAATTTTGTAATATAAGCGCAAGAAAAATTGGCTTGTATCTCATTGTTTGTCGTCGCTCATACTGTGTGGTCGTAATGCCTGATGGTCCCTTTAAACATGTTAGACATTTACTCAAGATGGCCAGGGTTAAGCCTGTTTGAACCATGTTACAAATAGACCACTTCGTTCAGTGGTGAGGGAGTGATTCCCTCGACTAACGGCTGATGACACAAAGGGGATCGTTCAGTGGCAAAGGGGTGCCCCCTCGCATTATGGTTGACGACACAAGAGAGTCGTTCAGTGGCAAAGGGGTGGCCCCTCGACTTACGGCTGACGACACGAGAGAGTCGTTAAGTGGCCAAGGGGTGGCCCTTTGACTTACGTCTGATGACACGAGAGAGTCGTTCAGTGGCGAAGGGGTTGCCCCTTTGACTTACGGCTGACGACATGTGAGTGGTCGTTCAATGGCAAAAGAGGGGCCCTTCGACTTATGGCTGACGACATGTTAGGGTCGTTCAGTGGCAAAGGGATTGCCCTTCGACTTACGAATGACGACATGAGAGAGTCGTTCAGTGGCAAAGTGGCGGCCCTTCGAATTACGGCTGATGACATGTTAGGGTCGTTCGGTGGAAAAGTGGTGGTCCTATGACTTATGGTTGATGACACAAGAGAGTCGTTCAGTGGCAAAGGGGTGGCCCTTCGACTTACGGCTGACGACACGTTAGGTTCGTTCAGTGGCGGAAGGGTGGCCCCTTCGACTTACGGCCGACGACACGAGAGAGTCATTCAGTGGCGAAGGGGTGGGCCTTCGACTTACGACTGACGACATAAGTGTGGTTAAAGGGTGGCCCCGTCGACTTATGACTGACGACATGAGTCGTTCAGTGGCGAAAGAGTGGCCTCGTCGACTTATGACTGACGACACTAGAGGGCCGTTCAGTGGCAAAGGGGTGGCACGTCGACTTACGGTTGACGACACGAGTGTGGTCATTCAGTAGTGAAGGGGTTGCCCTTCGGCTTACGGCTGACAAAACGAGAGAGTCGTCCAGTGGCGAAGGGGTGTCCCTTCGACTTATGGCTGACAACATGTTTTGGGTCTTTCAGTGGCAAAGTGGTGTCCCCTTTGACTTATGGCCGTCGACACAAGATAATCGTTCAGTGGTGAATGGGTGACCCATCGACTTATGGCTGACGACATGTTAGGGTCATTTAGTGGCGAAAGGGTGGCCCCTTCGACTTACGACTGACGACACGAGACGGTCGTTCAATAATGAAGGGGTGGGCCTTCGACTTACTACTGAAGACACGAGTGAGGTCGTTCAGTGGCAAAGGGGTGGCCCTTTGGCTTATGGCTGACGACACGTTAGAGGCGTTCAACGGCAAAGGGGTGGCCCTTTTGGCTTACGGCTGACGATACAAGAGAGTCATTCAGTGGCGAAGGGATGGCCCTTCGACTTAAGACTGACAACACGAGAGGTTTTACATGGGTTTCATCAACATAATTCGGACAATAGAAGCAAAAACAAAAAGCAGCGGAAAACAGCCGTTAAACTATTTAACGAAAGCCCTAAGGATTTCAAGACCCTAGCCAGGATATCTACTATCTTGGGGTGGATTTGACCACCCCAAGATAGATCTAAACTACTGTAATATAATTAAATGAAAGCTTTTTAAACTACATACCCAGAACTTTACTTGCACATGCAAAGTGTACCGACCCGCTATTGAGTATTGACTCCCCGGATTTGGTTTTGGATGATGAACAAACATAAATATATCGTGAACTAACACTTTGTGAGCACAGTTATGGAGATCGTCGCCAAACTTCTATGAACGTCCAAAGCGACATCTCAAGACTTCTCAATACGCATGATCATATGCCTAAAGCTTCGTTGAAGCTCAAGGACCATTTTAGAAGTTATGAAGATTCGGATCGAAGCTTTCGAAGACGATTCGTCAAGTTTATTTAATGTCTTTTAGCTTCGTCCCATAGAATGTTAAGCCTTGATTAGGTCTTACGTTTTAATCTTCATAACGCTCATATCTTAGATCTAGGATCTTTGTAGAAGTCCATACGAACTTTCCCGAAGCTTCGCGCTTTGATTCGCGACTTTTTGTGCAAGTTATTTGGTTCAAGAAGAAGAACCAACCGACTAGATGGTGATCTAGTCGGTCGGTAAAGATTCTTGAACCGACTAGTTTGCCTTCTCAATTTCTAGCTCAGTTACTGTTTACAGTTAGTCGGTCAAAGAAGGTTCACCGACCGACTAGTTGTGAAACTAGTCGGTTAGGAATCCTTCTTGGACCGACTAGTTGAACTTCCATTTTTGAGCATGAGCTACTGTTTATCGTTAGTCGGTCTATGTACATTTGGCGACCGACTAGTTGATGAACTAGTCGGTCAACATTTGTTCTTGGACCGACTAATTCAATTTGTTCTCAGATTATTTGTTTTATCTCTTAGTCGGTCTAAGTTCACTCACCGACCGACTAGTTGTGAAACTAGTCGATTGGCAAGTCTTCATGGACCGACTAGTTCTTTAAGTCTGAAACTTCATCTATTCACTGTTCACCTCTTAGTCGGTTCATGTTGATTGACCGACCGACTAGTTGATGAACTAGTCGGTCAGTGGTTGTTCTTTGACCGACTAGTTTGGTTCAGAATAGAGCCGTTGGAGCTTTAATTGAAACGTTTTTCTCTCTCTCTTTCCTCTAACATATAAATACTTGATGTGCTACATTCATTGCACTCAAGGCTGTTATTAAGAGAAGTTTAGAGATCAAAGAGAAAGCATTCAATCTCATTCAAAGCTCATTCATTTCCAATCTTGAATCTCTCCTCACTCTTATTTCAAAAGAGAGATTCATTGATTGTGAGCCTTCCAAGCCAAGTGCTTGATTCTAGGTCACCAACATCCACCTAGGACTCCATTACTGGTCATCTACTTGGAGCTAGGGTTTGGTGCCTCTTCATCTTCCCCAAAATCATCTTTGCCCTAATTCATAAGTTTACTCAAGGCATAGGTATTTTGTGCTAAGCATTTCTATTTCATTTACTTTCGATATTGTAAGTGTTTCACTCTCGGTTGTGAGAGTTTGTTTGTAATCCCGGGTTGTGGGAGTCACAATTTCATTTGTGTATGATTTGACTTTGTGAAGGTTTTTCACAAGTATTTCATAGTGCAAATCTTGAGTTAGGGTTTCTAACTCAAGTATCCGGAGGGGATCCGGGTGGTTGGGACGTAGTATCACCGGGAACAAGTCGGAGAGACTTGGGTTGATCCGAACCCATTAATATCGTGTGTTTGTGATTGTCTTCTTTGTTGTCTAATATTTACATTTCCGCATTTCCGCATTATTGGTAGAGTTTGCAAGATAATTAGGAATTATCCTCTTAATTATTTTAAAGTACTATTCACCCCCCTCTAGTACTTGTGCAGTAGTTTAGCAGGGCATTACATTTGGTATCAGAGCAAAGTCTATAGCTATGTCTGCCAATGACAACAAGACCATTCGTCCACCCTCAGATTACAGCACCTTCAAGAACCATGAAGGAGCGTCTTTGGTAATGGAAGGACATTCCTTAACGAGGCCTCCCTTCTTCAACGGTACCAACTACGTGTACTGGAAATGCCGGATGGAAACTTTCCTCCAGAGTGCTTCACTATGGAGGGCCACGATGAAGGAGTATGTCGAGCCCGCCGAAGAAGATTTCGAGAAGTGGACTACCGCAGAGGTCACCGCGGAGGTAAGCAATGCCAAGGCAATGAACGCCTTGCAATGTGCCTTGGAGCCCGAGGACTTCAATACGATATGCACATGTAAGAGTGCATATCAAATATGGAACTCTCTCCTCATATTGCATGAAGGGACAAGTAGGGTAAGAGACTCTAAACTCGTTGTAGTTAATAAAGATTACGAGTTATTTCATATGCTACAGGGTGAGAAGATGAAGGAGTACTATACTCGCTTCGTCGACATCACAAACGAGTTGGAGGCTCTCGGTAAGACCTACACCCAAAAGGAGAAAGTCTTGAAGATCATCGATGGACTTCCTTCTTGTTGGGAGAAACGTACCTTCGTCATCGAGGAAGGTAATGACATGAAAACTTATACCGTTGTTCAACTAATGGGTACCTTAATGTCATATGAGGTACGCAAGGATAGCAAGTTGAAGTTGCAGGACAAGATGAAGTCCTACCTAAAGCAAGACGAGCCAAAGAAGAAGGCTATTGCTTTCAAGGCCGCTCCATCAACTTCCACATCAACCGATGATGAAGACTCGGAAGACGAGTTGGACTTGGAGTCCATGGCACTCATGGCAAAGAAGTTCAACCGGTTCTTCCGGAAAGGTAACTTTAAAAACAAATCGAAGTTTAGTTCTACTAACGCCTCCTCTCCTTTGTGTTTCAAATGCAACAAGCCAGGACACATGAAAGCGGAGTGTCCTCAAAATAAGCAAAAGGAGAAGTGGAAGGCGCCAAAATTTGACAAGTCCAAGAAGTACAAGAAAGGGTACAAAAAGGGACTTGTCGGGCTTTCACCGACTCCGAGGATTCCTCAAGCGGAGAATCGGATGATGAGCAAGTGGAGCAAGCACACATGTGCTTCATGGTGAGAGAGGAGCATGATCAAGGATCTTCCTCCTCCGATGATAGCGAAAATGAAGGCGATGAGGTAACCATGGATGACCTTAGAAATGCTAATGAGCAATTATGGTCTAAATACAGTAAATTAGTAAATAGGTATACTAAGGTAAAAGATGATTTAGCTAGCATCTAAACCTCGCCTAAAACTATCATCACCAACAACGACACCGTTGTTGAAGAGTTGAAAAATGAGATTTTAAATCTCAAGTCTCAACTTGAACATGTTAGCATTGAGGATCCGGAGGAACACAAGATAGCGGATTTGACTTCTCAAAACTCGACTTTGAGTATTGAGAATGAAAATCTCAAATCTCGTGTTTATGTGCTCACATCGCAAGTATCCACTCTGGATGCTTCTATGCGTTCTCTCACCGAGAAATATGAATGCAAATTAGGCCGAATTAACAAATTCAATAAAGATAAGGACCATTTGGACAAAATCCTAAGTGACTTACTTCCGGCCAATCACCACATTGGCTTGGGGTATAGATGGGAAGTTCATCCAAATTGGCCACTACCTTTGTTAGGCCAACTTCCAATGACTCAACGAGTGGGAGCAAACACTCTATTGGTAGTTCATCTACCAATGGTGCTTCCACCTCGTACACACCTTCATTTGGAAAGAAACCCACTTTGGGTGGACCTCCAAAGAAGGGTCATGCTTATATGTACACCAATACCATGCCACGTAGGAACACACATCCTACTCCACATGCTCACACATATGATGATCTCTATGCACCACATCCACGGGTACGTGCACACCATGTGAGACACCCTCACGCACGTGTTCCTCCACGTGCATATGTTCACCCACATCATCGTATGAATAATTCTCATAATGCACCATTTCATCATGTTCCTTATGCCTATCCACGACATGCATCACGTAGAAATCAACAACGCATGCATGCTCCCAATAGGACTAGGGCTCCCAAAATCTTCACCATTTGGAGCCCAAAGGACACAAGCATGGATGAAAAACAAGTTTATATGAATTCGTATTTTATGAATGTCGTGCATAGTGATAATTATGTGGGAAAGTCTAAGTCCAATTGGACTTGGCTTTCAAAGGTCTAATCTTTTGGACGCAATGACCTTGGGTACCATGATACGATATTTTCTATCTTTAGGTACTCAAGAGAAAGAAACGGAGCAACAAATTTAAATTTAGCTCCAAGAGGAATTGGACACTCGATAGCGGGTGTTCAAAACACATGACGGGTGACGCTCAATTGCTCTCCGGAGTGGTGCCCATCGTAAATGGGAACCGGGTTGTCTTTGGAGACAACAAGAGCGGAACCATCATAGGTGTTGGAAAAGTGGGTAATCCTTCTAAACCACTTATAAGTGATGTTTACCTTGTTAAATGAATAAACCACAATCTCATTTCAATAAGCCAACTTTGTGACAAAGGTTACAAAGTTAGCTTTGCGAAAGGAATGTGCCATATTTTAAGAAAAGATAATAATGATTTATTGTTTTCCGGTACACGCCATAAGAATATATATATATCCTAGATCTTCCAAGATCACATGAACAATGTCTCATTGCCAACAAAAGTGAACAACACTTATGGCATTGACGTTTTGGTCATGTGAACTTTGGAACACTATTTAAGCTTTCCAAGTTAAATTCTATTAGAGGCTTCCCTAAGCTTGTCTTTCAAAAGAAAAGCTTTTGTGACTCGTGTCAACGAGGAAAGCTTCCAAAATCTTCATTTAAACCTAAGAAAAGCATTTCTTCTAAGCGGTCACTAGAGCTATTTCATCTAGATTTATTTGGGCCAACTAGAGTTGCTTCATTAGGTAATGCTAGATATGGACTTGTCATCGTTGATGACTTTTCTAGATTTACTTGGGTATTTTCATTAAGTAATAAAAATGATGCTTTTGAAAACTTCACAATTTTTGTAAAGAAAGTACAAAATCTCATTGGAACCACCATTGTCACTATTCGTAGTGATCATGGAGGGGAATTTGAGAATGAGTCTTTTGAGAACTTTTGTGATGAAGTTGGTATTACACACACCTTTTCATTCCCTCGCACACCTCCTCAAAATGGTGTTGTTGAGAGAAAGAATAGGACGCTAGTGGAGTGTGCTCGCACTATGCTTGATGATAGCCAACTTGGCCATCAATTTTGGGCAGAAGCGATACACACCGCTTGCTATGTGTTTAATAGAATACTTTTGAGGCCCGGCACTAAACAAACTTGTTATGAATTGTTGTTTGGTAGGTTGCCTCAAGTAAACATTTTCGAGTTTTTGGTTCAAAATGTTTCATTAAAAACACATATTGTAGCTTGGACAAATTTGATCCGAGATCCGATGAGGGGATTTTTGTTGGATATTCCTCACGTAGCAAAGCCTACCGGATATACAACAAACGAAACTCAACGATCGAGGAATCACTTCATGTTTCATTTAATTAAGGTTTTGTTCCAACTAGAATTACTAATGATGATGACTCTATGGATGTCTTATGTGATTCAATTGGTAATTCTAATTCTAATAATTCTATAGATTCTATTGAGACTAACCCAACTAATGAAGTTTTTGAGAATGTTCCTAGTGATCAGGGAATTCCCAAACGGCTTCATACCGTTCGTGACCATCCTCATGAGCAAGTCATTGGCACTATCCATGATAGTGTCAAGACGAGATCACAAGTGAACTACTTCGCTCATTGTGCCTTTGCCTCCTCGATAGAGCCAAAGAATATTAATAAAGAGTGCGAAGATGGTGCTTGGATCTTAGCCATGGAGGAGGAACTCATTCAATTCGAGAGGAATGAGGTTTGGGAGCTTGTTCCATTACCATCGAAGAACCACACCGTCATAGGGACAAAGTGGATCTTCAAGAACAAGACCGACGAAAACCAAATCGTCGTCTGGAACAAAGCTCGGTTAGTAGCTCAAGGCTACCGGCAAGAGGAAGGTATTGATTTCGAAGAATCCTTTGCTCCGCTAGCTAGATTAGAATCTATTAGATTATTGTTATCTTTTGCATGCCATAAAGATTTTAAACTCTTTCAAATGGATGTTAAAAGTGCGTTTTTAAACGGAGATGTTGTTGAGAAAGTTTATGTTTCTCAACCTCCGGGTTTTATAAATGAAAAATTTCCCAATCATGTTTTCAAACTTAAGAAAGCACTTTACGGTTTGAGACAAGCTCCTCGAGCTTGGTATGACCGCTTAAAGAATTTTCTTTTGGATTTAGGTTTTAAAATGGGAGAAATTGATTCCACATTATTTGTTAAGTATTCGAATAATGATATAATTTTAGTTCAAATTTATGTTGATGATATCATTTTCGGTGCTACTAACTTCACTCTTTGTGAAGAGTTTTCTAATGTGATGAAGGATCAATTTGAGATGAGCCACATGGGTGAGCTCAAATATTTCTTAGGTCTCCAAATTCACCAAATGAACGATGCAATCTTCATCCACCAAACTAAGTACACGGTGGAGTCGGGAAAAAGACTCCAATGAGCACAACTACGCATCTTGATAAAGATGCGGGCGGAAAAGATGTAGACATTCATCTATATCGAGGTATGATAGGTAGTTTACTATATCTTACCGCAAGTAGGCCCGACATAATGTTTGCCGTATGTGTTTGTGCTCGTTATCAGTCTCAACCTAAGGAGTCACACTTAGTAGCGGTAAAATGTATTTTCCGTTATTTAAGTTACACACTTGATTTTGGATTACTTTATCCAAAATCTAGCACGTATGAGTTAATCTCATATAGTGCCAAAGATTATGCGGGATGCAAATCCGACAGGAAAAGTACTAGTGGCACTTGCCATTTTATAGGAAATTCTCTTATCTCTTGGTTTTCCAAGAAGCAGAATTCCGTATCACTTTCAACCACCGAGGCGGAATATATTACCGCCGGTGCTGCGTGTGCTCACGTTCTTTGGATGAGACACACACTTAAAGACTTTGGTATAAACTGTGATACTTGCCCTATCATGGTGGACAACCAAAGTGCAATTTGTCTCTCTAAGAATCCGATACACCATTCCCGTTCTAAACACATAGATGTCCGACACCATTTCTTAGATGATCATATTGCTAAAAAGGACATCATATTAGTGTACGTTGAAACCCAGAAGCAAATCACCAATATTTTCACGAAACCCCTAAAGGAAGACTCCTTTGTGCGGTTACGTCGAGAATTGGGGATTATGGGTGAATCCGAGATTTAGGTTTCATGTTATGTTCAATAATCTTGCATGCTATTCAATTCTTTATATTTGCTCATGCTAGATTAATTGAAATTTTCTGGATTTTTGTTGAATTTTCGGAATTTTCACTCGATTTATTCATAAACGTCAACTTTCAGATTTTCGATGTTTAATGGGGTAGTATAATGATTAATGAGAGTTTTACGTTATTTCGTCCAAGTGCGATTAGGAGAGAACTCAAAATTTCAAATTCTAAAATTTTTGAACTCTGTTAGTCGGTTCATGTTCATTGACCGACCGACTAGAGCATCATCTAGTCGGTCAGTGAATGAACTCAGACCGACTAACTCAAGCCCTAAATTTGGCTTCAGTTACTGTTTGCACTTAGTCGGTTCAAGCTCATTGGCCGGCCGACTAGATGGTCATCTAGTCGGTCAGTGCTTGAACTCTGACCGACTAAGTGCTCAGGGACAGTTACGTCTTTTGATATTCCGATCGACTTAAAACTCCATCTAACCGACTTCTTTCATTTCTAGTCGGTTCTCTTCCCTCTCTCAGCCAAAAATCCCCCGAGCCCCTTGGTCTTCCACCTCCCTCCTCCGTCGTGTCCGATCGTTTTCCGACCAAAACTCCAGCCGCCGATCAACCCTCTCCTGCTTCCGACCTAGGTATACCCTCTCTCCAGCTCCTTGGGTTAGGGTTTCAATCTATTCCCTATCGATTTCTTTGCTAGGGTTTCGGCTAGGGTTGTTTAGGGTTGTAGTTTTCGATCTAGTGTTGATTCTTGCTTTGTCTCGTCACGCTTATGGCGAAGACAAGGATTCCAATCCGACCCTTGAGCCCTTCCCCTATGACCGTAGAGTCACCTCCTAGGAAACCCTCGCAACCCAAACGCCGATCGAAGACCACCCAACCCTCTTCGTCGTCGCCTCCTCTTAAGCGAAAGAGGATGGTGATAGCAAAACCCCGATCCCAACCTAAGCCTAGGAAGCAACCTGTCTCTCCTGCTTCGTTCCGTGCACCCACACCTCCTGATTCCGACACGGAATATATCCCCGAGACCGAGGCTACCCATAGGGATCCTACTCCTCCTCCCCGTTCTTCGACACGTCAGCCTAAGGGAAAGGGTCCGATGCCAGTTGGCGGTGTCGATATCTCTTTATGTCGCGATGACCCTATGTGTCTCACGGCATATAACCGTATCGAACACTGTCCGCTACTTCTGGAGCATTTTGTACAATTTTCAGACTTCCCAGGCCTTGCTGATCTTCTGTCGTCTTCCGGTCTTATCGATTATCTTCGATATGACCCTAAGGCGAATCCACACCCATACCCCCGTCTGGTTAAGCTGTTTTATGCAAACCGTGTCCGGGGTCAGTACGACGAGACCCACTCCATTGAGACGACTGTCTTGGGGACACCGATTGTCCTCACGGCAGAAATCTTAGGGGAGTTGATTGGTTGCTCCTCGTCTGGCCTTCTCCCTTCCGATATCTCCGTCGATGACATCTCTTCTTTCTGAGATCTTTCATGAGATTCCTCCTGCCATGATTGGCGTGCCCTCGAAGTCTTTTAAGCCTAATGGCTGGGTCCTAAACTTGATTCTGAAGTCGTGCCTCCTCCCATAGTATGGCTCCTCTTCTTTACCTTCCCAGCCATTCCTCAAGCTCATTTACGCCATCTTCATGGGGAGCGAGATTAACTGGGCTCGGATCATTCTCGATAAGATGAATTCTTTTGAGTGTATCCGGAAGTCCACAAAATCTGCTCATATCCCATATCCATGCCTGTTGACACATGTCTTCCGTCACTTTCGTGTCACTCTGCCCCGTGATGATGAGCATCCTCTCGGTCCCCCTCTGAATGCGACGGCCGTCAAGAAGTCTCTTGCGGCACTTCGTCATGTTCAGAGGACGACCCCCTCTGCTTCAGCGTCTGCTTCAGCCTCAGCTGCTCCTGCTCCCTCTACCACTCTTGATGAGCTCACACGTTTGGTGAGACGTATGGAGTCTCGTTATGCTCGTACTGAGGAGATACTTTCTCGTATCGCTTCTCGTTTGGGCATTGAGATCCCCCCGTCAGTTTCTGACGAGGAGGAGTTGGATGAGGATGAGATTGAGGAGCTTGTTCGTGTTGCTGCTCGTGCCCCTGCGGGCACTTCTGGTGCTGCTGTTTCTTCTGCTGGTGACCCCGAGAGCACACCTGGTGCCACCATACCTGCGATGGATACTTCTTCTGGTGTTCCCGAGGCCACTACCGTTGCTGCTCTAGAGATCACCACTCCTGTCGTGCCAGAGATTTCCACTCCCGTCGCTCCCGTGGACACTTCAGCTGACCCTATGACCACCTCCACTCCTGCAGAGCCTGTTGCTGCTGCTGGTTGTCCCGCTGCCTCCTGAGCTTCTCTGAGGACTCTCTTAGTGCACTTTGGATGATAGATCTAGTTTGAGAGAGTTGGGTAGGATAGTGTGAGTGGTTATGTTTTTTGGATCGTCTTGATGTATTTTGTTGTATCTCATATGATGTTTTGAGATTTTCGTATGTAGTGTGATACTCTGATATCAGCTGTGTGATATGATGTATTTTGTGCTTCGATCGTTGGATCGCTTATGTATGTTGTCGATGTATCATTTTGATGTACTCAAGCCTTATATATATATATACATCAATGTTGACATTTCATTCTCTTGTGCACATTATATCTTTATGTCTCTGATGTTTGATTTCGTCGCTCGACGATAATAACTTGGTTAAATAGAAATTATTTCTATGAAAACATAGAATTGTTTTCCATGCACTAAATTAACCAAGAATGTTGATATTGGAGAGTATATTCCATAACTCAATTCGTAAAATTAATTTGAGTTTTGATGATTTTATTTATCGATTTTCGACTTTGGTCTCATTGACACGCTTTGATTTAATTCGTATTTTTCTTTGGTGTCATTTGGACCGTGGTCGTATTCTACGACTCCCGTGCTATTATTTGAAGCCATTGTTGTTGTCGTTGATCTCCTCCCACTCTTTTTGCTAATGCCAAAGGGGGAGAGATATAATAATGACGATGAGCTAAATGATAATTTAAAGCATTTTACCAAGAATCTAATTTGATATGTTAGATTCAGGGGGAGTTAAGATATAAAAATTGATTTCAAATCCGATATTGCAATAATTGTGTTCTCATTTTTTACTTTCCTCGTCTGCTTGATGCATATGAATTATTGTTTAATTTGGAATTAACGTGTCATCAATGCAGGGGGAGTAAGTAAACTTCATTTGAATCATTATTTTTGATTATTATTTATGTTGGTTTGTCATCACCAAAAAGGGGGAGAATGTTGAGTATTGACTCCCCGGATTTAGTTTTGGATGATGAACAAACATAATATATCGTGAACTAACACTTTGTGAGCGCAGTTATGGAGATCGTCGCCAAACTTCTATGAACATCCAAAGAAACATCTCGAGACTTCTCAATACGCATGATCGTATGCCTAAAGCTTCGTTGAAGCTCAAGGACCATTTTAGAAGTCATGAAGATTCGGATCGAAGCTTTCGAAGATGGTTCGTCAAGTTTATTTAATGTCTTTTAGCTTCGTCCCGTAGAATGTTAAGCCTTGAGTAGGTCTTACGTTTTAATCTTCATAACGCTCATATCTTAGATCTAGGATCTTAGTAGAAGTCCATACGAACTTTCCCGAAGCTTCGCGCTTCGATTCGCGACTTTTTGTGCAAGTTAGTTGGTTTAAGAAGAAGAACCAACCGACTAGATGGTGATCTAGTCGGTCGGCAAAGATTCTTGGACCGACTAGTTTGCCTTCTCAATTTCTAGCTCAGTTACTGTTTACAGTTAGTCGGTCAAAGAAGGTTCACCGACCGACTAGTTGTGAAACTAGTCGGTTAGGAATCCTTCTTGGACCGACTAGTTGAACTTCCATTTTTGAGCCTGAGCTACTGTTTATCGTTAGTCGGTCTATGTACATTTGGCGACCGACTAGTTGATGAACTAGTCGGTCAACATTTGTTCTTGGACCGACTAATTCAATTTGTTCTTAGACTATTTGTTTTATCTCTTAGTCGGTCTAAGTTCACTCACCGACCGACTAATTGTGAAACTAGTCGGTTGGCAAGTCTTCTTGGACCGACTAGTTCTTTAAGTCTGAAACTTCATCTATTCACTGTTCACCTCTTAGTCGGTTCATGTTGATTGACCGACCGACTAGTTGATGAACTAGTCGGTCAGTGGTTGTTCTTTGACCGACTAGTTTGGTTCAGAATAGAGCCGTTGGAGCTTTAATTGAAACGTTTTTTTTCTCTCTCTTTCCTCTAACCTATAAATACTTGATGTGCTGCATTCATTGCACTCAAGGCTGATATTAAGAGAAGTTTAGAGATCAAAGAGAAAGCATTCAATCTCATTCAAAGCTCATTCATTTCCAATCTTGAATCTCTCCTCACTCTTATTTCAAAAGAGAGATTCATTGATTGTGAGCCTTCCAAGCCAAGTGCTTGATTCTAGGTCACCAACATCCACCTAGGACTCCATTGCTGGTCATCTACTTGGAGCTAGGGTTTGGTGCCTCTTCATCTTCCCCAAAATCATCTTTGCCCTAATTCATAAGTTTACTCAAGGCATAGGTATTTTGTGGTAAGCATTTCTATTTCATTTACTTTTGATATTGTAAGTGTTTCACTCTCGGTTGTGAGAGTTTGTTTGTGATCCCGGGTTGTGGGAGTCACAATTTCATTTGTGTATGATTTGACTTTGTGAAGGTTTTTCACAAGTATTTCATAGTGCAAATCTTGAGTTAGGATTTCTAACTCAAATATCCGGAGGGGATCCGGGTGGTTGGGACGTAGGATCACTGGGAACAAGTCGGGGAGACTTGGGTGGATCCGAACCCATTAATATCGTGTGTTTGCGATTGTCTTCTTTGTTGTCTAATATTTACATTTCCGCATTTCCGCATTATTGGTAGAGTTTGCAAGATAATTAGGAATTATCCTCTTAATTATTTTAAAGTACTATTCACCCCCCTCTAGTACTTGTGCAGTAGCTTAGCAGGGCATTACACCCGCCTTCTGCTCCCTAAAGCTAGCCACCTTTGCGCCCTAAACTGATCCACCTGAAGCAAGCCAACACGGTGCCTCCGAGCCAACCACTTGCCGAAGAGGATTTCACTTGAGAGCAATCCAACGTCTTAGAGTTCGGATCGAATCCTATCCTTCTCGTCGTTTTGCCAGAACGCGAGCGAAGGAACAGAAGAACAAAGGAGGAAATAATAATTTTGTCTTGAATCGAGCGTGCTCAAAATTTTTTGGAGCTAGTCAATTCAGAGACTTGGTGCAAGTTTCTTAAAGGGTGTCGACCCCTATTTATATAGGGAGCCGGACCCCTTTGATCGTCGCACGTGCAATGTGTGACTATTAATGAATATGAGGATTAATTAAGTTAGTTTGCCTTTCTCAAAGGCTAAACTTCAATTAATTTAATCTCCCTCACTGTTGAGCTTCAGAAATGATACAACCTATTATTTCGAAGGGCAATGAACGGTGAACGCATAGAAATAAACGGCAACGAATTCTGACTTCATTTGACCCCTTAAATAATTGCTCAAAGGTGACCAAAAAAGTCACAAATCGACTAAAATTGCAGCCGTCGCAAACCTCTAGGGTTTGCTGGATTGTGGGCCTCGCAGGTGGGGCCTACCTACCAGCTATGCACGCCCAAAGGGTGTGCCCAGATCAATCTGACGCAGCCCGCCCCTTGCGGGTGGGCTGACCCGAGCTTGGCAGGCGGGCTGACCCGCCCGTAGTGCGAGCGGGCTCAAGGCGGGCTCTGGTCTGAGCCTGCCTTCTTGGCGGGCGCGGGCTTGCCCCGCTCACAAGGGCGGGCGGGCTTAGCCTGACCCACCCTGTTGGGTAGGCTAGCCCACCCTGCATAGGCTGGGCTAGCCCAGTCCAACTGGGTCAGGCCAGAACTGGGCAAATACCCAGTTCTGGCCTTTTAAGCCATAACTTGAGTTCTACAACTTTGATTGAGCCGATTTCAGATCCGTTGGAAAGCATGGTTTGAATGGGACTATCCCAAGGAGCCATCTATCCTTTTCTATGCGTTATATGATTCAAAATATTATCGTAAACTAT
Source organism: Scilla litardierei (assembly GCA_030789695.1). Lineage (NCBI taxonomy): Eukaryota > Viridiplantae > Streptophyta > Magnoliopsida > Asparagales > Asparagaceae > Scilla > Scilla litardierei. The sequence continues at coordinate 655,248,252 of CM061142.1, read as the reverse complement.
TTACAATGTATTTTAAATCCGTTTGCATCATATGCAATAATCCCATTAAGCATTCTACTAACGCTGAAGTCGCAAACATTTTGCTACATTATTAGATCTCATTTAATGTCAAAAACTTATGTGACCATATTAAATCCTATTTAATATAGATCGACTTAATGTCACAAACTATTTGTGAATTGAATTATTCTCGTGCACCCGAGTGCACTCCTCCTAAATTCATCCTATTACTAAGACGCAAACCAAACTCGGTGTGAGACCCTACAGCCTGACCCTACTGCAGGTTGGGGCTCGAAACCCCTAGATGAAAGTAACCACGAGCAGCAGGTGTCACCCCAATTTCAGCATCACAATTACGTAATTGACCCATCGACAAAAGTGTCGTTGGGATCACTCTGACTATGACAGTGATGAATACCGCAGTTTTAGTCCTTTCGTCAGAACTATGTCCATGCATGGCCTAGGGTATTGGTAAACCGTCAACCCTACTAGCTAGTGTTGAGAGATGGGTATGCCCTCGAGGCAAATTCATACATGTGTATCTATGCAAACATCTTGTTCAAAATAACGGTAAGCTGTTTTGTAAGTATTTATCTAAGTTAACAGAAATGTTGTAATCATTAGAAACTTAGGCAAAGTCCTGAGACTTAATGCAAGGTCAAATATGTATCGAGATGAGGATCTCGATCATGGAGACGTGCTTGAACGTTAGTAGCATAAGTCTAAAAAGGTTCGTGGTCATAAATGTTTCGAGAAACGGATATCGAAACATCGGATAGACCATTGTGTCTTATTCTTCACCGTGTAGCAATGACGATGATCTCATGATCGTTTAACTTGGCGAAGTCGAAGATGTGACACAGGTGCTCATTGGAGAATGAGTTCACTGAACGACCCAACAAGAGTTATCATATGGTTATGATTGACCAATCTGTCAATGATAACTCTTAGTGATGATAGGCAAGTTGGTATTTTGACTTGAGGTTATTGTACAAACCTGTGCATGAACGGTGTTACTTAGATCACTGATCTAGCCTCGGGTGAGCCCCGTTGAAAGGTCTTTGGTTGGGTGACATTTGAAACGTGCGAGGAGAGTAATGACCAAGATATGATTCGTCTCTCCCGGTCAATAGGAGTTAGTGTCGTAGTGTTAGTTCGATATTTAGTGAAAACTCTGGCCAGAGTATGTTGGAAGATGTCCAACATTATTTGACTAAAGATCGATGGAGATTAACCGGCTTCGAGCTATTGGGGTTGACAGTTTAACTGTACCCTAGGCTTGAATTAAATGACATAGTTTTGACGAAGAGACTAAAACTGCGGATTCATTACGGAAACAGTCAGGGTGGTCCCAACAATACTCATGTCAATGAGTTAACCACATAAGTATGATACTGAAATCAGGACGACACCTGCTGCTCGCGGTTACTGCCATCTGGGTCTTCGAGCCCCACCTGTAGTAGGGTCAGGCTGTATGGTCTCACACAGAGTGAGACCTTCGTCAAGTAAAAGGTCGAAATTAGGGAGAATATGCATTTGATGCAAGGGATAGAATAGTGCAAAGAGTTTGCAATTATCTTCTGCATTCGGGATATGTTGGGGGATGTATGCCCTCAGATCATTTGTATTTGATGCAAATGATTTTTCATAAAAGATGTGGACATTTTTACATATGATGCAAAGGGAGTTAAATGTGTCATAAATTATTTACACACATATTTAATATAATAAACACGTTGAAATGTTTACCTGGATGACGGGATCATCCAGGTCTAAACGCAGGTTCAAACCGTGTCAAAAACGGAGTCCAAATGCTCAAAATATAGCCAAAAGACCAAAAAGAGCCCAAAGGGGTCAGCCCAAACCAGTTGGGCTGAACCCAGCCAAAAGGCGGGCCCGCACCCGCATTGAGGGCCCGCACCTGCCCCGCCCCATTTGAGCGGGCGCCAGGTGCCTGCCTCATTTGAGTGGAGGCGCGCCAGCTGGCGCCATCCAGCCTGCGGGCAAGTGGGCAAGTGGGGCCCACTTCGAGCCCCACAGATAAGGGGGTTTGAAACCCTATGGCAGCTGGATTGTATTTGCGAAATACAAGTTTTGGGCTGACTTTGAGCACACGTTTGAGGGGTCAAACGGACTCGGAATGACTCGTCGTTTTTCCCTACGCGTTCACCGTTCAGCGCTCTTCGATTTGATATGGTGTATCAAATGTGAAGCTCAACAGTGAGGGAGTTAAAATTCATAGAAGTTTGGCTTTTATTTAAGGCAAACTAACTTGAATTCTTTAAACTCCAAAACCTTTAGTCCTACATCGGAAGTGGAGTAAAGGGGAGGGGTCAGCAGCCTATATAAATAGGGGCCTGCCCCTCCTTATAACTCGTCCCCAAGCTCTAGAAGTGAGCAGCTCCCAAAAGTTTGGAGCACGCTCGGATCTAAGCCTAAAATAAATATTTTCCTCTCCCTATATTTCTCTCTTGCTACTGAAGGGCTTTAACAAAGCCACGAAGGGGTTCGGATTCGATCCGGAGTATTGGCGAAGGATCCAATCAAAGGTGAAACTTTCTTCGGCGGGTGGTTGGCTCAGCGACAAGGGGGTAGCTTGCCTCGGGATGCGGTGCGTTTCAGGAAGCGGTTCAGCTCGAGACGAGGAGCGGCTCGGGACGCGGTTTGGTACACTTTGCCGGTGCAAGCAAAGTTCAGGGTATGTAGTTTAATTAAGCATTTCATTTATTATATTGCAGTAGCTTAGATCTATCTTGGGGTGGTCAAATCCACCTCAAGATAGTAGAGATCCTGGCTAGGGTCTTGAAATCCTTAGGGCTTGCCCCTTAAGTCTAAGCATACTTGCTCGTTTTCCGCTGCTTGCTTTTATTGTTTTCCTCTATCGTCCATCCGACGTAGGACGGACACAGATATAATGCCCTAAGGTTCCTTCAAAACCCATTAGTGGTATTAGAGCTTAGGTCTACTTCTGATCTAAGCACTGCAATATTTATAAATGCAAGTATGCTTTTTTAAATACATACAAAATCTATTCTAACTTTATGAGATAATGTTAAAATAAGACCACGTGTTATTAGATGCTTTAAAAATTATTTTATGTGATAAAATCTTTTTAGTAGCATGCTAATTTTATGTGATGATTTTAAAACAAATGTTTTTGAAATAAAAATTATGTGATAATTTTTATGAAACTATTTATTTTTATTAGATAAAAATTTTTATGTTTTAAAATCATACCTATAATTTAAGTGCTAAATTTTAAGTTGCATATTATTATTTATAGGATAAATTTTAATATGTTGTTTATGTTTAATAATTATTTGATAATTGTTAAATAGTTAGAAACTTTTTATGCGATATTTAAGTTGATAAGATGCATGCTGATTTTATGCGATAAAGTTAATTTATGGTTTTAAGTGGTTATTCTAAATTCTTGCTTATTATATGATAATTCAAGAAAGCCTTTTAGGTTAGCCATTAAAAGCCATCTAATTATTATGAGATAATTTTAGATTGCTTTGCTATGATTTAAAATTGTTTTAAATGCCTAATACATGATTATGATAGCACCTTAAAATCATTCCTTATAATTGATAAGGACTTAATAAAAGTTATTAACCAATCCTAATAATTTCGAATTTTAGAATTCAACTAGTTGATAGGATTAACTAGATTTAATGAAGCTATTAATAATCATACGGGACACATATGAATGATAAGTTTCCTTCAATGGACCATGATCCGGTCAATGTGCTTGGCTAAGTTTGTTGGATCACCCTAACTAGACTGGGGATAAGTGATCCTGGCTTAGTCAATTCCTTGGCCGTGTTCCGCTGAACCGCGAGGATGTGAATTATGATTATGATGACATCGTCGATTATATCTAAGTCAATTACATTAAAAATCTTTTTCAAGATTAGCCGTAGCCCTCCTTGTTTTAGAGGTTGGCAACTATAGGTTTTTTGTTATAGTTGTTGAGCACACTCAAGCTATGACATAGACCCTTTATGGAAACCTACTTCTCAATACATGAGATGTAGTCTAGACTTGACTCAAACCGTCATGTCGTGAATACACTGAGCACCGGCGTAAGTTAAGCTAGACACGAAAATAAAGGTCTAACTAGACTAGTTTTGTGATTTGGATGAGCACACTCATGATCATAAGTGGCTAGGGGTAAAATCCAATAAGAGAATCATATATGATATGATTGATAAAGAGTCATCTTCCAATCACAGAGTCAAGCAATTTGTTGAGCACACTCAAGGTTGTGAGGCTCAGGGTGGTTGGATCTCTTTCCCATTAATTTAATTTAATTAAATCGTTCATTATTATGGTTTAAAATGATTGCAAAAATAGTGGGAGGATATAGTTAGATAAAAGCCATTCTATCTATATATAATATTGAACATATGCTAAACTAGGGTAAGTCTATGTTTACTAATGGAATCTAAAACATAATATTCTAGGAGAATAAGTTAACTGGTCCAAATAGTTGGTTAATGGAATATCAACTCAAATTCTAATTGATAGACTGAACTATGTTCTCATTGACATTAAAAGACCTTCTTAAAGCACAGGCTTAAGGACAATGATATCCTTAAGTTCTGGATCCAACAAAATTAATGCACGCTACATGTCACTCGCCTCTATGAGGGGTAGCTTGAACATACTGATGTTCAAAGCATGTTTCTCCATACGATTTGTTGAGCACACTCAAGATTATATGGAAAATGGTTTTGATCCGCAAAGTTCGAAACTTTGATCAAATTGTTTGAATCGAATATGAGCGCATAAGCGATGCAAGACTATGAATCCCAGTCAGATCTTGAGACGAGCAACTTGTTGAGCACACTCAAGGTTGTAAAGCTCAAGCGTTTGGATATATGAGATGCTTGCACGGCTATTATTTGTGTTGAGACGCATAATATCTAAATGAGATTTAGAAAAGGAAGAAGGCATTAAGGAAAGTCAATTGCGAAAGAAAGGTTTTATCTATAATTAGTAAAGGCAAAAGTAGGAGGGACTGAAAATGTGACATATTTGATGTCACGGTTTCAGGAAAATAGTTATACAAAAGAAATAGATTGTCTACATATTGGAAAAGGAGCAATTGTTGTTTCTTGGACCATAAAGGACGTCTAACATATTTTTGACGAATTTCGTCACCTTGCATCTGAAGCAATGTTTTGTTTGAGTAATTTGTATAACTATAATATATTAAATGTTAATATATGAATACACAAGATAGTAGAAAACTTACATGGCAAAATAGACTAAGCCGTACCAAAGAGACTAAGCTTAACAAGTCACATAAAGAGGGGTCCGACCTCTTGTATTATGAAGTCTGTTGACACTTGTGAATCTTATCTCAAAGGTATGATGGCCGAAACTTCTTCTGTAAGACAGTGAGAGAATGAGTTGTTGAACTCATAGTCTCGTACATACAGATTGTACTTGGACCCAAGTCTAAGTTAGCCAGGATAGGTTGTTCCTATTTTATTACGACACGTGTTCTTGATGAAACACAAGTCTGATAAAATAGAGAAAAAAATGAAAGAAGTATTTGAACTGATTCGATCGGATCAAAGAGGCAAATACTTAGCTATATAAATCTTGCATAATTAAAAGAAAATTTGATTTTCTCTCAGGTCAAGTCTCTTAACACATCTGTGTATTGGAGAGCATGAATCGCATTTTGTTAGACATGGTGCGATGCATAGCAAGTGACTATGAGTTATAATCCTCACTCTGGGTTAAGTCGCAGATAGTATTGCCTATGTTCTTAATAAAGTTCTATGAGGAGCTTATTAATAAGATATTCATTAAATCAATCGTTAGGAAGTTAAAGGATTACTCGAGACTCGTGAGACGAAAAGTCGAGTAAGACATCATAGTTGATGATGGCCTAGACAACTTCCAAGATGCCATTCAGAGTAGTGACTCTAAGAAATAGCTTGATGCAATCAAAAAAGGTCCGTGCACGTAAATAAAGTATGGACTTCAGTTTACATGCCCAAAGAAAGTGTTTCTTATTGGCTGCCAGTAAATCTTCAATACAGAAGATTGGTGCAGAAAGAAAATAGTGAAGTACAACTTATGTTGATTGAGAACGGTTATCATCCTAAGTCCTAGAAATGGATTATGATGAAACTGTCTCACCAGCAGATTTGTACAGATCTACTAGGACCGAACTCGATGTTAATGCTCATGATGACCATGAAAACTGGAGCATTCATGTATAGTCTGTTTTCTAAATGTGATTTAGAAGAACGAGCTTATATGAATCGACCAGAGAGTTTTCAAGGTCAGTGGGAGCGAATAAAAGCATGCGAGGCATCAAGGAGCCAGAACATATGGTTTGACAAAGTGGTCAAAGAGTTTGATACTTTATTAAAAATGATTATGAGCCGTCTAAATGACCAGTAAAACTTATTATGGATTATTCTCGTAAGGTACGACGAGCTGGATGAGATCCAGTCAAGAAATTAATTATGGATTCTAAGAGACCGAGTGAATTATTTGGATGAGATTCAAATATGTGGTCTATGATAAACATAGAAACCCCTTAAATCAATACAGTAGACGTTTTAGCAGGTCCACTCATGAAGACTCTACCACATGAAGTCTGAAAAGCCTTATGTGTAAATGCGGTATGAGATAGGGCCCAAGTGCAAATGGGAGATGTTGAGAGATTGGTATGCCCTCGAGGCAAATTCATCCATGTGTATTTATGAAAACATCTTGTTCAAAATAACAGTAAGCTATGTTGTAAGTATTTATCTAAGTTAACAGAAATGTTGTAATCATTAGAAACTTAGGTAAAGTCCTGAGACTTAATGCAAGGTCAAACATGTATCGAGATGAGGATCTCGATCATGGAGACGTGCTTGACCATTAGACGCATAAGTCTAAAAAGGTTCGTGGTCGTAGATGTTTCGAAAAAAGGATATCGAAACATCGGATAGACTATTGTGTCTTAGTCTTCACCGTGTAACGATGACGATGATCTCATGATCGTTTGACTTGGCGAAGACGAAGACGAGACACAGGTGCTCATTGGAGAATGAATTCACTGAATGACCCAACAAGAGTTATCATATAGTTATGATTGACATATCTGTCAATAATAACTCTTAATGATGATAGGTAAGTTGGTCTTTTGACTTGAGGTCATGGTACAAACCTGTGCGTGAACGGTGTTACTTAGATCACTGATCTAGCCTCGGGTGAGCCCCGTTGAAAGGTCTTTGGTTAGGTGACATTTGAAACATGCGAGGAGAGTAATGACCAAGATAAGATTCGTCTCTCCCGGTCAATGGGAGTTAGTGTCGCAATGTTAGTTCGATATTTAGTGAAAACTCTGGCCAGAGTATATTGGAAGATGTCCAACATTATTTGACTAAAGATCGATGGAGACTAATCAACTTCGAGCTATTGTGGTTGACAGTTTGACCGTACCCTAGACTTGAATTAAACGTCATAGTTTTGATGAAGAGACTAAAACTGCGGATTCATCACGGACACAGTCAGGGTGGTCCCGACAATACTCATGTCAATGAGTTAACCACATAAGTATGATACTAAAATCGGGACGGCACCTGCTGCTCGCGGTTACTGTCATGTGGGGCTTCGAGCCCCACCTGTGGTAGGGTCAGGCTGTAGGGCCTCGCACAGAGTGAGACCTTCGTCCAGTAAAAGGTAGAAATTAGGGAAAATATGCATTTGATGCAAGGGATATAATAGTGCAAAGGGTTTGCAATTATCTTCTGCATTCAGGATATGCTGGGGGATGTATGCCCTCAGATCATTTGTATTTGATGCAAATGATTTTTCATAATAGATGTGGACATTTTTGCATATGATGCAAAGGGAGTTAAATATGTCGTAAATTGTTTACGTACATATTTATATAATAAATGCGTTGAAATGGTTACCTGGATGACGGGATCGTCCCGGTCTAAACGCAGGTTCAAATCACCTCAAAAACAGAGTCCAAATGCTCAAAATATAGCCAAAAGACCAAAAGGAGTCCAAAGGGGTTATCCCAAACTAGTTGCGGGTGAACCCAGCCAAAAGGCGGGCCCGCACCCGCATTGAGGGCCCGCGCCCGCACTCATTGGGAGCGGGCAACTGGCGCCCGCACCATTTGAGCGGGCGCCTGGTGCATGGCTGGCGCCAGCCAGCCTGCAGGCTAGTGGGCAAGTGGGGCCCACTTCAGGCCCCACGGATGAGGGTTTTTTGAAACCATATGGCGGCTGTATTGTATTTGTGAAATACAAGTTTTGGGCTGACTTTGTGCACATGTTTGATGGGCCAAACAGACTCGGAATGACTCGCTGTTTTTTCCTACGCGTTCATCATTCAGCGCTCTTCGATTTGATAGGTTGTATCAAATGTGAAGCTCAACGGTGAGGGATTAAAATTTCTAGAAGTTTGGATTTTCTTTAAGGCAAACTAACTTGAATTCTTTAAACTTCAAAACTTTTAGTCCTATGTCGGAAGTGGAGTAAAGGGGAGGGGTCAGCCGCCTATATAAATAGGGGCATGCCCCCTCCTTATAACTCGTCATCAAGCTCTAGATCTGAGCAGCTCCCAAAAATTTGAAGCACGCTCGGATCTAAGCTTAAAATAAATATTTTCCTCTCCCTATATTTCTCCCTTGCTCCTGAAGGGCTCTAGCAAAGCCACGAAGGGGCTCGGATTCGATCCGGAGTCTTGGCGAAGGATCCACTCAAGGTAAAACTTTCTCCGGTGCGCGGTTGGCTCAGCGACAAGGGGGTTGCTCGCCTCAGGATGCGGTGCGTTCCGGGAAGCGGTTCAGCTCAGGCGAGGAGCGGCTTGGGACGCGGTTCGGTACACTTAGCCAGTGCAAGCAAAGTTACGGGTATGTAGTTTAATTAAGCATATCATTTATTATATTGCAGTAGCTTAGATCGATCTTGGGGTGGTCAGATCCACCTTAAGATAGTAGAGATCCTAGCTAGGGTCTTGAAATCCTTAGGGCTTGCTCGTTAAATAGTTTAACGTTTTTCGCTGCTTGCTTTTATTTTTGCCTCTATCGTCCGTCCGACGTAGGACGTGCACATAAATAATGCCCTAAGGGTCCCTCAAAACCCATTAGCTAGCACTAGTCAGCATACATTGGTCTTTGTTATATACACGTTGTACATCTTACAAAGTACCCCGGCCGAGGTTTAGCACAAAGAACCGTACTGAGCCTGTGACACTAACTTTCCTTTAATGGAAGAGACGAATCCCATCTTAGTCATTTACTTACCTCGTATGCTTCAAGTGTCATCCAACCTAAGACCTTTCAGCAGGTCTAGCCTCGAAGCTAGATCATAGATTTAAGTGACACTATTCACGCACAGGTTCGTACAATGACTTCAAGTCTTAAGGACCAACTTGCCTATCATCAATATAGAGTTATTAATAACAGTTTAGTTAAAGTTTAACCATTTAATAACTCTTCATTGTGTCGTTCAGTGGACTCATTCTCTAATGAGCACATGTGCCTTGTCTCCAACTTCGTCAAGTCGAATGACTAGGAGATCATCATTACCCTTTAGGGTAAGACAAAGACATAATGGTCTGTCCGATGTGCCGATATCCTTTTCTCGACACATCTATGACCATGAACATTTTAAGACTTAAGTTCCTATTGGTCATTCACTTCTCATAATCGAGATCTACATCTAGATATGTATTGACCTCACTTTAAGTCTAAGGAAATTATCCAAGTATATAATTCATTGAATTTATACTAGGATAATTAGTACCATTTATATTTTGAACAAGATGTTTCTTAGGATAAATTGCCTCAAGGGCATATATCTTCCTACATCTCCCACTTGAACTTAGGCTATTTATCTCGGTATCTAATACCGCTATAGCATATCAGTCACTACAGACATTCATATGTCAAACCTAAAAGGGATCTGCTAAAACTTATCTATTATGCAGTATTACAGAGTATTATTATTAATACACCATTTTATCACACATGTGTGATCCTTCGAAATCGTATTTGGATCTCATCCAACGATTTTCCTTCTGTATAGCTAACGTGTAGCATACACAATTTGATGTAATATTTATCATCCCTACAAGTCAGTCATATCATAGCATATTCCAATTATTCTTGTGTCAATTATGTCCAGTACATTAATGACACCACAGTTTCTATATCTTTGACATAATCAAAACTCTTTTGATTTGATGTCACATATATATGGTTTAATAACTTGGAATTTTTTTATTTAGTCCAAAAACGGAACTAAGTGATATGCCAGCTCCCACTGACTTTGAGAACCGTCTATTTAAATACTTCAACTTAAATTTCTAAATCTTATTTAGAAAATTTATTAAGTATAACCAGCCCAATTATGCTGAATTAATTAAAATGGAATGTACCTGTGTCAGGTTGATTTGACGAATAAGTCATATCAAGATCTATCTATAGGAGTCTTGATGATAATTTACTCAATCAAAACTTCCTACACTGTTATTTCCTTTAACTGCATTAATCTTCTAACTTGAAGTATTAAATGCATTCCAACAAGAACTATTCTTATTGTGCGCATAATTAAGATCACATCTAATTTATATTATCCTGGGACTTACTCGTTACTTTGGATTAGTTAAATATACCGACAGCTCTAATTAATCTCATTAACTCAGAAGAATTCACGACAGCTCAGGAAAAAAACATACTCAACTTACATAGCCATACACAGCAAATCAAATAACCATTCACAACAAATCAAATTTCCACCAGAGCACATTTCTCAAGATATCAGCAAGACAATGATTTCATTCAAAATGAAAAATTCGTTCATAACATATACATTGAGTGAAAATCACTCAATCATTGTTTCAAAGTAAAACATCGATACATTTATTCAAAAAAATATCGACTACTTCTTGACATCTTCTGAAGTCCCTAGACAGCCCTAATAGCAACTATTACTCTGATTGCCGACCGTATTGGGAACTTCTTCCATCCTTCTCTTCAAGCACATGTAGACAGTATACAGATGTCTTAGTAATCATACTTGTATCTCATACCATGTATCAAAGCTTTATGGAAATTTATATGCTCTTAAATAAGATTTGTACCTGAGGTAGAGGCATCACCATGCCCCCTTTTCTCTGCAAGGTAGACCTTGCAGTTCCTCTTCCAGTGGCCCGAATTGTGGCAATGGAAACACTCAGATTTTGACGGCGCCCCTTTGTTCTTCTTCCCCTTCTTCTCTTTGGTAGGTTGAGGGATTTGCCTCTTCTTACCCTTGCCCTTAGGCTGGTAAGAAGAAGCAGAGCCGACAACCAATGCTGTTGGCTTCTTCTCGATCTCCTCGAACTGTCGAAGCATGTTCAGGAGACTTGAAAGATCTACTTCAGTGTTGTTCATTATGGAACTCGTAATGAACTGGTTGAAGTCAGGGGTCAATGACCTTAGGATTATGTCCATGCTCATTTCATTTTTGAGGACAAATTCTAGTTGGGTTGCATCTTCTATGTACCCGATCATCTTGATAACATGATTATGCACATGGCCCGTCGTCATCTTGGCTCCCCAAAGGTTGCAGGTGACCTCAAATCTGGCAGCTCTAGAAGGCTTGCCATACAATTCCTCTGTGTTTAAAAGCATGCTCTGAACATCCATATGTTCATGCTTTCGTTACAGGTCATTAGTCATTGAGGCCAGAGTAAGGCACCTGGCCTTCTTTGCATCCCTTTGGTACTGCTTGAATGATTCCTTCTCCTCATTGGTGGCATCCTTGTTGGGCTTCTCCGAAGTGTCCTCTGTCAGTACGTAACCTATCCCAGCTAGCGAGAGGACCAGCTTGATGTTCCTCAGCCAGTCCTTGTAGTTCATCCCATCCAGCACGTTTTTCTTGATTATGAATTTTAATCCTGACTCCATACTGCATTTTAATAGAAATTGAATTAGCAAATGTTCTTGTATAGTTTAAGATGGTTTTATTAAACTATATTCTCCAACTATTTTTAAAGAATTTTAAGCCGTAATAATAAACAATTTAGTATAATTAAAAAATTTGTGGGAGAGGGATCCAACCACCCTAAGTCTCACAACCTTGAGTGTGCTCAACAAGTTGTTTAACTCTACAGTCGGTAGATGAACTATTCATAAATCATATCATATATGACTCCCTAAATATTTTTACCCCTAGCCACTTAAGATCATGCGTGTGCTCATCCAAATCATAATGACTAGCCTAGTCAGACCCTTTGTAACAGCCTGTTTTTGTGAATACGTACTCCGCACGTATTCAATTAGTATAGTGACGTATTAGGGTATTTATAGATGACTTTATTTATTATTTCTGTAGCCAGAGCACACGATTTAACGATCGCGTTATCATCTTCATTAACTTGTGGTTAATGTTGGTTGTAGGGGGGCAAAATCGTATTAATCAAATTACACCTTCACCAAATCGATCTTCACTAATCAAATCTTAAACCAAAATAAACCCAGAATCGATCCTGATCCAAACGTCTAGCCGACCCATTTAAATCAAAATCGTAATCAGACATATTATCACAACCGATAAGTCTAAAAGAAATTATCCTAACCTTATATTATTTTGACGAGCATCTTTTTCTAATCACATATTACCTAACGACTGCTTTTATCCTGTCTCCACATGACCTTCGAATCAACTCTCTCGCATTGCGATATTTTGGCAATTGATCTCCAAATCTTAATAATGATTTTACCAAACCAAATACTAATGTACATATCAGATGTTTAACCGAAAAATTATCATATCTCGAATGAACCTCCCAATCTATATCCTAACCCAATGATTTTCCTTGATCAGAATCTTAATCTAAATGGGTTAATTCTATTAACCCTAACGTATCTTGTCATATTCTAACCGTAATAGCCGATGATTCTCAAATCATATTTTAATGATCCTGATATTCAAATAGGTTAACTTCAATCTTTATTAAAGGGGTTATCCAAATCAAGCTTAACTATTAAATTGTTTTATGATGTAGTTGGTAGATCATACATATCTCAACTTGTCATAGTTGAATCAATCTTCCTAAACAAAATAGCCTAACAATAATATTTCCTTAAGCTCGAATTATCCTAACTAAATCTAAACTAATATTTGATGTTAATCTTTTAACCATACTGATTATTACTTCACTAACCCAATCTGTAATTTGTGCGCACTTCTTTTGTCAAAGGAAAACAAACGGATCTTTTAAAACGAATGTATATATATTAATCCTAACTTAATAAATAATATCCCCACCAATCCCCACATATCCCTCTTCCTCCCCATGATCTCACGCACGCATAAATCCCGCAAGAATTCCAACCATGCAATCCCCATGATCTCGCCCAAACCCACACCGACAGCAAACCCTTTCTCCTCCCCTGCTTCAAATCTAGGCCAGTTCTGACTCCTCCCGCCTCCTTGCCGAACCCCGACCCCTCACTTCCAATCGCCGCCATCCCTCCTCCGGCGGACTTCCCTTCCACCTCAACGAACCCACTGCCGCCTGGAGTGCCACCCTCTGCCGTCGGCATCCTCGCAGACTTCATCGCCCATCTCATGCCCGTCCAACGCTCAGGTGAACTCGCTGTAGCCACCTCCCCTTTGTTTCTCCGCCTGCCTCCTCGCCTGAGGTCGTGCTCCACCCCCGCAGAGCCCTGCCTCCCCCCTGTCCTTCTCTAAACCCACCGGCCACCTCGCAAGCAACCATCCTCCCAGATCTCCGGCGTCACCCCGTCGCGCCTTACCCTCCTTCCGTCGTGGCCCGAACCACGACCCCATCCCGCTCCCCTGTTCTGAACAGAGGGCTCCCATCGACCCCGCTCTGACCAGCGGACCCCACCGCCGCCGACTTCCTTCACTTCCGATCGCTCCTCCGGCCTACGCTCTCGCCACCGCCCCCATCCGATCAACCCCGAAGACCGCGCTGTCCTCCCCCTCTCGTTGCCCACACCATCGAATTCGCCCGAAGATCCCCCGTCGCCTCAGATCACCCTCCATGCCTCCTTCGACCGACCGCTTGATCCCCGAGGCTGCCCCTTGCCCTGCAGAACCACCGATTGCCGCGCTGACTGCCTCTTTCCAACCGCCGAACCAAGCTCGCTTTGCTGCCTCGATCTCTCCTGCAAGGAAAAGAGAAAAGGGAAGATAGAGGCAGAGTTAAGAAGAAGGGGGGAGTAGGTGAGTTTCATTAAGTTATTATAGTAGGTTCACATACCTATATCCATTAGCTGTACATGATGGCGATGTTAATGTTATGTTAGGGTTAGTTTATTAATATATAAGATGAAATTAAGATCTGTGTATGTAGCAGTACTTCATAGCAGCCTGATAGATGTTAGTACTATTATACCTTTTAATTAGTTCTTATTGTAATGTGTAATCAGTTAATGGCATAAATCAGTAAGCTGACTCATTAAAATCATGCTGGCATGTTAGTGAATAAGTTTTAATTGATATATTGCTTTTCGGATTAAACCAGTATGTATTAATTAGTAGTAGGATGTTAGGTGGCGAATCAGAGTAAATTATCTAGTTAGTAAGTTAGTTTGGAATCTGTTTAAATATTTAATAGGGAATCGAGTATGTAATGTGTTCGATTTAATGATTATTTTAATTGGTCGGGAACGATTAGCTTATAACGCGAATTCAACCTCGCAGATGGGCACATCCCTTGTTGCGGTCATTGAATCACCTAAAAATCGTCAAATCAGGCAAGTGGACTTTTTACTTGTCTTGCTTTTAATTGCTTTGACCCAAGATATTCTGATATGCAAGTGTGCATTCTTTTTACGTGTTTTAAAGTGTTGTTACATTTATTTGTCAAACCGAGAATCACTAATGTTGTGGCATACCATAATGCATGTCACGCTGATAACTTAACCTGCTTGTACACACTTGAGTGAATGGATATTGATGGAACAGATTGATGGAACACTTGAAATCAAGGACTTGTGAATTCGTGCGCCCAAGAGGCGAAATAGTGAAATCGTGATGTCATGTGAGTTGACAAGCTCGTGTTTGTAATATGAATTAGGATGGCTCGTGTTCCAGCATAACACTTGGGTGGGGTAGTTCAATGTAGTAGAGGCTGGAATGCTGGATTGCACTCTCGTGGTGAACTTGACCGACACCTGGCCGGGTCGGTGAGTAGAGAGCCACGGGTAGCTCCCGTTGGCTTGGGTGTAATGCTGGTCACTTTTCCCCCTCAGACATTGGGCTTTTTCACTAGGCACACTTGAATGATTGTCGCGTTCTTTTACTCTGTTGTTACTATTGAGGATTGCGTGCTCTGTTAGTTACTCCTGCCTTATTCGTGTACTAATATCATGCCTATTGCTGTGCACACTAAACTTTTCATGTTTATTGCTGTACACACTACACTTGCCGTTCACACCACACTTGTCTCACTTATTGCTGTACACACACCCTTGCCATGTTTACTGATGTACACACCACACTTGCCATGTCATTTGCTGTACACACCACGCCTGCCATGCTATTGCTGTACGTACACACTTACCATGCTTATTGCTGTACGCACACATACTTGCCATGTTTATTGTTGTACACACACTTGTCATGCTTTAAATATCGTAAATTCTAATGTTGTGACTCATATTGCCATGAAACCGTTTTCGAAAACCTTGCCGAGGGTCAATTATCTTAACCTTTTTAAATCTTGCCGAGCGACCCTCGCTGACGTATATTTCCTTGTCTTGTGAAATATACGTCAGGTATTAGACAGGTTTGCTGAGGAGTTGCTTAGAGACTGAGCAGGTTGACCAGGAGTACCTTGCTGTTATGTTCCGTCGCTGAGAAGCTTTGTGTCTTCGCATCATTACTTTTGTAATTGTTGTCTCTTTCAATACTTGTATGGGCTTTAGACCCTCCTTCCGCTTTTACTTCTTTCATTGTTGTAAATCTTTTTGAGACATTAAGATTGTAATAAAATTTATCTGTGTTGTTTGAGTAGCATGCAAGAACCTGCATGATGTTATCACACAGACGCGTAATGTGCTTAAACCAAGGAGGAGAGAAAAGAAAAAGTACATCCTTCTTGCTTTAAGCACATGCGGACCTTCGTCGCGTCCTCGCTCCCGAGTACAATGGGAAGCGGGGCGTGACACCCTTGTTTTCGTGTCTAGCTTAACTTACACCGGCGCTCGGTGTATTCACGACACGACGGTTTGGGTCAAGGCTAGACTACATCATATTTAATAAGAAGTTGGTTTCTATAAGGTTTTTATGCCATAGCTTGAGTGTGCTCAACAACTATAACATGAATCCTATAGTTGCCAAAAATCCAAAACAAGGAGGGCTACGTTTTATCTTGAAAAAGATTATTTACGTATTAGACTTGGTATAGTCGATGGTATCACATAATCATGATTCGCGTCCTTGCGGTCCAGCAGACACGGCCAAGGAATTGACTAAGCCAGGATCACTTATCCCCAGTCTAGCTAGGGTGATCCAACAAACTTAGCCAATCACATTGATTGGATCATGGTCTATTGAATGAAACTTATCATTTATACGCGTACCATCAACTAAAAGGCTTTTATTAGAACTAGTTAATCCTATCAACCAGTGGAATCCTTAAAATTCAAAATTTATTAGGATTCGTTAATAACTTTTATTAAGTCTTTATCAACTATAAGGTTTCATTTGTATTAACGTGTTATCCTAATCGTTATTAGGATTTTAGTAAATACAAATTACAACACTTTAAAGTGTGGCCTTTAATGAAAATTATTATTATAACGATTAAAATAATAATCGTCGTCAAAAAAGGGCTACCCTAATCAGGAATTAGGTATTTAAATGTTGTAACAGTTTATTAAACATAGCATGTTATTTTAAAATTCATCACATAAATTTTAAAGGAGTTTTTAATGGCTAACCTAAAAGGGTTTCTTGAATTATCAAATAATAAGCAAGAATTTAGAATGGCCATTAAAAACATAATCTAACTTTATCACATAAAATAAGCATGCAATTATCAAATTAAATATCGCATAAAAAGTTTCTAACTATTTAATAATTATCAAATAATGATTTCACATGCACAACATATTAAAATTTATCCTATAAATAATAATATGCAATCTTAAAATTTAACACTTAAATTATAAGTATGATTTTAAAACATAAAATTTTTTATCTAATAAAAATCAATAGTTTCATGAAAATTATCACATAATTTTTCTTTCAAAAACTTTGTTTTAAAATCATCACAAACAATTTGCATGCTACTAAAAGGATTTTATCACATAAAATAATTATTTAAAGCATCAAATTACAAGTGGTCTCATTTTAACATTATCTCATAAAGTCAAAATAGATTTTATATGTATATTAAAAAAAGCATACAATCATTTAAAATATTGCAGTCCTTAGATCACATGCAAATCTAATGAACTGATACCACTGAAGGGTTTTGGGAGACCCTTAGGGCATTATTCTATGCCCGTCCTACGTCAGACGGACGATAGAAGCAAAAAGAGAAAGCAGCAGAAAACAACCGTTAAACTATTTAACGAAAGCCCTAAGGATTTCAAGATCCTAGCCAGGATCTCTACTATCTTGAGGTGGATCTGACCACCCCAAGATAGATCTAAACTATTACAATATAATTAAATGAAAGCTTTTTAAACTATATACCCGGAACTTTGCTTGCACCGGCAAAGTGTACCCAATCGCCTTCTGCTCCCCGAAGCTAGCCTCCTTTGTGCCCTAAACTGATCCACCCGAAGCGAGCCAACACCGTGCCTCTGAGCCAACCACTTACCGAAGAAGATTTCACTTGAGAGCGATCCAACGTCTTAGACTTCGGATCGAATCCGATCCTTCTCGTCGTTTTGGTAGAACGCAAGCGAAGGAACTGAAGAAAAAAAAGGAGGAAAGAATAATTTTTTCTTGAATCGAGCGTGCTCAAAACTTTCTGGAGCTACTCAATTCAGAGACTTGGTGAAGTTTCTTAAAGGGTGTTGACCCCTGTTTATATAGGGAGCCGGACCCCTTTGTTCGTCGAACGAGCAATGTGGGACTATTAATGAATAGGAGGATTAATTAAGTTAGCTTGCCTTTCTCAAAGGCTAAACTTCAATTAATTTAATCTCCCACGTCGTTGAGCTTCAGAAGTGATACAACTTATCATTTTGAAGAGCTATGAACGGTGAACACATAGAAACAAACAGCGACGAATTCCGACTTTGTTTGACCCCTCAAACAATTGCTCAAAGTTGAGCAAAAGTCACAAATAGGCTAAAATTGCAGTCGTCACAAACCCCTATGGTTTACTGGACTGTGGGCCCTGCAGGTGGGGCCCACCTGTCAGCTAGGCGTGCCCAGCTCAATCCGGCACAGCCCGCCCCTTGCGGGTGGGCTGACCCGCACTTGGCGAGCGGGCTGACCCTCCAGCTGGGCGGGCTCAAGCCAGAGCCCGCCAGCAGGCTCTGGCCTGACCCCGCCTCCTTGGCGAGTGCTGGCTTGCCCCGCCCGCAAGGGAGGGCAGGCTTAGCCTGACCTGCCCAGTTGGGTGGGCTATCCCAGCCTACATGGGCTGGGCTAGCCAAGTCCAACTGGGTCAGGCCAGAACTGGGCAAACCCCCAGTTCTGGCCAATTGGGTCAGGCCTGAACTCGGCAAAAACCCAGTTCTGGCCTTTTGAGTCATAACTTGAGTTCTACAACTCTGATTGAGACGATTTCAGATCCGTTGGAAAGCATGCTTCGAATGGGACTATCACAAGGATCCATCTATCCATTTCTATGTATTATATAATTCAAAATATCATCGTAAACTATTTACAGTGTATTTTAAATCTGTTTCCATCATATACATTAATCCCATTCAGCATTCTACTAATGCTGAAGTCGCAAAAATTTTGCGACATTATTAAATCTCATTTAATGTCAAAAACTTATGTGACACTATTAAATACCATTTAATATAGATCGACTGAATGTCACAAACTCTTTGTGACTTGAATTAGTCTCGTGCACCCGAGTGCACTCCTCCTAAATTCTTCCTATTACTAATACGCAAACCGAACTCAGTGTAAGACCCTACAGCCTGACCCTACTATAGGTTGGAGCTCGAAACCACTAGACGACAATAACCACGAGCATCAAGTGTCGCCCTTATTTCAGCATCATAATACGTGATTGACCCATCGACAAAAGTGTCGTCGGGATCACTCTGACTGTGACAGTGATGAAAACCGCAGTTTTAGTCCCTTCATCATAACTATGTCTATGCATGGCCTAGGGTATGGTAAACCGTCAACACTACTAGCTAGCACTGGTCAGCATACATCGGTCTTTGTTATATACACGTTTACATCCAACAATGTACCCCGACTGAGGTTTAGCACAAAGAATCGTACTGAGCCTGTGACACTAACTTCCCTTTAACGGAAGAGACGAATCCCATCTTAGTCATTTACTTACCTCGTATGCTTCAAGTGTCACCCAACCTAAGACATTTCAGCATGCCTAGCCTCGAAGCTAGATCATAGATTTAAGTGACATTATTCACGCACATGTTCGTACAATGACTTCAAGTCTGAAGGACCAACTTGCCTATCATCACTATAGAGTTATTAATGACAGTTTAGTTAAAGTTTAACCATTTAATAACTCTTCATTGGGTCCTTCAGTGGATTCATTCTCTAATGAGCACATGTGCATTATCTCCGACTTCGCCAGGTCGAATGATTATGTGATCATCATTACCCTTTAGGGTAAGACAAAGACATAATGGTCTGTCCGATGTGCCAATATCCTTTTTTCGACACATCTATGACCATGAACGTTTAAGACTTAAGTTCCTATTGGTCATTCACTTCCCATAATCGAGATCTACATCTAGATATGTAATGACCTCACTTTAAGTCTAAGGAAATTATCCAAGTATATAATTCAATGAATTTATACTAGGATAATTAGTACCAGTTATATTTTGAACAAGATGTTTCTTAGGATAAATTACCTCAAGGGCATATATACTACATGATTTTGGTTCATCTAGACATCCAAAAGGATCGGTTCCTTTTAGTAGGGAGTTTGATGGGATAGTTTTCATAGAAGTCATAAATGCTTTGTTTCAAAAAAGAAGCAAAATTTATTTGATGAAAAACATGCTTTATTGAAGAAAGCAAAAAAGCGTACAGCTATTTCATCGGTGGTTGCTTTTGTCCCATGCTTTTTATTCGACCTTGAGCGTAAAAGCTTGCTAGTCGACCATCTTAGTGACATGTGATCCTGTCACCTTGCCCTTCTATTTTGAGGGCACCTATTTGTTGGGCTGATCGCTGACCGGGGTTTTGGGATGCCCTCGCTTGACCAGTGCATCGATCTCCTTCTTGAGCGTCCAGCAGTCAGTGGTATCATGCCCATAGTCGTTGTGGTACTTGCAGAACTTGAGGTCGTTCCTTTTCTCATATTTGCCTTTCTTGGCTGATTCTTGGACCAGTTCTTCTCGTGGGGCATAAGAGAGGACCTTTGTTTTGGGCACGTTTGGCCTCACATAAGTTGGTCGCTCCTTGCTCCGAGGGCTCCTCTCTCTTGATCTCTTGTCCCAAGATTCCTGGCGAGAGGTTCACTGAGTTGGTTTTCCCCAACTGGTGTCTCCACGGTAGGCAGGGGTGCCTTTCCCAGTAGTTTCAGTCGGTTCCTCTGCTTCTTCAGAGATGGTGAACCGATCTGTTATATTGAACATCTCAGTGAGACTGTTAGGTGGGAACTAGTAGAGCACCCTCTGCAAGTGTTTGTCTCGCATCGCTTGAGTGAAAACCACGATGACAGTTACATCCGACGTGTCCTCCACTTCGAGCCTTTCGTCGTTGAATCGCTGGACGAAGGCTCGGATTGATTCCTTATTCTTCTGCTTGAACGTAAAGAGGTGAGAGGACTTTCTCTTGGGACAGCCTGCGACAAATTGCTTGCAGAACAAATCGGCCAATTCGTCGAATGACCCGATACAGCCGTCGGGTAATCCGTTGTACCAGCCTTTCGCCCTCTTGAATAGGATAGCATGGAACGCTCGACAGAGGTACGTCTCATCAGCCCCATGAAGCATCATCACGTTTAGATATTTGTGGATGTGCCACCATGGGTTGCCTCTACCATCATGTGCTGGTAAGGCAAGGAGTTTGAACTTCGAAAGAGAAGGAGTGGAGGTGATGTTCTCCTTCAATGGAGTCTACCGAAGTGCGGACTGGATGAGTAGGGATTGCCCATCCCTGCCTTGTACGTATGTAGCTCCTAAGGATCAGTTTGGGATTTCCTCTCTCCTCTAGTATCCACCTGCAAGATTGAGAGGGTTGTAACCTGGGGGCCCCGTATATTACTTGATCCAGGATGTTATGGGTCCCTTCCTTATAGTTGGAGGGATCGGGTCCTCCCTGGAAACCGAAGGAATGATTGTCATTCCCCCTTTGTCGTATTGGTGAGATGCATGGGTTGTATTGTTTGGGGGGATCTCTTGTCGATCCACTCTCAGATCACTTGGATCCCTGAGCAGGGTTGTGCCTATAGTTGGTGTCAAAGTTGGATTTGGAGGCGGTAGTAGCTCATTTGTGAGTGACGGATCTCACATGCTTTGGCGTATCAGAGTCGCCAAAACACCAAGACTCTTGTCGACCCGATTTGCAAATTGGTCGAATTGCTTCTGGGACACCTTAGGTTCTTTGGTGGCCTTCCCAGGTCGCTTTGATGGGGATGTAGAATCTGAGGCATCATCTACTAGGACGCTATTTGCCTTTTGTTTCTCACTTGGACCTGGGTTTGGTCAGATGTTGCTGGTGTTAGGTTTTCAGGGTCCTTAGGGCAATGAAATTGATGTCCGACCTAATTCAGTCGGACGACGAAAAGAAAATAGCAATGGAAAAACAGATTTAAAACTATTTTATATCTAGCCCTAAAGAGAACAAACACTAGCCAAGATCTCTACTATCCCGGGGTTGGGTCCGACCAACCCCTAAGGACAGATCTATCTAACATTTGAAATTATAAATGCATGCTAATTATTAACATACATACCTTTCACTTCATTTCTGCAAAATACGAAGCGTCGTTTTCAGCAACATTTCTTTGGCCCCGCGCCGCTTCTCCCAAGCCAAACCGCATTCCAAGCTGCACCTCGTCCCAAGCCGAACCGTTTCCCGAACCGCACTACGTCCCGAGGCGAGAAACACCCTTGTCGCAGAGCCAACCACGCGCTGAAGAAGATTTCACCTTGAGTGGATCCTCCGTCAAGACTTCGGATCCGATCCGAACTCCTTCGCAGCTTTGCTAGAGCCCGATCAGGAGTAAGGAAAAATTTTAGGGAGAGAGTGAATAATTAATTTAAGTTTTAATCCAAGCATGCTCCAAACTTTTGGGAGCTTCTCGCATTTTGAGACTTGGTGCAGGTTTCAAGGAGGGGGTAGGCCCTTATTTATATAGGCGGCTGACCCCTCCCCTTTCATCATATCTGATGTGGAACTAAAGAGTTTTAGAGAAAAAAATTAATTAAAGTCCGCCTTTTACAAAGGCCAGTCTTTAGCGAATTTTTACTCCCTCACCGTTGAGCTTCGTAATCCTATAAAATCGAAGAGCACTGAACGGTGAACGCATAGAAACAAACGGCGCTCCATTTCGACTTCCTTTGACCCCTCAAATGTGTGTCCAAAGTTAGGCTCAAAACTGTTTTTAAAACAATACCAGCCGTCAAAAATTTGACCTACGTATCTCAAAAAAAATCATGCGTCCACGTGGGCTCCACCAGCAGGGGGCCCACCCTTCTGCAGGCGTGCACATGGGCACGCCTACTGCCCAAAAGGAGCCAGGTCGAGCGCCCGCTTGGGAGCCCGACCCACTGGCATGTGCCAGCCGACCATCCCTCTAGCGCTGGGCCTTTGCCCAGCTATAAACAGCCACACACACACACACACACATATGGAAATGTGCCTGAGGTCGACCTCAGGCAGAAATACCTGTGCACACCCCCTCTGTTCGGGGTTTGTAAGTATTTTTTTGAATTTGTTTTTGCAGTAGTTAGATATACTTGTTAGGTAGTGTCCCACAAAATTCCAGGTCAATCCAACACCGTTTGAGCCTCCGTTCATCGATTTCAAAAACGTTGCACAAAACTGTCTAGAGGGTGGACAGTTTTGCGCAATGTTTTTGAAATCGATGAACGGAGGCTCAAACGGTGTTGGATTGACCTGAAATTTTGTGGGGGTCTACCTAACAAGTATATCTAACTACTGCAAAAAATTCAAAAAAATACTTAAAACCCCCGAACAGAGGGGGTGTGCGCAGGTAATTCTACCTGAGGTCGACCTCAGGTAAATTTTTGGGATATGTGTGTGTGTGTGTGTGTGTGTGTGTGTGAATAATAGGTATCATACGCCATATGAGAGGGTGTCACATATTCCCTCTCACATAAATAGGACAAGTACAAGCCCACATGGGCTTGTACTTAGTGTACTTGCCCCCCTTATGTGAGAGGGCATATGAGACACCCTCTCATATGGCGTATGATACCCATTATTCTATATATATATATATATATATATATATATATATATATATATATATATATATATATATATATATATATATATATATATATATATATATATATAGGGTAAAGTGTTCCTAGGGTGACTCCTTAGATTAAATCTAAGGAGTCGCCCCCATTTTCTCGCATCTCCCACAATTTTTTTTGAAATTTTTTTCCTTGGGATTGTTGTTCATCTCATGGATGATCAACATAACAAAAATCAAGCCATTCCAATACTTTTAGAGCCCCCATCTATCCCTTGCAACTTCAACGGTCTGAAAACGCGCTGAAAAACACATAAAGTTGCAAGGGGTAAATGGGGGCTCTAAAAGTATTGGAATGACTTGATTTTTGGTATGTTGATCATCCATGAGATGAACAACAATCCCAAGGAAAAAAATTTCAAAAAAAATTGTGGGAGATGCGAGAAAATGGGGACGACGCCGCTGTTTCTTCTTGATTGCTATCTCCCGCATTACGACGCCGCTGTTTCTTCTTGATTGCTATCTCCGCGCCGTGAGGGATAATATATATATATATATATATATATATATATATATGAGAATAATGGATATCATACGCCATATGAGAGCCTCTCTCATACGCCCTCTCACATAAAGCACCCAAGTACAAGCCCATGTGGGCTTGTACTTGGGTGCTTTATGTGAGAGGGCGTATGAGAGAGGCTCTCATATGGCATATGATGGCCATTATTCTCATATATATATGTGTTTGTGTGTGTGTGTGTGTGTGTGTGTGTGTGTGAAAAATGGAGAAGAGCTGACAGCGCTGGAAATTTTTTCAGCGCTGTTCGCATTTTGGGCGAGATAAAAGATTTTTTTTTAAAATTGTTTTTGCAGTAGTTAGATATACGTGTTAGGAAGCTCCCCACAAAATTTCAGCTCGATCCGACACCGTTTGAGCCTCCGTTCATCGATTTCAAAAACGTTACGCAAAACTGTGGACAGATTTACGTAACGTTTTTGAAATCGATAAACGGAGGCTCAAACGGTGTCGGATTGAGCTGAAATTTTGTGGGGAGCTTCCTAACACGTATATATAACTACTGCAAAAAAAAATTTCAAAAAATTTTTTTTTTATCTCGTCCAAAATGCGGACAGCGCTGGAAAAATTTCCAGCGCTGTCAGCATTGGCCCATTAACCTATATATATATATATATATATGGAATAATGGATATCATACGCCATATGAGAGGGTGTCTCATATACCCTCTCACATAAAGGGAGCAAGTACAAGCCCACATGGGCTTGTACTTGTTGTACTTCCACCCTTTATGTAAGAGAAAATATGAGAGACCCTCTCATACGGCATATGATACCCATTATTCTCATATATATATATATATATATATATATATATATATATATATATATATATATATATATATATATATATATATATATATAATTTAGTGTGTTTCTTTATTTATTTACAAGAAAAAAGTACAAAAACGTGTGGGTTGAGTATGTGTAATTTGTTATGGAGAAGACTGGGCACAAGCGCTGTCACTCTCAAATAACGAATTTTCACCTCTCATCCGCCAAAAATTACACGTCAAAAATGTAGAGAAGTGCGAAACATAAAAGTAGATATACAATTTATCCCGCATTTCTAAAATTCCAGTTTTCCATTGCCTGCCTAGCATCCGGGGCATTCAGGTCCTGATCTCTAAGAATTGTTCTGATATCCGATGAGATGTCTTCAAATAATAATATCTTCACCTTTTTGATGCCATTGAAAATTCTCATGTTCCTTTCCTTCTAAAGGTGCCTTACAATAGCTGCGAGAGTGGTCCTGGCAAGCAAGCTAATCGTATCCTTCCTAACAAAGTGTAACAAAAAGTAGTTCCCAACTGCTGAGAGTTGTGGGTCCAAGGGGTCTGAACCCCCAATTTGAGAAGACTATTGCTCAATATATACTTTGTGTAGCGGCATTCAAAAAAATAAATGATGAATATTTTCCTCTATCACATCTTCACATAGTACACAAGAAGTTTGGGTGTGTATACCCCATTTCTCCAGCTTATCTCTCGTTAACAGCTTCCAGTGGAAAGCTCTAAGCAGTGTCAGAGACATTTTTGGCACATGATTTTTATACCACACCAATTTAGCATAAGGAAATGGAGTACCATGTAGCCGCGTACCTTCCCAAGCAGCCTTAAAAGAAAATGATGAATCCGATGGAGACCCGGCCAAGAAAACAGTTGCTGATGAAGACCCGGCCGAAAATCTTGTTTCTGATGTAGTCCCGACTAGAATATCTGTTGCTGATAAAGTCCCGGCCGGTAAAACTGATGCCGATGAAGTCACGGCTGAAAAATCTGATGCCGATGAAGCCCGGTCGAACTATTTGTTGCTGATGAAGTCACGGCCGAAGCATCTGAAGCCGATGAAGCCCTTGCGGAACATAAGAGTTGCTGCGGAAATATTCGATGCTGCTGAATTTTGTGCTGCAGCATTCGCCAAGGGGAGAGGATGCCAAATCCATTTGTCAGTGCCTGGCATCAGGCTGACGTTTTGTAGTACCAGCCGAAAGGGAATTAATGCAGGGTCATCTATCCAATGCATCCCGTTCCAATAATCGCACACACGTTTTTTACTTGCATCATGTGGTACCTCATAAAGATCACTCAGAGGACCACACGGTAGATAGTAGTCATGCCAGAATAATATGGAGGAGCCATCCTTTACTTGTCTCATTATTTGCTTCTTGGAGTATTTTCTGCAATTCAACATAAATTTCCATGTACCCGAATGAGTTATCTTCCCTTTTGTCTCAAAGAAGTTGCTAGCATCCTTATAATTGCTTCGCATATAATTTGCCCACATACTCTGAACCGATAACATTCTCCATGTTAGTGCAACCCCAGCTGCCATGTTAAGATCAGAAAGTAGCCTCAAACCAATCCCCCCTTCTCCTTCGGGGTGCAAATATCCTTCCATGCCCAAATAT
Organism: Scilla litardierei; assembly: GCA_030789695.1. Lineage (NCBI taxonomy): Eukaryota > Viridiplantae > Streptophyta > Magnoliopsida > Asparagales > Asparagaceae > Scilla > Scilla litardierei. Next base: position 655,221,691 of record CM061142.1, on the reverse strand, counting down.
ATAACGTACCCCAAATAAACTTGCAGCAGATTGATGTAATTGATCTTAGAATAGAATTTGGAATATGATAAACATATAGCCAAAAAGAAACCATACCGTATATTACAGTATGTACCAATTCAATTCGCCCAGAAATGGATAGCATTGTTGAAGTCCATCCCATGAGTCTTTTCCTGCATTTGTCAAGCAACCTGTTGTACATAGATGGCTTCGGGTACTTGGAGGAGAAAGGTAGACCAAGATAAGAGGTAATGTTAGAGCCAAGCTTAATCCCCAACATGTTTGGTAAGCTGATAGGGCTCTTTGTTCCTTTGCTATAAATGGCTGTACTTTTATCCCAATTTATTTGCAGTCCTGTTAATTTTGAGAAATATCTAGCAATGTCTTCAAACCCTCAAAAGAGGGCTTATTTGCTCGGCAAAATAACAGCAAGTCATCTGCAGAGAGAAGATGTGAGATTGCTCCTGTACGTCTCATAGGTTGGATACTGCTAGCTACCAAAGCCTTATCCACCATTAAAGAGAAAACCTCCATATTGATAACAAATAGGTAGGGGGATAAGGGATCTCCCTGCCTGAGGCCTCTGTTGCCATCAAAATAACCTACTGGAGAGCCATTAACCATGACTGAAAAAGTTGGAGATGAGATGCATTCCTTTATCCAATCAATAAAGTTCCTGCTAAATCCCATGTGATGAAGGATATGATAGATAAAGTCCCGGTTTACGCTGTCGAATGCTTTTCTCAAATCCAATTTAAGGCATGCTCTTGCCCCTATAGGATTACTGAAATCTCTAATCTACTCATCGGCTAGCAAAGCGCAATCAGAGAGAAGTCTACCTTTGAGGAAGGCAGATTGGTTTGGCGAAATTAATTCGTGGGTGACCACTTTTAGCCTAGTACATATAACTTTGCTAATTATTTTGTAAAGGACATTGCAGCAAGCAATTTCTCTGTAATCACCTAGTTCTGTAGCTTTAGAACTTTTAGGCACAAGGGTGAGATTTGTGTTATTAATAGGTGCATAATAGAGCTAGACCTAAAGAAAGTAAGTACATCATATGTAACTTCTTTACCTATCACACTCCAGTTGTGCTGATAAAAATATCCATTAAAGCCATCTGGACCAGGAGATTTATCCACCCCTATTTGGAAAACTGCTTCCTTGATTTCCACCTTTGATATGTGTCTCTCCAGCCAAACAACCACATCAGTGGTCAATTTCCGGTAAGTGACAAGCCTGGGAAAATATTTCAAGTAGTCCGTTTGATTGTATAAAGCTTCATAATATTCAGGGGCCCTACGCCGAAGCTCATCGTACGTATTAATATAGTGCCCATCAGCATCCATAAGGTGACCCATATTATTGTGGCTTTGTCGTGCCTTTGTAGCAGTGTAAAAGAACTTGGTGTTTTTATCACCCAAGCTAAGCCAGTCTGTCTACTCTTTTGCCCTTGTATCTCCTCCTCCCCCCCCAATTAACTTTGCCAGGATGGTTGAGAGCTCCACTTCTTGCCTCTGCAAGTTTGAATCATGGTGAATATTGGATGAACTGCGAATTGTTTCAAGTTTTTGCCGACATAAATCTATATCATTCTTGCCCCTCCGCGTATGCTCTTATGATTTCAATTCGACCTTCAAATGCCTTAATTTGACTACTACACGGTGCATAGGGGATCCTTCTACATGATGCTCCCAGACCGATTCCACTAACTCATTAAAGCCACTCCACTTGGCCCATGTATTGAAGAACCTAAATGGCTTTGGGTAAGAGATCACCCAAAAAAATGGTGCCCGGATTTTTCGGTTCTGGGATTCCTAGCGATCTAGGTGACCGGGGGAGCTCTCAGTGGCGGATTGGATATCTCAGGCGAGGGCGGTAATGGAGGTAAGGATCCTAAGGCCTCTGATGGCAGTCAAGCAGGGAAGGAGAAAGATGTGATTCCAGGTGAGGGATCTAGTCGGGATGTGTTATTGGGAAGGGTTCCAGTAGGGGAGATCGGGGTTTCGGCTACAATCATCAACCCCTGGCGGTTGATGGAGGGTTGCGCACTGCTGCGAGAAATGAGAGGGGTATTCCTAGAGGGGGTTTTGCTTAGAGCCATTTTAGGGGTGGCGGCAGATTCAATTCTAGAAGAGGAAACATTTATAGGGCTGCCAGATCTGATATGCGTGGAGGAAGAGTTCCTATTCCAGGGAACTCTAGGGTTGATCATTCAAGAGAAGCCCAGAAAGTGTTTGATAGAATGTCAGTAAAGCCAAAGGTGGCAATAAAGATTAATACTTCGGGAACCAAGCCAACATGGTCTGACGTTTGTGCGAATAGGAGAACATATGAGGAGTCAATGACTATGTCGTTCATTCCTCCTCATATAAAGGAGGATGGTTCGACCTTGGGGAGAGTACGGGGAGCTCTTCTGGAAAGGGGGGCAGAGCATTGGAAGATCACTTTGGTTGGATATGATCTCGGGGATGTGCCATACTATGGGAAAATCCGTGCCTAGATGGATCGCCTATGGAAGCTAAAGAAGGGGGTTCAGATTTACAGTCGTGAAAACGGCTTCTTTTACTTTAGGTTTGAATGTAAGGAGGACTATGACAGGATATTAAAAGGGAGGCCCTGGCTTTTTGATGGGAGGCTGACAGTGCTGCAACGGTGAAGGTCAACCCTCCGTCATGATATGGACATCTTGGCAACTGTCCCCATCTGGGTCTAGTTCCATGGCCTGCCATTAGGTATGTGGACGTTGAACATACTCAATATTGATGCTTCTGTTGTTGGTATACGTATATGTCTGGACAGAGCTACAACGAAACTAGAGAGGTTAACTTATGCTAGATGCCTTGTGGAGGTAGACGCTAAGAAGCCCCTTCCCAAGAAAGTGGGACTTAAATTGGATGATGGGGTCATCATGACTATTGACACGAAGTTTGAGGGCGAGCCCCCTAGATGCAGCCATTGCATTTGCTTTGGGCATGCGGACATTTAGTGCCCAGAGTTAATAAATCTCTCTTCGATCCAAAATACAAAAGAAGTGAGCCAGGTTGATGCTAGCAGAATTGGGGCTGAGTTGGATGGGTCATCATTAGGAAAGAACTGCACTAAGACAGGGGGAAGAGGATGTTGATTCACTCAAAGATGGGTTGATGTCCAAAGGAATGGGAAATATTGGACTATCCTTGACAGGGGCTCTAGAGGCTGATGGGTCGGCATTGGCTTTGAAGCCAAAGGATGGGGCGGCTGTACTAGGTCGGGGCAAGGAAACAGGGTTAGCATCAACTCATGCTGTTATATATATATATATATATATATATATATGCAAAAAATGTACCTAAGAACGTGCGCAGGTAGAATTACCTGCGCACGCCCCCTCTGTTCGGTGTTTGTAAGTATTTTTTTTTTGAATTTTTTTTTGCAGTAACTAGATATACTTGTTATGAAGCTCCCCACAAAATTTCAGGTCAATCCGACACCGTTTGAGCCTCCGTTCATCGATTTCAAAAACGTTGCGCAAAACTGTCCAAATTCTGGACAGTTTTGCGCAACGTTTTTGAAATCGATGAACGGAGGCTCAAACGGTGTCGGATTGACCTGAAATTTTGTGGGGAGCTTCATAACAAGTATATCTAGCTACTGCAAAAAAAATTTTCAAAAAAATATATTTAGAAACCCCGAACAGAGGGGGCGTGCGCAGGTAATTCTACCTGCGCACGTTCTCAGGCACATTTGCCCCTATATATATATATATATATATATATATATATATATATATATATATATATATATATATATATGCAAAAAATGTACCTAAGAACGTGCGCAGGTAGAATTACCTGCGCACGCCCCCTCTGTTCGGTGTTTGTAAGTATTTTTTTTGAATTTTTTTTTGCAGTAGCTAAATATACTTGTTATGAAGCTCCCCACAAAATTTCAGGTCAATCCGACACCGTTTGAGCCTCCGTTCATCGATTTCAAAAACGTTGCGCAAAACTGTCCAGAATCTGGACAGTTTTGCGCAACGTTTTTGAAATCGATGAACGGAGGCTCAAACGGTGTCGGATTGACCTGAAATTTTGTGGGGAGCTTCATAACAAGTATATCTAGCTACTGCAAAAAAAAATTTCAAAAAAAAATATTTAGAAACCCCGAACAGAGGGGGCGTGCGCAGGTAATTCTACCTGCGCACGTTCTCAGGCACATTTGCCCCTATATGCAAAAAATGTACCTAAGAACGTGCGCAGGTAGAATTACCTGCGCACGCCCCCTCTGTTCGGTGTTTGTAAGTATTTTTTTTTTTGAATTTTTTTTTGCAGTAACTAGATATACTTGTTATGAAGCTCCCCACAAAATTTCAGGTCAATCCGACACCGTTTGAGCCTCCGTTCATCGATTTCAAAAACGTTGCGCAAAACTGTCCAAATTCTGGACAGTTTTGCGCAACGTTTTTGAAATCGATGAACGGAGGCTCAAACGGTGTCGGATTGACCTGAAATTTTGTGGGGAGCTTCATAACAAGTATATCTAGCTACTGCAAAAAAAATTTTCAAAAAAATATATTTAGAAACCCCGAACAGAGGGGGCGTGCGCAGGTAATTCTACCTGCGCACGTTCTCAGGCACATTTGCCCCTATATATATATATATATATATATATATATATATATATATATATATATATATATATATATATATATATATATATATATATATATATATGCAAAAAATGTACCTAAGAACGTGCGCAGGTAGAATTACCTGCGCACGCCCCCTCTGTTCGGTGTTTGTAAGTATTTTTTTTTGAATTTGTTTTTTGCAGTAGCTAGATATACTTGTTATGAAGCTCCCCACAAAATTTCAGGTCAATCCGACACCGTTTGAGCCTCCGTTCATCGATTTCAAAAACGTTGCGCAAAACTGTCCAGAATCTGGACAGTTTTGCGCAACGTTTTTGAAATCGATGAACGGAGGCTCAAACGGTGTCGGATTGACCTGAAATTTTGTGGGGAGCTTCATAACAAGTATATCTAGCTACTGCAAAAAAAAATTTCAAAAAAAAATATTTAGAAACCCCGAACAGAGGGGGGCGTGCGCAGGTAATTCTACCTGCGCACGTTCTCAGGCACATTTGCCCCTATATATATATATATATATATATATATATATATATATATATATATATATATATATATATATATATATATATATATATATAGGGTAAAGTGTTCCTAGGGTGACTCCTTAGATTAAATCTAAGGAGTCGCCCTCATTTTCTCTCATATCTCACAATTTTTTTGGATTTTATTTTTCATGGGGTTGTTGTTCACCTCATGGATGACCAACATACCAAAAATCAAGTCATTCCGAGACTTTTAGAGCCCCCATCTACCCCTTGTAACTTCAACGGTCTGAAAACGTGCTGAAAAACAATGAAGTTGCAAGTGGTGGATGGGGGCTCTAAAAGTATTGGAATGAATTGATTTTTGGTATGTTGATCATCCATGAGGTGAACAACAACCCCATGAAAAAATTCCGAAAAAAATGTGGGATATGGGGAAAATGAGGGCGACTCCTTAGATTGAATCTAATGAGTCACGCTAGGAACACTTTACCCATATATATATCTATTATACATTTGACAGAGATTTTTGAATCCTATGGCTGACTAGGACAAGCTGACTAGGACAAATGGGTTTATAGAAAGACGGTTCAGATTTAATCTTGAAGAATGAACGACTAAGATTGAATCTTGATAAAGTATTTGGGGGAAGTTTGATTTTTGGAAGGAACCCTTGATTAAAAAAACAACTCATTTAATATTATTTTTTAAAAATTTGTTCCGCATATAATCTCGAGGGGGGAGACTGGGAGAATGAATGCGGGAGATCGTGCCATCTCATCGATCCGCATGCCCCCTCATCGGTCTGCGGCCAGAATTAACTCTCCCAAAAGCA